>CM062810.1:172839737-173325201 GCA_031772625.1 Pinus tabuliformis | reverse complement strand
AAACCACCATGGACCAAAGGAACCTTTCCACATACACGCGCTTTTATGAATATAACTAGCGTGTACACGCGACTTGGGCTTAACGAAACGGCGTGTATGAGCTTCCTTTGCATGCTGTACTGAGATCTGTCTTCTGATTAAGTTGCCATCACCTGTACCAACCTTGAGCACCTGTACAACCTTGAGTGAGTTGCCATCAAGGACAACACTTGAATCATAATGCCAACAATCTCCCCTTTGGACTTGATGGCAACCACCACACCAAGTCACTCTCCCCTTTGACTTCAAGGGCAAAGGGCTGTGCTCCCCCTGAGGACATGCTGATACTTTGCTGTGCTGTGTGATGACAAGAACCAAGATTTATACACCATAAGGGACTTCCTATCACAAAAAGACTCAATACATACATCCATACTCCCTACCAAGAGGGGGACATATCAGAAACAACCAATTATATTACAGCATTCATCCCAGGCATAGTGGGGAAACCAACATAGGCCGTTACATGACCTTGACACCATAAAAGAGATATGACAAGAGAGATACATGACATAGAGACAACAGATCTAGACCAAGACTTAGGAAAGACACCAGCAGCATCTGATAAACATCTTGTTAGATCAGCAACCAGAATTCTTTCTGAGCTCCTTTCCTGAAACCAACAACCAAAACATCTGAATGCAAACAATGCTTTATGAGACTTTTGAGCTGCTCCCCTGAACCTGTGCCTGTTGCACTCCCTGAAACTGTGCCTGAAGAATTCTGACATTCCTATTGCTGTTCAGAACTCAGAGTTTCCCTTGCTGTTCAGAACTTCATATACGCGTTTTATCCTGTATAAACAGCGTATGTACGCGGATATCTTTCTGCAACAAGCGTCCAGCATACACGCGACTTACCCACCATGAATCCGCGTGTATACGCTATATCCCTTCCGTAACTGCGTATACCAACTTTTCTGTAGAACAACAAACTTCAACAACAGGATGAAGGCATCAACTACTCCCAGCTTTTGTCTGAGATATTCAAAAGTTTCCCTGGGCAGTGGTTTTGTGAGAATATCAGCAACTTGCTCCTTAGAAGGAACATACTCCAACTTGACCTTCTGCTCAAGCACTTGTTCCCGAAGAAAATGGTACTTGATTGGTATGTGCTTGGTCTTTGAGTGCATGACAGGATTCTTTGAAATGCTGATTGCACTTGTATTATCACATAAGATAGAGACAGGTGGAGTGCAAGTGATTTGAAAGTCCTGCAAGGTCTGCATCATCCAAAGAAGTTGTGTGCAACAAGATGCTGCAGGCACATATTCTGCTTCAGCTGTAGATAAGGCAATCGAACTTTGTTTCTTGCTGAACCAAGATACTAATCTGGAACCCATGAAGAAAGCACACCTCCACTTGTGCTTTTCCTATCATCCACACTTCCAGCCCAATCTGCATCTGTGTAAGCATGAAGAGTGAGATCTGTATTTCTAGGATACCATAAGCCATAGTTTTGGGTCCCTTGAAGATATTTGAAGATTCTTTTGACTGCCTGAAGATGAGTTTCCTTTGGGTTGGCTTGAAATCTTCCAACCATTCCTACTGCATGTGTAATATCTGGTCGAGTACCTGTCAAATAAAGCAAACTCCCAATCATGGATCTATAAGTGGGTTGGTGAACTGCTGCTGATTCATCATTTGCACTGAGGCTGCATCCTGTAACCATGGGTGTACATACTGGCTTTGATCTTCCATGCCATACTTCTTCAAGATCTGCTTGAGGTATTTGGTTTGAGACAAGAAGATACCTCCTTCATTTTGTTGGATTTGCAATCCAAGAAAATATGTCAATTCTCCAAGAAGTGACATTTCGAATTCTTTCTGCATAACCAAGGCAAAGTTTTGACTCATGGTCTCTTCATTGCTGCAAAAAATAATATCATCTACATAAACAACAAGAATTAGCAATTTGTTATTTTCAACTTTTATATAGAGATTGCTATCTGCTGATCCTTTTGAAAAGCCTTGTTGGTGAAGATATTTGTCCAACCGATAGTACCAAGCCCTTGGAGCTTGTTTGAGCCATAGAGTGCCTTTTTCAATCTGCATACAAGGTTTGGATCATTTCCAAGAATGAACCCATCTGGCTGCTCAATATATACTTCTTCTTCTAAGTCTCCATTCAGGAAGGCTGATTTCACGTCCATTTGAAATACCTTGAAGTTTTGAAAGCTTGAGAGAGCAAGGAACATTCGGATGGCCTCTAGTCTTGCCACAGGAGCAAAGGTCTCTTCAAAATCTATTTTCTTGCTGTGCATACCCTTTACAAACAAGTCTGGCCTTGTTTCTAATTACTTCTCCATTTTCATTTAACTTATTTTGAAGACCCATTTTGTTCCTATTACATTCTTATCTTTTGGTCTAGGAACTAATTCCCAAGTGTTGTTCCTTTCGATTTGCTCAAGTTCTTCATCCATTGCTTTGACCCAACATTCATCTTTGCATGCTTCTTTCACATTTTGTGGTTCAATGGAGGAGAGTAGAGCCAAGTAGCTTGAAGCTTCTGCAAGTGTCCTTCTTGTTTGTACTCCTGCTTCTTTCTGCCCCACAATCTGAGTTTCTGGATGATTCTTTTGGACTATCTGGATGGAGTCTTCTCTTCTATTCTTGTCTGCTCCTCTGGTTCTTCTTGAGATTCTTCTTCTTCTTGAGGTTCATCATTTCGCCTTTGAGAGTAACCTTCATCTTCTTCAATGTCTTCATGATGAACTTGCCTAGGAATATATCCCTTCTCATCAACCACTATATCAATACTGTCAACAATTCTGCCAAGTCTTTTATTGTAGCACTTGTATGCTTTGCTATGTGGAGAATAACCAAGAAGAATGCCCTCATCTGCTCTAGGTTCAAGTTTGCCAAGTTGCTCATCAGTATTCTTAATATAACATTTGCTCCCAAAGATTTTGAAATGCTTCACGGAAGGAGTTTTACCACTCCAAAGCTCATGAGGTGTTTGAGTGCTGTTTACTCGGACATTTGTTTTGTTAAGAATGATAACAGCAGCATGTGCAGCTTCACCCCAGAAGGTTGCAGGAGTACCTGATTCATCGAGCATAGCACGAGCCATTTGTTGGATAGTTCTGTTCATTCTTTCCACAACCCCATTTTGCTGAGGAGTTCTAGCTGTAGAGAATTCTCTTCTTATCCCATGTTCATCGCAGAAATCGAAAAATTCATTTGATGTGAACTCCCCACCTCTGTCAGATCTGAGGCACTTAATTTTGTGTCCTGATTCATTTTCAGCCAATGCTTTGAAGGATTTGAATTTTTCGAATGCTTCATCTTTGTGCTTCATAAGCCCTAACCAAACAAACCTTGAGAAATCATCAATGAATAATATCAGATATTCTTCTCCTCGAGGTGTCCTTTTCCTAAATGGACCACATACATCTGTATGGACTAGCTCAAGAGGCAAGCTAGCTGATCCTTCCTTCTCTGGAAAGTTAGTTCTGGTTTGCTTTCCAAACTGACAAGATTTGCATATGGTGTTGTCTGGAATTTTGATATCTGGAAGATCGCGAACTGCCTGATATTTGCATGCTTTCCTTATTTGTGAGAAGCTTAGATGTCCCAACCTTCGATGCCATAACCAGTGCTCTTCATCCTTGCTAAGATAGCATTGTTGTTGTCCTTCTTCAAATATGTACAGATTATTTGGAGTTCTTTTGCCTTTGAGAACTGTTTTACCTGTATCAAGATCACGAACAGACATCCATTCGATCTGAAAATAACCTCGGTTTTTTGATCACACATCTGGCTGACACTTAGAGATTATGCTTCAATCCATCAACATACAAAACATTTCCAGCTTGACCTTTTCTTTCAAAGGAGCAATACCTTTTCCTTTTATAGTTGCAGGAGTATCATTTCCAAAAGAAACTTTCTTTCCCTTTTCTAAAGTAGAATAAGATTCAAGTTTTTCTTTATCACCTGTCATATGTTTCGAACATCCACTGTCAATGTACCATAGATTTTCCTGTCCTTCTGCATAAAATGCTATCCCACATCTTTCTGTTGAGGTTCCTTTATTCTCCATTTTTTGGTGCTCGTGCTTGTTCCTTTTTCTCCTGAAACCTGCTCCTGCATTCAGAGTCTTTATGACCAAAATTATTGCAAATAGAACATTCAACTTCATTTTCAAGAACCGAAAAGTTGTTATAGGTCCTCTTTGTAATCCCTGTCATACTTCTTTGTTTTTGAGCTTCCCTAGTCATGATTGTTTTATATGCAACACATTGAGCTGCTTTGTGACCAAAGTTATGGCAAGAAAAGCATTGTCCATTGAAGAAGCTTCTGCGGTTATTGAATCTACCAGCCAACTGATTGTAATTTCTATTTTCATCTATTCTTGAGCCAAACTGAGAAGATTTTACCTGTGGTTGGTTGTAGCTTTTGTTCACCTTAAGAGGATTGTCCCTGATAGTTTCTGTTTGTAATTCGTCCCTGCTTTACCTGATTATCTTCATTGTTCTTCTGCTCATTTCTTCTTGCTGCATCAAGATAACTTTTTGAGGTGGATGCTTGAGAGGTTTCTCCATTATAGCCCAAACCTGTCTTGTTTAGAGGAGACCGCTGCACATTGATAATCTCATCCAAAGTTTCAGATCCTTTGACAAACTTAAGATTAATAGCTTTTGTTTTCTCAATTTCTTTTCTGAGACAACAATTTCACCTTCTAGTTTTTCAAGATGTTTTTCCTTTTCATCAATTTGAAATTGCAAAGTATCAATGATCACACTCTTTTCTTCTATGCATCTCTTGAGTCTAGTAATTTCATTATAGAGATTATCCACATCTACAGCATCCTCATAATCATCATCTTCAAATGCCATTAACAGCTTATATTTATTACCTTGTTCATCTTCATCACTGTTTGATAAGCCATCACTATCTTCATGGGTGTAGTAGCTTTTCTTATTGCACTTTGTTTCTTGTTCCATCTAGCAGGTTCTTTTCCTTTATCCTTATAAGGACATTTTGCAGCATAATGACCTACTCTTCCACAAGCAAAGCATTTGAAAGGTAGCTTACCTCTGAACCTTCCAGCACCCCTTTGAAGATTTCTGACAAAATTTGATTCTTCTTCCTCTTCTTCTGGAACATGGCTTGCTTCATAGTAATCTTTTTTTTGATGCCTTAAAAAGCAGCTTCCCTTCTGTCTGATGGACCTCCCTTTCTCATTTCATAAGCAGTTAGAATTCCATGTAGCTGAGACATAGTGAGAACTTTGAGATTTTCCTTTTCTTCTATTGCAGATACTTTAGATTCAAACTTGGGGGATAATGATCTTAGAATCTTTTGAACTACTATAGTCTCTTTTATTTCTTCAAACCTTTTTCATACAATTAACAATCTCATCTACCCGAAGAAAATAATTAGCCACACTTTCATCATTATACATCTGAGAGTCTCATATTGAATCCTGAGAGTTTGAAGTTTAGCTTGCTTTACCTGTTCATCTCCTTCATAGCTAGTGATCATTTTGTCCCATATCTCTTTTGCTGATTTGAAGTGCATGACCTTCATGAATTCTGTTTGGGTATACTTCCTAATAGAGTACTGACTGCTTTTGCATTTGTTTCATATGCTTTTTTCTCAGCTGGATCTGTAGGAGTAACTGAAGGAAAAGCATAGCCTGTTTCTACAATGTTCCAAACTTCTGTACCAAGAGATTGAAGATATGCAGTAACTCTTACCTTCCAATAATTGAAATTTGTTCCATCAAAAAACGGTGGCCTGATTGATGCTTCTTTCTCGTAGTTGCTCATGATGAATGATCTTCCTTCAAGCGATCAAGCTTCTCTGAAGGACCTGCTCTGATACAATTGTTGGAAATAATACTGAGAGGGGGGGTGAATCAGTATTATCAGATCAATCAAACTTTTTCAATGCTCAGAAACATATACGCTACTTCAGTTAAGTTGAACCAGCGTGTACACGCTACTGTGACTAAATAAAACAGCGTATAAGAAGAAAACTCACAATTTAGTTAGCTTATTCTTCAATTAAGTGCATCAGGACATTATTCACCACATTAACAGTAACAGGTGCAGTATAACAAACAGATAAAAAGCCACACACATGAACACCAAGATATAAGGTGGAAACCCAATGTGGGTGAAAACCACCTGCTGCAAGTTGTCTCTATCTTTCTTTAAGAAACTTCAGTTTACAATCTTTTGTACTGGTGCAGCCTTATACCAGTACGCAGGCTACAACCTGCAGAAGGCTACAACCTTCTCTCGTTCTCCAAACTTCCTTGGAAGGGAGCTCCAACCCCCTTTGCTCTTTGTATAGCAAGATATAGTCCAAGAACTAGTACGTAGGTGCTGACCTACAATCTTCTTTTCTTCAGGTATCACTTTTCATACATTTTCAGACTTGGATATTCCTGAAGCACAACATTACAATCTGAAGACCACAATTCATTCAATTTCCACAACAGATCATTGAAGCATAAAACAACCAAACTTTGAATCACTGAACCACTGAACCCTGTCAATCACCAGTTACCAGAACACAGAGCAGACTACAGAACTCTGCAATAACAGTCAGACCCCACTGTAAACCCAAAATCAAGCTTCAAAAGATATACGCTACTTCAATGAGCAAAACCGCGTATACACGCGCTTTTACCGAAGCCAACCTGCGTACAGATCTAAAAATAAACTTTCTCAATTTGCAGCTGTACCAGACATTAGTTAGACCCAGAACGTAACATTGCGACAATATGCAGATCTAGAAATACGCATAATCAACCATATCATGATAGTGCATTTCAAACCATTAGATCCCGATCTATCCTTAGATCTAGTCTTCCATCAACCGATGTGATCTCTCCTTGGCTTAGATCAAGCAACCCAGAACCTGCATATCAGATCTCTTTCTCTCTTAGATATTCAAGCCTTGTCGAAAGATGATTTTGCCTAATGATCTTCTTCTCCTTATATAGCCTTAGGCCTAGCTCAATACCAAGAGCCAAAACCATAGTAACACAATACCATCAACTTAAAACTAGGGATCGACACGCCCGTCGAGACAATTGGTCCGAAATCATAGGCACAACTTCCAAGGACTAACCACCATGGACCAAAGGAACCTTTCCACATACACGCGCTTTTTATGAATCGAACTAGCGTGTACACGCGACTTGGGCTTAACGAAACGGCGTGTATGAGCTTCCTTGGCATGCTGTACTGAGATCTGTCTTCTGATTAAGTTGCCATCACCTGTACCAACCTCTGAGCACCTGTACCATCCTCTGAGTGAGTTGCCATCAAGGACAACACTTGAATCATAATGCCAACAATCTCCCCTTGGACTTGATGGCAACCACCACACCAAGTCACTCTCCCCCTTTGACATCAAGGGCAAAGGGCTGTGCTCCCCTGAAGGACATGCTGATACTTTGCTTGGCAGTGTGACAAGAACCATGATTTATACACCATAAGGATTCCTATCACCAAAAGACTCAATACATACATCCATACTCCCTACAAGAGGGGACATATCAGAAACAACCAATTATATTACAGCATTCATCCAGGCATAGTGGGGAAACCAACATAGGCCGTTACATGACCTTGACACCATAAAAGAGATAGACAAGAGAGATACATGACATAGAGACAACAGATCTAGACCAAGACTTAGGAAAGACACCAGCAGCATCTGATAAACATCTTGTTAGATCAGCAACCAGAATTTCTTTCTGAGCTCTTCTCCTGAAACCAACCCCAAAACATCTGAATGCCAACAATGCTTTATGAGACTTTTGAGCTGCTCCCCTGAACCTGTGCCTGTTGCACTCCCTGAAACTGTGCCTGAAGAATTCTGACATTCCTATTGCTGTTCAGAACTTCAGAGTTTTCCCTTGCTGTTCAGAACTTCATATACGCGTTTTATCCTGTATAAAACAGCGTATGTACGCGGATATTCTTTCTGCAACAAGCGTCCAGCATACACGCGACTTACACATGAATCCGCGTGTATACGCTCATATCCCTTCCGTAACCTGCGTATACCAACTTTTCTGTAGAACAAACAAACTTCAACAACAGGATGAAGCATCAACTACTCCCAGCTTTTGTCTGAGATATTCAAAAGTTTCCCTGGGCAGTGGTTTTGTGAGAATATCAGCAACTTGCTCCTTAGAAGGAACATACTCCAACTTGACCTTCTGCTCAAGCACTTGTTCCCGAAGAAAATGGTACTTGATTGGTATGTGCTTGGTCTTTGAGTGCATGACTGGATTCTTTGAAATGCTGATTGCACTTGTATTATCACATAAGATAGAGACAGGTGGAGTGCAAGTGATTTGAAAGTCCTGCAAGGTCTGCATCATCCAAAGAAGTTGTGTGCAACAAGATGCTGCAGCCACATATTCTGCTTCAGCTGTAGATAAGGCAATCGAACTTTGTTTCTTGCTGAACCAAGATACTAATCTGGAACCCATGAAGAAAGCACCTCCACTTGTGCTTTTCCTATCATCCACACTTCCAGCCCAATCTGCATCTGTGTAAGCATGAAGAGTGAGATCTGTATTTCTAGGATACCATAAGCCATAGTTTTGGTCCCTTGAAGATATTTGAAGATTCTTTTGACTGCCTGAAGATGAGTTTCCTTTGGGTTGGCTTGAAATCTTCCAACCATTCCTACTGCATGTGTAATATCTGGTCGAGTACCTGTCAAATAAAGCAAACTCCCAATCATGGATCTATAAGTGGGTTGGGACTGCTGCTGATTCATCATTTGCACTGAGGCTGCATCCTGTAACCATGGGTGTACATACTGGCTTTTGACTCTTCCATGCCATACTTCTTCAAGATCTGCTTGAGGTATTTGGTTTGAGACAAGAAGATACCTCCTTCATTTTGTTGGATTTGCAATCCAAGAAAATATGTCAATTCTCCAAGAAGTGACATTTCGAATTCTTTCTGCATAACCAAGGCAAAGTTTTGACTCATAGTCTCTTCATTGCTGCCAAAAATAATATCATCTACATAAACAACAAGAATTAGCAATTTGTTATTTTCAACTTTTATATAGAGATTGCTATCTGCTGATCCTTTTGAAAAGCCTTGTTGGTGAAGATATTTGTCCAACCGATAGTACCAAGCCCTTGGAGCTTGTTTGAGCCCATAGAGTGCCTTTTTCAATCTGCATACAAGGTTTGGATCATTCCCAAGAATGAAACCATCTGGCTGCTCAATATATACTTCTTCTTCTAAGTCTCCATTCAGGAAGGCTGATTTCACGTCCATTTGAAATACCTTGAAGTTTTGAAAGCTTGAGAGAGCAAGGAACATTCGGATGGCCTCTAGTCTTGCCACAGGAGCAAAGGTCTCTTCAAATCTATTCCTTCTTGCTGTGCATACCCTTTACAAACAAGTCTGGCCTTGTTTCTAATTACTTCTCCATTTTCATTTAACTTATTCTTGAAGACCCATTTTGTTCCTATTACATTCTTATCTTTTGGTCTAGGAACTAATTCCCAAGTGTTGTTCCTTTCGATTTGCTCAAGTTCTTCATCCATTGCTTTGACCCAACATTCATCTTTGCATGCTTCTTTCACATTTTGTGGTTCAATGGAGGAGAGTAGAGCCAAGTAGCTTGAAGCTTCTGCAAGTGTCCTTCTTGTTTGTACTCCTGCTTCTTTCTGCCCCACAATCTGAGTTTCTGGATGATTCTTTTGGACATATCTGGATGGAGTCTTCTCTTCTATTCTTGTCTGCTCCTCTGGTTCTTCTTGAGATTCTTCTTCTTCTTGAGGTTCTCATCATTTCGCCTTTGAGAGTAACCTTCATCTTCTTCAATGTCTTCATGATGAACTTGCCTAGGAATATATCCCTTCTCATCAACCACTATATCAATACTGTCAACAATTCTGCCAAGTCTTTTATTGTAGCACTTGTATGCTTTGCTATGTGGAGAATAACCAAGAAGAATGCCCTCATCTGCTCTAGGTTCAAGTTTGCCAAGTTGCTCATCAGTATTCTTAATATAACATTTGCTCCCAAAGATTTTGAAATGCTTCACGGAAGGAGTTTTACCACTCCAAAGCTCATGAGGTGTTTGAGTGCTGTTTACTCGGACATTTGTTTTGTTAAGAATGATAACAGCAGCATGTGCAGCTTCACCCCAGAAGGTTGCAGGAGTACCTGATTCATCGAGCATAGCACGAGCCATTTGTTGGATAGTTCTGTTCATTCTTTCCACAACCCCATTTTGCTGAGGAGTTCTAGCTGTAGAGAATTCTCTTCTTATCCCATGTTCATCGCAGAAATCGAAAAATTCATTTGATGTGAACTCCCCACCTCTGTCAGATCTGAGGCACTTAATTTTGTGTCTGATTCATTTTCAGCCAATGCTTTGAAGGATTTGAATTTTTCGAATGCTTCATCTTTGTGCTTCATAAGCCCTAACCAAACAAACCTTGAGAAATCATCAATGAATAATATCAGATATTCTTCTCCTCGAGGTGTCCTTTTCCTAAATGGACCCATACATCTGTATGGACTAGCTCACTAGCTCAAGAGGCAAGCTAGCTGATCCTTCCTTCTCTGGAAAGTTAGTTCTGGTTTGCTTTCCAAACTGACAAGATTTGCATATGGTGTTGTCTGGAATTTTGATATCTGGAAGATCGCGAACTGCCTGATATTTGCATGCTTTCCTTATTTGTGAGAAGCTTAGATGTCCCAACCTTCGATGCCATAACCAGTGCTCTTCATCCTTGCTAAGATAGCATTGTTGTTGTCCTTCTTCAAATATGTACAGATTATTTGGAGTTCTTTTGCCTTTGAGAACTGTTTTTACCTGTATCAAGATCACGAACAAGACATCCATTCGATCTGAAAATAACCTCGGTTTTTGATCACACATCTGGCTGACACTTAGAAGATTATGCTTCAATCCATCAACATACAAAACATTTCCAGCCTTGACCTTTTCTTTCAAAGGAGCAATACCTTTTCCTTTTATAGTTGCAGGAGTATCATTTCCAAAAGAAACTTTTTTTCCTTTTCTAAAGTAGAATAAGATTCAAGTTTTTCTTTATCACCTGTCATATGTTTCGAACATCCACTGTCAATGTACCATAGATTTTCCTGTCCTTCTGCATAAAATGCTATCCCACATCTTTCTGTCTGAGGTTCCTTTATTCTCCATTTTTTGGTGCTCGTGGCTTGTTCCTTTTTCTCCTGAAACCTGCTCCTGCATTCAGATTTTATGACCAAAATTATTGCAAATAGAACATTCAACTTCATTTTCAAGAACCGAAAAGTTGTTATAGGTCCTTTTTGTAATCCCTGTCATACTTCTTTGTTTTTGAGCTTCCCTAGTCATGATTGTTTTATATGCAACACATTGAGCTGCTGTGACCAAAGTTGTGGCAAGAAAAGCATTGTCCATTGAAGAAGCTTCTGCGGTTATTGAATCTACCAGCCAACTGATTGTAATTTCTATTTTCATCTATTCTTGTGCCAAACTGAGAAGATTTTACCTGTGGTTGGTTGTAGCTTTTGTTCACCCTTAAGAAGGATTGTCCCTGATAGTTTCTGTTTGTAATTCGTCCCTGCTTTACTGATTATCTTCATTGTTCTTCGCTCATTTCTTCTTGCTGCATCAAGATAACTTTTTGAGGTGGATGCTTGAGAGGTTTCTCCATTATAGCCCAAACCTGTCTTGTTTAGAGGAGACCGCTGCACATTGATAATCTCATCCAAAGTTTCAGATCCTTTGACAAACTTAAGATTAATAGCTTTTGTTTTCTCAATTTCTTTTCTGAGACCAAACAATTTCACCTTCTAGTTTTTCAAGATGTTTTTCCTTTTCATCAATTTGAAATTGCAAAGTATCAATGATCACTTCTTTTCTTCTATGCATCTCTTGAGTCTAGTATTTCATTATAGAGATTATCCACATCTACAGCATCCTCATAATCATCATCTTCAAATGCCATTAATAGCTTATATTTATTACCTTGTTCATCTTCATCACTGTTTGATAAGCCATCACTATCTTCATGGGTGTAGTAGCTTTTCTTATTTGCACTTTGTTTCTTGTTCCATCTAGCAGGTTCTTTTCCTTTATCCTTATAAGGACATTTTGCAGCATAATGACTACTCTTCCACAAGCAAAGCATTTGAAAGGTAGCTTACCTCTGAACCTTCCAGCACCCTTTGAAGATTTCTGACAAAATTTGATTCTTCTTCCTCTTCTTCTGGAACATGGCTTGCTTCATAGTAATCTTCTTTTTGATGCCTTAAAAGCAGCTTCCCTTCTGTCTGATGGACCTCCCTTTCTCATTTCATAAGCAGTTAGAATTCCATGTAACTGAGACATAGTGAGAACTTTGAGATTTTCCTTTTCTTCTATTGCAGATACTTTAGATTCAAACTTGGGGGATAATGATCTTAGAATCTTTGAAACTACTATAGTCTCTTTTATTTCTTCACCCAAATTTTTCATACAATTAACAATCTCATCTACCCGAAGAAAATAATTAGCCACACTTTCATCATTATACATCTTGAGAGTCTCATATTGAATCCTGAGAGTTTGAAGTTTAGCTTGCTTTACCTGTTCATCTCCTTCATAGCTAGTGATCATTTTGTCCCATATCTCTTTTGCTGATTTGAAGTGCATGACCTTCATGAATTCTGTTTGGGATATACTTCCTAATAGAGTACTGACTGCTTTTGCATTTGTTTCATATGTCTTTTTCTCAGCTGGATCTGTAGGAGTAGCTGAAGGAAAAGCATAGCCTTGTTTCTACAATGTTCCAAACTTCTGTACCAAGAGATTGAAGATATGCAGTAACTCTTACCTTCCAATAATTGAAATTTGTTCCATCAAAAACGGTGGCCTGATTGATGCTTCTTTCTCGTAGTTGCTCATGATGAATGATCTTCCTTCAAGCGATCAAGCTTCTCTGAAGGACCTGCTCTGATACCAATTGTTGGAAATAATACTGAGAGGGGGGGTGAATCAGTATTATCAGATCAATCAAACTTTTCAATGCTCAGAAACATATACGCTACTTCAGTTAAGTAAAACAGCGTGTACACGCTACTGTGACTAAAGTAAAACAGCGTATAAGCTTGAAACTCATAATTTAGTTAGCTTATTCTTCAGTTAAGTGCATCAGGACATTATTCACACATTAACAGTAAACATGTGCAGTATAACAGAACAGATAGGAAAAGCCCACACATGAACACCAAGATATAAGGTGGAAACCCAATGTGGGTGAAAACCACCTGCTGCAAGTTGTCTCTATCTTTCTTTTGAAACTTCAGTTTACAATCTTTTGTACTGGTGCAGCCTTATACCAGTACGCAGGCTACAACCTGCAGAAGGCTACAACCTTCTCTCGTTCTCCAAACTTCCTTGGAAGGGAGCTCCAACCCCCTTTGCTCTTGTACTAGCCAAGATACTAGTACGTAGGTGCTGACCTACAATCTCTCTTTTCTTCAGGTATCACTTTCATACATTTTCAGACTTGGATATTCCTGAAGCACAACATTACAATCTGAAGACCACAATTCATTCAATTTCCACAACAGATCATTGAAGCATAAAACAACCAAACTTTGAATCACTGAAATCACTGAACCCATGTCAATCACCAGTTACCAGAACACAGAGCTGACTACAGAACTCTGTAGAGAACAGTCAGACCCCATGTTCATCGCAAAATCAAGCTTCAAAAGATATACGCTACTTCAATGAGGCAAACCCGCGTATACACGCCCTTTTACCGAAGCCAACCTGCGTAAGGATCTATGAAAATAAAATGCTTCTCAATTTGCAGCTGTAACCAGACATTAGTTAGAAATCATCAATAACATTGCGACAATATGCAGATCTAGAAATACGCATAATCAACCATATCATGATAGTGGACTTCAAACCATTAGATCCCGATCTATCCTTAGATCTAGTTTCCATCAAACTGACGATGTGATCTCTCCTTGGAATTAGATCAAGCAACCCAGCCTGATATCAGATGCTCTTTCTCTCTTAGATATTCAAGCCTTGTCGAAAGATGATTTTGCCTAATAGCATCTTCTTGTCCTTTATATAGTACTTAGGCCTAGCTCAATACCTGAGCAAAACCATAGTAAACAATACATCAACTTCGATCTGAAAATAACCTCGGTTTTTTGATCACACATCTGGCTGACACTTAGAAGATTATGCTTCAATCCATCAACATACAAAACATTTCCAGCCTTGACCTTTTCCTTCAAAGGAGCAATACCTTTTCCTTTTATAGTTGCAGGAGTATCATTTCCAAAAGAAACTTTCTTTCCTTTTTCTAAAGTAGAATAAGATTCAAGTTT
Organism: Pinus tabuliformis; assembly: GCA_031772625.1. Classification (NCBI taxonomy): domain Eukaryota; kingdom Viridiplantae; phylum Streptophyta; class Pinopsida; order Pinales; family Pinaceae; genus Pinus; species Pinus tabuliformis. Next base: position 173,310,812 of record CM062810.1, on the reverse strand, counting down.
TTCTTTATCACCTGTCATATGTTTCGAACATCCACTGTCAATGTACCATAGATTTTCCTGTCCTTCTGCATAAAAAGCTATCCCACATCTTTCTGTCTGGGTTTCCTTTATTCTCCATTTTTTGGTGCTCGTGGCTTGTTCCTTTTTTCTCCTGAAACCTGCTCCTGCATTCAGATTCTTTATGACCAAAATTATTGCAAATAGAACATTCAACTTCATTTTCAAGAACCGAAAAGTTGTTATAGGTCCTCTTTGTAATCCCTGTCATACTTCTTTGTTTTTGAGCTTCCCTAGTCATGATTGTTTTATATGCAACACATTGAGCTGCTTTGTGACCAAAGTTATGGCAAGAAAAGCATTGTCCATTGAAGAAGCTTCTGCGGTTATTGAATCTACCAGCCAACTGATTGTAATTTCTATTTTCATCTATTCTTGTGCCAAATTGAGAAGATTTTACCTGTGGTAGGTTGTAGCTTTTGTTCACCCTTAAGAAGGATTGTCCCTGATAGTTTCTGTTTGTAATTCGTCCCTGCTTTACCTGATTATCTTCATTGTTCTTCTGCTCATTTCTTCTTGCTGCATCAAGATAACTTTTTGAGGTGGATGCTTGAGAGGTTTCTCCATTATAGCCCAAACCTGTTTTGTTTAGAGGAGACCGCTGCACATTGATAATCTCATCCAAAGTTTCAGATCCTTTGACAAACTTAAGATTAATAGCTTTTGTTTTCTCAATTTCTTTTCTGAGACCAACAATTTCACCTTCTAGTTTTTCAAGATGTTTTTCCTTTTCATCAATTTGAAATTGCAGAGTATCAATGATCACACTCTTTTCTTCTATGCATCTCTTGAGTCTAGTAATTTCATTATAGAGATTATCCACATCTACAGCATCCTCATAATCATCATCTTCAAATGCCATTAACAGTTTATATTTATTACCTTGTTCATCTTCATCACTGTTTGATAAGCCATCACTATCTTCATGGGTGTAGTAGCTTTTCTTATTTGCACTTTGTTTCTTGCTCCATCTAGCAGGTTCTTTTCCTTTATCCTTATAAGGACATTTTGCAGCATAATGACCTACTCTTCCACAAGCAAAGCATTTGAAAGGTAGCTTACCTCTGAACCTTCCAGCACCCCTTTGAAGATTTCTGACAAAATTTGATTCTTCCTCTTCTTCTGGAACATGGCTTGCTTCATAGTAATCTTCTTTTCCCGATGCCTTAAAAGCAGCTTCCCTTCTGTCTGATGGACCTCCCTTTCTCATTTCATAAGCAGTTAGAATTCCATGTAGCTGAGACATAGTGAGAACTTTGAGATTTTCCTTTTCTTCTATTGCAGATACTTTAGATTCAAACTTGGGGGATAATGATCTTAGAATCTTTTGAACTACTATAGTCTCTTTTATTTCTTCACCCAAATTTTTCATACAATTAACAATCTCATCTACCCGAAGAAAATAATTAGCCACACTTTCATCATTATACATCTTGAGAGTCTCATATTGAATCCTGAGAGTTTGAAGTTTAGCTTCCTTTACCTGTTCATCTCCTTCATAGCTAGTGATCATTTTGTCCCATATCTCTTTTGCTGATTTGAAGTGCATGACCTTCATGAATTCTGTTTGGGATATACTTCCTAATAGAGTACTGACTGCTTTTGCATTTGTTTCATATGTCTTTTTCTCAGCTGGATCTGTAGGAGTAGCTGAAGGAAAAGCATAGCCTGTTTCTCTACAATGTTCCAAACTTCTGTACCAAGAGATTGAAGATATGCAGTAACTCTTACCTTCCAATAATTGAAATTTGTTCCATCAAAAACCGGTGGCCTGATTGATGCTTCTTTCTCGTAGTTGCTCATGATGAATGATCTACCTTCAAGCGATCAAGCTTCTCTGAAGGACCTGCTCTGATACCAATTGTTGGAAATAATACTGAGAGGGGGGGGTGAATCAGTATTATCAGATCAATCAAACTTTTCAATGCTCAGAAACATATACGCTACTTCAGTTAAGTGAACCAGCGTGTACACGCTACTGTGACTAAGTAAAACAGCGTATAAGAAGAAAACTCACAATTTAGTTAGCTTATTCTTCAGTTAAGTGCATCAGGACATTATTCACCACATTAACAGTAAACATGTGCAGTATAACAGAACATATCAAAAGCCACACACATGAACACCAAGATATAAGGTGGAAACCCAATGTGGGTGAAAAACCACCTGCTGCAAGTTGTCTCTATCTTTCTTTAATATGAAACTTCAGTTTACAATATTTTGTACTGGTGCAGCCTTATACCAGTACGCAGGCTACAACCTGCAGAAGGCTACAACCTTCTCTCGTTCTCCAAACTTCCTTGGAAGGGAGCTCCAACCCCCTTTGCTCTTGTACTAGCCAAGATACTAGTACGTAGGTGCTGACCTACAATCTTCTTTCTTTCAGGTATCACTTTTCATACATTTTCAGACTTGGATATTCCTGAAGCACAACATTACAATTTGAAGACCACAATTCATTCAATTTCCACAACAGATCATTGAAGCATAAAACAACCAAACTCTGAATCACTGAACCACTGAACCCTGTCAATCACCAGTTACCAGAACACAGAGCAGACTACAGAACTCTGCAATAACAGTCAGACCCACTGTAAACCCAAAATCAAGCTTCAAAAGATATACGCTACTTCAATGAGCAAAACCCGCGTATACGCGCGCTTTTACCGAAGCCAACCTGCGTACAGATCTAAAAATAAACTTTCTCAATTTGCAGCTGTACCAGACATTAGTTAGACCCAGAACATAGCATTGCGACAATATGCAGATCTAGAAATACGCATAATCAACCATATCATGATAGTGCATTTCAAACCATTAGATCCCGATCTATCCTTAGATCTAGTCTTCCATCAACCGATGTGATCTCTCCTTGGCTTAGATCAAGCAACCCAGAACTTGCATATCAGATCTCTCTCTCTCTTAGATATTCAAGCCTTGTCGAAAGATCATCTTGCCTAATGATCTTCTTCTCCTTATATAGTCTTAGGCCTAGCTCAATACCAAGAGCCAAAACCATAGTAACATAATACCATCAACTTCAAAACTAGGGATCGACACGCCCGTCGAGACACAATGGTCCGAAATCATAGGCACAACTTCCAAGGACTAACCACCATGGACCAAAGATACTTTTCCACATACACGCGCTTTTTCTGAATCCAACTAGCGTGTACACGCGACTTGGGCTTAACGAACATGCGTATATGAACTTCCTTGGCATGCTGTACTAAGATCTGTCTTCTGATTAAGTTGCCATCACCTGTACCACCTCTGAGCACCTGTACCATCCTCTGAGTGAGTTGCCATCAAGGACAACACTTGAATCATAATGCCAACAGGATCTTTGTTCAGGATATCATCAAATCAGAGTGAATACTGAAGACATTCCGAAAACATCATTTAGAACTCATGAGGGTCATTATGAATTTTTTGTCATGCCTTTTGGCCTTACCAATGCACCTTCTACATTTCAAGGTTTGATGAATTCCATTTTCAAACCCTTCCTTAGAAAATTTGTGTTAGTATTTTTTGATGATATACTAATCTACAACAAGTCTTGGAAGGATCATGTTGAACATGTTGACAGGGTGCTACAACTATGGGAGGAGAAACAATTATATGCAAAAAGATCCAAATGTTTCTTTGAAGTACAAGAGGTGGAATATCTGGGTCATATTGTATCTCATGAAGGAGTTAAGGTAGACCCTAGCAAAATTAAAGCCATTAAGGAATGGAAAATCCCCACATCCATAAAGCATCTGTGAGGATTTCTCGGGTTGACAGGGTTTTATTGCAAGTTTGTTAAGAATTATGGGAGAATAGCAGCACCTCTAACAACATTATTGAATAAATATGCATTTTCATGGACTCCAGAAGCAACAAAGACCTTCGAATATCTTAAAGAGGCAATGTGCCAAGCACCGGTCTTAGCTACACCGGACTTCACAAAAACCTTTATTGTGGAATGTGATGCTTCAGGAAATGGAATTGGTGTTGTTTAATGCAAGATGAAAGACCCATTTCTTTTGAAAGTCGTCCAATCAAGGGAAAGTTTTTACACAAAGCTATTTATGAGAAGGAAATGTTAGCAATACTACATGCACTTAAGAAATGGCGACCCTACCTAATGGGAAGACACTTCAAGGTAAAAACGGATCATGATAGCCTTAAATACTTTTTAGAACAAAGATTATCCTCTGAAGAGAAACAAAAGTGGGTCACAAAGATGTTGGGTTATGACTTTGAAATCATCTATAAAAAAGGGAAGCAAAATGTGGTGGTAAATGCACTCTCAAGAAAGGATGAGGATGTGGAAGCATTGTTGTGCGCCATTTCTATTATCCAACCAGATTGGATAAACGAAGCAAGGGAGGAATGGAAGAATGATGAAGAAGTGTGGGCACTCATTCAAAAGTTACAACAAGATTCTAGTACATCTGATACATTTAGTTGGCAAAATGATTCGTTATGGTACAAAGATTGCTTATACCTCTATAAGAATTCCCAACTCAAACAAAAGATTCTTATGGAATTGCACACTTCTCCCTTAGGAGGGCACTCAGGATTTTTAAAAACTTACCACAGGGTTAAGAAGGAATTTTTTTGGATGGCCTTAAATCGGATATTCAAAATTTTGTGGCAAAATGTTTGGTTTTCCAACAAAATAAAGTTGAAACAATTAAGACCCCGGGTCTATTACAACCTTTATCCATTCCAAGCCAACATTGGGAGCAGATTTTAATGGATTTTATCACAGGTTTACCCAAGTCTGAGGGAAAGAGTGTCATCATGGCGGTAGTTGATAGAATTACCAAGTATGCACACTTTTGTGCATTTTCACATCCATTTAAATCCAGTACAGTTTCTACTGCATTTACGGAAACAATTCAAAAGCTACATGGAAACCCAAAGATTATTGTAAGTGACAGAGATCTGATTTTCACTGGAAATTTTTGGACAAAATTATTTTCTTGTCTCGGTACTCAGTTAGCTCATAGCTCATATTATCATCCTCAATCTGATGGGAAAACTGAGATAGTAAACAAATGTTTGGAAGGATATCTTCGTTGCTTTGTATCTGATAAACAAACACAATGGGTCAAATGGTTGCCTCTGGCTGAATGGTGGTATAACACTTCCTTCCATATAGCAACAAAAATGACCCCATTTATGGCACTTTATGGATATCAGCCACCATCCATTACATCATATTTAAGAGAAAATTCTAAGGTTCAAGCAGTGGAACATCACATCAAGCATCAACAACAAGTCCTCCAACTCTTAAAGGATAACCTCGTGTTGGCGCAGAATAGAATGAACAAGTATCATATCAACATCGCAGTGAAAGAAGTTTTGATGTAGGTGATTGGGTATTCCTACGGTTACAACCATATAAACAAATGTCCCTCAAGCAAGCTAAGAAGGATAATAAATTATCCCCAAAGTATTATGGTCCGTACAAGGTGTTGCAAAAGATTGGTACTATGGCATACAAATTGGAGCTTCCTGCAGCTTCTCGAGTGCACCCAATTTTCCATGTTTCAAGTTTAAAGAAGGTTATAGGTGACAAGCTCCTAGTTCAAACGATATTGCCAGAACTTGACGAGGAAGGAAAAACTATATTGGAACTGGAAGCAGTCATAGAAAAAAGAACTTGACGGCTATGAAATCGATCAATTTCGGAGTATCTCATCAAGGGGAAGAACTTATCTGCTAAAGATTCCACATGGGAGGATGAGAATTTTATACAAAAGCATCCAAAACTACTCAAGCGTTGAGGACAACACTTTTTTGAAGGAGAGGGGCATGTTAGGTCCCTATAATACTAGTGATTACCCCATTACTATTGTAGTTGTATCCCTTATTAATATTGTTGTGCCCCTCTTGTCCCCATATTGTTATTACTGTGCCCCATAGAATCCCTCTATTGTTATTTTTGTGCCTTTATATTACTATTGTTAGGTCGGCTGGGTTATATTATGACTCCTTAGACTCCTATATATAGAAAGGAGGTTTTTTCATTTGAATCATCAAAGAATCATTCATTTGTGTAATGTAAAGGAGGTTGCCCCCTCAAAGAGGCTGAATTCTAAGGCGTTGATCTATTTTTTTTTTATCTTTTTGTGAGCTAGTTTCATAACAAATGTCTTAGACAAATTAACAACGAGTGAATCAACATCGTGATTGGATGAGGAAGTAGAGAGATCACGACAACCAAGATCAGAAAATTCAGGATTATTGTCGGCATCCTAATGATTTGATGAATCACACAGAGGGGTAGATGAGAAGCAAGAATGTTCACCCTCTGTGTTTCCAGAAAAAGAAGATGAACAATCAAGTGGATGTTCAATGAATGCTCTGTCCTCTTCATTGTCAAATGATGTATTGACATACGGTGTGTTCTGTGAGTGATCAACAATGGGCGCATCCGTAGATGGAGATGCACGAGAAAAATCAGGGATGGAAGAATCACTAAAGATGTCAGGGAAAAGCAGAGGAGGCGCAGACAAAAGGGAATCATCCTTCACCGCAGGTTGATGTTCAGGCTCCCATTCATACTTTTCATGAATGACAACGCAGGTTGGTTGTGCAACACCAACTTTGTCGATGGCTTGATCCTCGTTCACAACAGGTGTAGAGTTCGGAATGGAAGAACACAAGACAATGCAATCTGGAGGATCAACAGAACACGGAGACGGAGATTGAGGTAATACATGCATGTGACAATCCATGGGCTTCGCAACCAAGTCTGAGTGAAAATTGAGAGAAGTGATGTTGGGAGGATGTGACAGTTGGCCGGATTTGTGTGCATGTTCTCCCACATCACTCTGCGGTGGTGGAGCTGTTTGATGAGGGGACGACAAACAGTCACTTGTGATGGTGATAGTGTCCGTTTATGATTGTGAAAATACATCACTGAACTATGTTGAGCGGGGTTTAAGCTTGAACTTTTTCTTGGGGTTGACAGATTTGGTAAGACAATATTCAAATCTGTCCATGAGATACTAGAATTTCATATGACTTTTTGGAGCTTGAAACTGCAATACACGAAAGCACTCCCCAAAGTCTTGAGGTGATTCTTGAGGAGTCTTCCGTTGTTTTAACATATTTTTTTCAAGAGTTTCTGGATCAAAATGATGGAAATTAGATGCAATGAGATCACAAAACTGCTCAAGTAAGTGCACATTGTCGGGTTGCAGAATCCAACACCACCGTTGTGGGGATTCGTGAAGTTTGAAAGAAAGCAGCGCGCTGGTCTCTTCTGCATAGAACTCGTCTGCAAGGAATGCTTAGAAGTCTTCTAAGTAATCAAGCCATGCTACTTCGCCTTCACCATCATACGTGAAATCAGACAAGAGATCACAAAACTCCCTTGTGATGTCGAGAGGTTCGGCATGCGAAAAGCATCGTGGAGGGATGAGTTTGATAGTATCCATGATAGATGTGCGAAGATTCAAAACATGCATGCAATCAAACAAACCAAAAGCAAACACTACTTCTACTCCTAAGCTAATGGTGCATGGGTCTGCTCACATAAATTGATACTTCCAATGTAGCCACCGAGGGATTGGTTGAACCATGTCGGTGAAGGAATGGTTCGTGAACAGTACAGCTGTGCGAACCAGAAAACATGAAAGATATAACAGCGAAGTCAAACACACTCCGAGCTTAAATGTGATCATACAACATAAGTGAGTGGAAATGCGTGACATGCAATCTGTGGACTTACGATGATGTTGTGTTACAGTGCATGCATATGTTAAGTGTACGCATTCTCTTAATTGTGACATGCAAGAAAACGTGAGAAAGGTAGATCACTTACGTTGCGCAAGTGTGCTTGCTGTGTAAGATTCCTCCAATGCATGAGAAATGGGATCATGTAGTTCGAGTGGAGGAAGAAAAATATGAGTGTTAGATTGATCTTCCATGCATACAGATGAGTGATGAGGATCCTTGAGTGTTTGAAAAATTTCCTGATCGGAAGTGAAAACAACCTCAGGACAACGAGGGCCTGACATAAAGATCACCTTGGGCTGAAGTGCCTCGACAACCTGGGGGGTTTCGACTTCATCAACAAATAGATCATCATAGACCAATGTTGTTAGGTCCATATAATACTAGTGATTACCCCATTACTATTGTAGTTGTATCCCTTATTAATATTTTTGTGCCCCTATTGTCCCCATATTGTTATTACTGTGCCCGATAGAATCCCTCTATTGTTATTTTTGTGCCTTTATATTATTATTGTTAGGTCGGATAGGTTATATTGTGACTCCTTAGACTCCTATATATAGAAAGGAGGTTTTGTCATTTGAATCATAAAAGAATCATTCATTTGTGTAATGTAAAGGAGGTTTCCCCCTCGAAGAGGCTGAATTCTAAGGCGTTGATCTACCTTTTTTATATTTTTGTGAGCTGGTTTCATAACATTTGGTATCAGAGCTTTGGATTCTAGGGTTTCGCTGCTCCAAATAGGTCATCGTGGAATTTTCGCTATAATTTTTTTTATGCGATGTTTAAAAAGAAAAAAAAAAAACCCATTTTAGATGAAATCGTACTGAACCTTAGGTCCGAATTTCATAGCTTTTCGCGCTATATTTGTGGAGATATGATCTGAGAAAGTTGGTCTTTTTGCAGACTCCTGAATTACATTCCAAACAAGTGACCTGAGGAAAATCTTTATAACTTTCTCTCTGAGCATCGGATTGAAGTTTCATAAGAAGGTACAAAAATATGACAGAATTTAGTTTCTTGTAAATATTTTTTAGAGCCAAAGGTCGAAACAGGGACACGTGGCATGTTGTACAAGTTCGCTCTACTGAACTAGTCTATAATCAGGTCACTGTGGGAGATTTGGCATAACTCTTCCTTGGAGAATCCAATTTGGATCAAATTGGTGGCATTGGAAAGAGGACACAGAGGGTTGCTATAGGTCACAATTTCAGAATTGGATGATCCGAAATTACAGAGATACATCAGAGGCAATATCGATCTCCTACAAAGTGAAAAAAGGTGTGTAGATTTTTTTAAATTTTTTCTTAAGCTTGGTTTGAAAAAATATTTTGAAGAATTCAAAGGGCATAGTAGAGAATTATTATCGGTAACTGATGCCCCGAGGAAATAAAATGCAAACACCTAGTAAACAACCTGAAAGTGCTAGAATGAGTCATGAAGAAGAGGACGAAATGCTACATGATATATCAAAATTACAAGACCAAGTGCAACAAATGTCACTCTCACAAAAGCTAACAGAAGCTAAGATAAATGGCGTGGAATCTAAGATAAAGGGAGTGGAAGCCAAGATGAATGGAATGGAAGCTAATATGGATGATTTGAACATAGATTTGAAGACATATTTGAAGACAAACATGACAGATTTGAAGACAGATTTGACAAATTTTCTACAAGAAATACTTACTAATGGTGAAAGGGTAGTAAAGGAAACTCATGATGCGAACAAAAGAAATGTTAATCATGATTTCATGGACTCTAATGTTGGATCGAAGACCCACCATATTCAAAAAATCGATATGAGGAAATTTTATGGCAAGGATCCCGCAACATGGATATTACAGATGGAGCAATTTTTCGATCTCAATAATGTGAAAAAAACACAAAAGGTACGTATTGCAACTTTATATTTGGAACCAAATCAGTTTGTATGGTATCAATGGCTTTGCTCTCGTAAAAAAATTATCACTTAGGCAATTTTTACGGAAGAATTGATAGCACATTATGAGGATACAAAAAGCAACACTTTTTTTAACCAATTGATAAGTCTCAAACAAAAGGGTTCAATAATGGAGCACATTGAGGAGTTCCAAAAATTGAACATAAGGGTAAAAAATATTCCAGAGGAGCATAGGATTGATCTTTTCATAGGGACTTTAAAAGATAATATCCAACATGATGTTTGCCTTTGGGAACCTGATTCATTAGAGAAGGCATTCAGGTTAGCAAGAAAAATGGAAAGCAATATTATGGCAACCAGGAAGCATACCACTCACAACTATAAAGATGAAAGTTTTGTTGCCCCTAGTCTTCCACAACCTATAAGGTTGAAACCACAACAATTGGAAGAAAAAAGAGCAAAAAGGCTTTGTTACAGTTGTGATAGCAAATACACTAAAGGTCATAAGTGTGCTGAGAAGAAATTATTCTACATAGATTGTGAAGAGGAAGAAGAAAAGGAGCAAGAAAGGTCAAAAGAAGAGGATATACTCTAGGAACAAAGCCTAGAATAAATGAATCTGACCATATCTTGTAATGCATTGGCAGGAATTACCACTCCTCAAACCATCAAGATAGAAGGACAAATCAAGAATAAAAAGGTAATAGTGTTAATTGATTCAGGAAGTACCCACAATTTTATTCATTGTAAGGTAGAAAAAGAATTGAATTGCTTCCTATATCCAGCACCAGAGTGTCAAGTGATGATTGCAAATGGAGGAACAATAAATTGCTCTGGAAAGTGCCATAATATCAAGCTATCCATGGGTGAATATGTATTGACTAGCCCAATGCTTTCCATTCCAATGGGAGGTGTTGATGTTGTACTAGGAGTCCAATGGCTACAATCCTTGGGTACAATAACTTTTAATTTTCAAGAACTTTTCATGGAATTTTCTGCGGAAGGAAAGGAAGTTGAATTAAGGGGTATTGCAGGGAAACCAGGAAAGATAATGAGCTCTAGCGGTATGACAAAGCTTCTAATAAAGGAACAAAGAGGTGTAATAGCACAATTATGTTCGCTAGATGTTTCCACATCGAAATCATCTATTTCTCCAGATCTCCAAAAAGTCTTGGACAATCATTCCAAGGTATTTGAGACTCCCAAAGGTCTCCCACCTATTCTTGATCATGATCATGCTATTCATCTGATTCCAGGAAGTGTTCCTCCAAACATCAAGCCGTACAGATATCCCTATGCCCAAAAGAGTGAAATTGAACGTATGGTTGCAGAAATGCTAGAGGCTGGTATAATTCAACCAAGTCAAAGTTCTTTCTCTGCTCCAGTAGTATTGGTGCACAAGAAGGATGGATCATGGCGCATGTGTCCGGATTATAGGGAGCTCAACAAGCTCACTATTAAAGATAAGTTTCCCATTCCTGTCATTGATGAATTACTGGATGAATTGCATGGATCAATTTACTTCACCAAGTTGGATCTTCGTTCAGGATATCATCAAATCAGAATGAATACTGAAGACATTCCGAAAACATCATTTAGAACTCATGAGGGTCATTATGAATTTTTGGTCATGCCTTTTGGCCTTACCAATGCACCTTCTACATTTCAAGGTTTGATGAATTCCATTTTCAAACCCTTCCTTAGAAAATTTGTGTTAGTATTTTTTGATGATATACTAATCTACAACAAGTCTTGGAAGGATCATGTTGAACATGTTGACAGGGTGCTACAACTATTGGAGGAGAAACAATTATATGCAAAAAGATCCAAATGTTTCTTTGAAGTACAAGAGGTGGAATATCTGGGTCATATTGTATCTCATGAAGGAGTTAAGGTAGACCCTAGCAAAATTAAAGCCATTAAGGAATGGAAAATCCCCACATCCATAAAGCATCTGTGAGGATTTCTCGGGTTGACAGGGTTTTATCGCAAGTTTGTTAAGAATTATGGGAGAATAGCAGCACCTCTAACAACATTATTGAAGAAATATGCATTTTCATGGACTCCAGAAGCAACAAAGGCCTTCGAATATCTTAAAGAGGCAATGTGCCAAGCACCGGTCTTAGCTACACCGGACTTCACAAAAACCTTTATTGTGGAATGTGATGCTTCAGGAAATGGAATTGGTGTTGTTTAATGCAAGATGAAAGACCCATTTCTTTTGAAAGTCGTCCAATCAAGGGAAAGTTTTTACACAAAGCTATTTATGAGAAGGAAATGTTAGCAATACTACATGCACTTAAGAAATGGCGACCCTACCTAATGGGAAGACACTTCAAGGTAAAAACGGATCATGATAGCCTTAAATACTTTTTAGAACAAAGATTATCCTCTGAAGAGAAACAAAAGTGGGTCACAAAGATGTTGGGTTATGACTTTGAAATCATCTATAAAAAAGGGAAGCAAAATGTGGTGGTAAATGCACTCTCAAGAAAGGATGAGGATGTGGAAGCATTGTTGTGCGCCATTTCTATTATCCAACCAGATTGGATAAACGAAGCAAGGGAGGAATGGAAGAATGATGAAGAAGTGTGGGCACTCATTCAAAAGTTACAACAAGATTCTAGTACATCTGATACATTTAGTTGGCAAAATGATTCGTTATGGTACAAAGATTGCTTATACCTCTATAAGAATTCCCAACTCAAACAAAAGATTCTTATGGAATTGCACACTTCTCCCTTAGGAGGGCACTCAGGATTTTTAAAAACTTACCACAGGGTTAAGAAGGAATTTTTTTGGGATGGCCTTAAATCGGATATTCAAAATTTTGTGGCAAAATGTTTGGTTTTCCAACAAAATAAAGTTGAAACAATTAAGACCCCGGGTCTATTACAACCTTTATCCATTCCAAGCCAACATTGGGAGCAGGTTTTAATGGATTTTATCACAGGTTTACCCAAGTCTGAGGGAAAGAGTGTCATCATGGCGGTAGTTGATAGAATTACCAAGTATGCACACTTTTGTGCATTTTCACATCCATTTAAATCCAGTACAGTTTCTACTGCATTTATGGAAACAATTCAAAAGCTACATGGAAACCCAAAGATTATTGTAAGTGACAGAGATCCCATTTTCACTGGAAATTTTTGGACAAAATTATTTTCTTGTCTCGGTACTCAGTTAGCTCATAGCTCATCTTATCATCCTCAATCTGATGGGAAAACTGAGATAGTAAACAAATGTTTGGAAGGATATCTTCGTTGCTTTGTATCTGATAAACAAACACAATGGGTCAAATGGTTGCCTCTGGCTGAATGGTGGTATAACACTTCCTTCCATATAGCAACAAAAATGACCCCATTTATGGCACTTTATGGATATCAGCCACCATCCATCACATCATATTTAAGAGAAAATTCTAAGGTTCAAGCAGTGGAACATCACATCAAGCATCAACAACAAGTCCTCCAACTCTTAAAGGATAACCTCGTGTTGGCGCGGAATAGAATGAACAAGTATCATATCAACATCGCAATGAAAGAAGTTTTGATGTAGGTGATTGGGTATTCCTACGGTTACAACCATATAAAAAAATGTCCCTCAAGCAAGCTAAGAAGGATAATAAATTATCCCCAAAGTATTATGGTCCGTACAAGGTGTTGCAAAAGATTGGTACTATGGCATACAAATTGGAGCTTCCTGCAGCTTCTCGAGTGCACCCATTTTCCATGTTTCAAGTTTAAAGAAGGTTATAGGTGACAAGCTCCTAGTTCAAACAATATTGCCAGAACTTGACGAGGAAGGAAAAATTATATTGGAACTGGAAGCAGTCATAGAAAAAAGAACTCGACGGCTACGAAATCGATCAATTTCGGAGTATCTCATCAAGTGGAAGAACTTATCTGCTAAAGATTCCACATGGGAGGATGAGAATTTTATACAAAAGCATCCAAAACTACTCAAGCGTTGAGGACAACACTTTTTTGAAGGAGAGGGGCATGTTAGGTCCCTATAATACTAGTGATTACCCCATTACTATTGTAGTTGTATCCCTTATTAATATTGTTGTGCCCCTCTTGTCCCCATATTGTTATTACTGTGCCCCATAGAATCCCTCTATTGTTATTTTTGTGCCTTTATATTACTATTGTTAGGTCGGCTGGGTTATATTATGACTCCTTAGACTCCTATATATAGAAAGGAGGTTTTTTCATTTGAATCATCAAAGAATCATTCATTTGTGTAATGTAAAGGAGGTTGCCCCCTCAAAGAGGCTGAATTCTAAGGCGTTGATCTATTTTTTTTTTATCTTTTTGTGAGCTAGTTTCATAACAAATGTCTTAGACAAATTAACAACGAGTGAATCAACATCGTGATTGGATGAGGAAGTAGAGAGATCACGACAACCAAGATCAGAAAATTCAGGATTATTGTCGGCATCCTAATGATTTGATGAATCACACAGAGGGGTAGATGAGAAGCAAGAATGTTCACCCTCTGTGTTTCCAGAAAAAGAAGATGAACAATCAAGTGGATGTTCAATGAATGCTCTGTCCTCTTCATTGTCAAATGATGTATTGACATACGGTGTGTTCTGTGAGTGATCAACAATGGGCGCATCCGTAGATGGAGATGCATGAGAAAAATCAGGGATGGAAGAATCACTAAAGATGTCAGGGAAAAGCAGAGGAGGCGCAGACAAAAGGGAATCATCCTTCACCGCAGGTTGATGTTCAGGCTCCCATTCATACTTTTCATGAATGACAAAGCAGGTTGGTTGTGCAACACCAAATTTGTCGATGGCTTGATCCTCGTTCACAACAGGTGTAGAGTTCGGAATGGAAGAACACAAGACAATGCAATCTGGAGGATCAACAGAACACGGAGACAGAGATTGAGGTAATACATGCATGTGACAATCCATGGGCTTCGCAACCAAGTCTGAGTGAAAATTGAGAGAAGTGATGTTGGGAGGATGTGACAGTTGGCCGGATTTGTGTGCATGTTCTCCCACATCACTCTGCGGTGGTGGAGCTGTTTGATGAGGGGACGACAAACAGTCACTTGTGATGGTGATAGTGTCCGTTTATGATTGTGAAAATACATCACTGAACTATGTTGAGCGGGGTTTAAGCTTGAACTTTTTCTTGGGGTTGACAGATTTGGTAAGACAATATTCAAATCTGTCCATGAGATACTAGAATTTCATATGACTTTTTGGAGCTTGAAACTGCAATACACGAAAGCACTCCCCAAAGTCTTGAGGTGATTCTTGAGGAGTCTTCCGTTGTTTTAACATATTTTTTTCAAGAGTTTCTGGATCAAAATGATGGAAATTAGATGCAATGAGATCACAGAACTGCTCAAGTAAGTGCACATTGTCGGGTTGCAGAATCCAACACCACCGTTGTGGGGATTCGTGAAGTTTGAAAGAAAGCAGCGCGCTGGTCTCTTCTGCATAGAACTCGTCTGCAAGGAATGCTTAGAAGTCTTCTAAGTAATCAAGCCATGCTACTTCGCCTTCACCATCATACGTGAAATCAGACAAGAGATCACAAAACTCCCTTGTGATGTCGAGAGGTTCGGCATGCGAAAAGCATCGTGGAGGGATGAGTTTGATAGTATCCATGATAGATGTGCGAAGATTCAAAACAGGATGAGGGGACACATCTTGTCATGTGGACCTCCTTCTAGCACCAAAAATGTTAACGGTGTTGGACCCACCAACATGTCAGGGGATCTCCCCAATAAGAAGTCCCAACTAGACCTCATATTGATTGGTGTAGGAGTCCCAGCAGTGGGTCGTACGGTATTGCCTTAACGCAGTTGCACGCAGAGGTAAGCAAGATGTCCTTGTTGGTAAAAAGGGTGTGACATGTGCAACAAGCCAAGGAAGGTGCATGAATGGTTCTAACACACGAAAGGTGGAATGAGTGTGCCCCTTGAAAACTTGTGTAAACACACAGCTTGAAAGGGAACACACAAGCAAAGATTCATCACAAACTGGAAGGAAGGTGAAACAACAACCCAAAGTGATGGTTAAACCAATGGAACATCTCAGTAAGATTCATACATACATATACAGAAAGAGACTATACATATATGTGCATGCAAATAGATACATATATCATTAGAGTAAACAAGTTAACTGAAACACAATAACAACATATGCATGAAACATGTTGGCTCTGTTATATTAATAAGTGAAAGTTCCAATCATATAGTACAACCATGACCAACCACTAGTCCCGATAATGGAACGTTACAGTCACTGCCGCCTACTCCTCCAAAGAGATGCACTAGCTCTGCACTGTGGAGAAGCTAAGGCTCGTTACAATACTCTCCAAGATTTCTCTAAGATACTCCTATCAAAAGCTTGGCTAACCAAAAGCCCGTACAATGAGTTATGAGGTACTATAAATAGCAAAGGGTGGGGTGACCCTTGACATTCCCCTTTGTGATTGTTCACCTACCCTCATAACTCTTCAACTACTCTATGTCTGTTACATTCCACTATCAACACTTGGACTTTCACTTTACAAGATGTTACATACAATCTTCACATGTACCCATGTGAGACAAAATGGCTTGAGAAAGCCATGAAAGACATCACTAAGACTCGGAAAACTGTGGGAAGACCAACTTTTTGACATCCTTATGATGGTCGACAGTGGTGAACTGATGCCAAGCTTGGTAGTCCATGTTGATGTTCATGTATTCCGTGGTGACATTGTTACACAAAAATATCGTCACCATGATTATTTGCAGTCAGTATGGGTCTATCATTACTTGTACTGTCCTCCTAAGCAAGTCTCAGACCTCAGCTCTTCAAGTCAAGCTTTGAAAATGAGAGAAAGACATTGAAAATCAACAAAGCTCTGGTTCCGCACTTTCTCTCACTGCTGCCTGCGGTCCCGCACCTCCTGTTTACAAAAACTACGGACCTGCCCGTTCTGTCCCTAAAGGAGTGGGTGCGGACCCCTGTGAAAGTCAAAAAGGCGTAAGTTTATTCTAAAAAACTCACTTTGGGTTAATTCTAGATGATTCTATAAGGAATTTTGACGTGGATTGGCTGCTCTTAGGTGGTTCATGCATCCCAAAAGAGAAGGAGCTAATCCCTTGATGAGAGGAGCTATCCCTTTGAAGGAGGGCTTTATCCCTTTTAAGGAGGACCTAGTAACTTCCCTCCATTGGACTATAAATTAAGGCATTGGGCTTGTTGCTAGGGAGGTTAGAAGCTGAAATTTTTTAAGGGTAAATGCTGGTGGAATTAAGACTTCCTAGTTAAGCTTGAGAGGAGAGATCACATACCTTTTTGGCTTCATTGGGAAGAGAGTGAAACTTGTTAAAGTAGAGGAGACTTCTTGTTGGACCCTGGGAGGAGCTTGTACAGCATCAAGGCACAGGTTGTAAAGTTCTTCTTTGATTTGAATTAATACAATCAGATTCATTTTTCTCAACAAATTGTCTTATGTCATTTGTTTCATGAATTACTTGACTTTCATGTTAAATATGTTTTATGATATTGGCTTTTCTGGTGCTATTTAATTTGTTTGCTTGTTTTTGTTTGCAGATTCGCAACAAGGGAGCTCATTTGGATCGAAGGAGCGAGGCTTCCATAAACTTGCGTTGGACCCAAGGTAGGCCTAAAACACTTGTTTGACTTTGTTTATAAATGTATATTTAGAGAAAGATAGTTTGTGATTGGCTTGCTTGTCACTATGTCTCTTTAGATTCTAGGAAGGTCTATCTTGTCCGCAAGATCGACTCATTCCGTGTGACAAAATGACGACCATACTGGGGACTTGATTTTTTCCTTGTTTTTACTTTGACCTGAGAAACTATGTTTTGGTTTATGTTTTTGGCTTGTTGTGTGTGGAATTGGGTAGAATTAGTAGATCCAGGGTTATTTTTTATTTTTCATAACTTTGGGAGAGGACCGCACCCTAGCCTTTTGATATAGTGCGTACTTATCCGCACTTTTGCTTTTAGCACAGAGCAGTACCACACCTGTGTTAACTGTGGGCCTGCCGACCCTGTCAAAATTTTGGAAAACCTAAGATTTTCTCTGTTAGCCAGCTTAGTTTTTATTTAGAAGTTATTGTCCCCTGCCCAGACCTGCATATAACCTGTCAGAAGCTTTCCTTAGGTTGATTTCATTGGTGTTAGGGTTTTAGGTGAAATTCCTAGAAGTTTTGCTTGTTGGGTTTGTTTTTCATTTTGGTCTTGTAGTAGCTCTGAGCTTAGAAGCTGTAGGAACCTCAGATCACCTTGGTTTCTACCAGCATTCTTATGAGTCTGACCATTTGCGAAATATAACTTTGTTGAGGAATCCGCCTTGTGTTTTCTCTTTACAAAACTTCGAAAAGCTTGTGTTTAAAAGTTTGGATTTCATTTTTAAAGAAGAAAACAAAATTGGTTGTTTTTGACTGATTTGTGATTCTGCATAAATTGGTCCTTAGTTTACATCTAGCTAAGTAAAACATCCTTAAAAAAAGACATCTTGTAAGCTTTGACTTCAAATAGGTTTTTATAATTTATAGATCTCAAAGTTAGTCGTTTGCATAGTTTTGAGTGTTTTATAAAAAATAAAAAAATCTCTTTTGGAAAAAGTTTGTTTTTGTAGTGGTTGAGTGTTTTGAAAAAGAAAAGGGAAATTTTTGTGAAAATAACTAGTTGTCTCGTTTTGAGTGCATTGGAAAGGACAAAAGTTCTTCTTTTAATTTGTTTGTTAAGAAAGATTTGTGTTTACAAGTATTTGCATTCTCAAACTCTTTCCTAGCTAGAAGTTCATTGAAGGGAAAAGATTGTTTAATCATCTTAAGTGCATTTTTAGTGATTTTGAGTCGAGTCTTCATACCACGAGTTTCATCTCCGCACCTCTTGACTTAAACAAAAACCAATAAAAATAACGCTTAAAGTAAAATTCATCTAGTAATATTTTATTTCTAGGGCTCTGATACACCACCATAGCTTAGGCTAGTGTCTTGGAGTAGGAGAGTAATTAACTCTCCCAGACAGTAAAAACAAACAAGTAGTTGTATCTTGTGGTAGGGAAGAAATCCAATTGTTGCATTTATGCTCTGGGAAAGCTCCTCTTAAAGGAGAAGCACGAGATCGTGTCCGAACCAGTGTGGGAATCAATCCTTCCTCATTGGGAATGACGCCAGATATTCACGTATTAAAAACGGTAAACCTCGGATTAACCATTGTCGAGGAGCCTGGGGTCACTTGTTGGTAAACCTTGGATTATGTCAAGGAGCCTTCAAGGGGATTGAGCTTGCTACTCTGCCCTTGCGTGCATATCGGATCGTAGACTGTTCCCCCAGGTATATTTGTTTCGATTGGTAACCCTAGTGACCATATTCTTTAGGATTCTTCCTAAGGTGACAGTGGTGGGAAGATCCCACTATACTTGGAGCAGACGTCGGCTAGACTCACTTGGATTTTCTGGGGGGTTCTCTTCACTCGAGACGGTTAAGTGGAGGAACTTGTGCCAGTCTATTCATTAAGCAAGTTGCCGGGGTAACTGTTCCAACCGCCATTTCTGTATTGAACTCTGCGACGTTGGATTTCATCACCAACTAGTGTTTTCAGTACTACAAGTTACTGTTTGTGTGTGTTTGATCTCCTAGATTCTTTAGGCGTGTGATTCAAATTTTTTTGGTTCTTTAGAGGCTTTAGGTGGTTTTCATTGAGATTTTACTTTGTTTGCGTGTGAAGTAGTTAAAATTTTTTAATCGTGGCTGAATTACCGAGGAAGTCCCGTAGACTTCGGGGCCAACCTCCTGAGTTTTTACTGAGCCAGCTTGAAAGGTTAAAAGCCCTCGTAACTCCTAGAGACAGTAGAGTTGGGTCACCTGAAGAAGGAGAGTCTTCTTTAGTGGTACATCCTGATTTTCAAGCTTTAGTAGCAGATTATAATCTACAATCAGTGTCTGTTTCCGAAGTTACTGGTAGCTTTTCATCTACCAGTGATATAGGAGAGGAACCTGAAATATCCGAACTTGAAAGTGAATTTGCTGCTACTCCGACATCAGGGTTTGCTTCTCCAGCTTCTAGTGGTCCTGGTTCACCTAGGGTAGAAAGAATAATTACCCAAAATCTTCCTTCTGGACTTATAGCTATCGAAGAACTTGCTACTCCGAAAGAATAAGTAGGCATCCCTATCCCTGAAAATCAACCTGCTATTGAACTAAGGGAGCGTGAATCAATTTTTTACAGTCCACCTAGGAGCAGTGCTTGGTATCTTTCTTTGACTAATTTCTTAGAAAACCCAGGGTTAAGTTTTTCACCACCTCGTGTTCCTTATCACCCAACACCTAGAGGTTACTATCCTCTGTTAAATATGTCGAGACAGTCGTCCATGTTTACTCAATCGCCCGAATCCTTTTTGTACGGCGGTCCTTCTGTTCCCTCTGGGTATCAGTCATTTTCTGGTACTTTTTCGGGAGCATATCCTCAACCCATTGAACAAGGGTTATTAACTGGAAGCAATGGTACTAAGCCGTTGAGCGTAGAAGATATTCTCATGATGTCAGGTACTATTCATAATCCTCAACCTCAAGGTGGCCAGTTACCACCTGGGGGGCAGCCTCAAAATCCTCAATTATCGCCTGGGGGGCAACCTCAAGGTACCCAATTTGCACCTGGGGGGCAACCTCAAGGAAAGTACATACCTACGGGATAGTCAGCGAAAATTTTAAGAACCCCCCAAATTTATATGTATACTAAATGGGCGAATCTCCATGGTATATAGGAAAAATGGAAGGCGATTTTATGAATAATATAATATGTATATATAATTTTTTGGCGAATCTCTCACCAGGCGCGAATATTTTACTCAATTATAAAATCTTGTAAGATCTTGGTATTACCATGGGTCAATACCATGGGTTATCATAAACCTGGAGCTTAAAAATTACTATTAGTAATTTATAAAAATTAATAAAATTAATAGTTGATTTTTATTTTATTTTTTATTTTAACAAAGCTAAAATGTTTAACATACATTAAATTACAAGATCCATTTTTACTCTTGATCCACCCCCGAGAGGGATCAAATATTTTTTCACTCTATGCTAGTTTGCATATCACAATATTTGATACCTCTCGGGGGTTAGTAGATCCATAGTAAAGATGGATCTCTGCTGGTTTAATTCCCCCATTTAAATAGGCTACATTCCAGGTGAATACCATGGGTCAATACCATGTGCCATTTTGGTGAATACCATGGGTCAATACCATGTGCCATTTTTATTTTTATTAATACTAATATTAGGGTTAATAATGTTTTTTTGCATGGCATTAATAACAATCTAGTCCATGGTATTTGTCCCATAGTATTTTTCCCATAGGTTTCACCTAAATATAACGCATTTTTTGGTGTTCCTAAACATAAGGTGACTTATGGAGTAAATATAAAAAAATGTTTTATTTGTTTACCATACCTCTCGTTTATTTATATTTTTATTAATTTACCATACCTTTTTGACAAATATGGTATTTGGCCCATAGGATTCACTTAAATAAGACCTCTTTCTTGAGCCTTCATAAATAGAATGAGGGTTATGGACTAAATATAAAAAGAGGTTTTATTTATTTACCATACCTCCACTTTACTTATATTTTTATTTGTTTACACCCTTGCATGTATATAAGGTGACTTATGGAGCAAATATAAAAAATGTTTTATTTATTTACCATACCTCTCATTTATTTATATTTTTATTAATTTACCATATCTCTTTTCTAAATATGGTATTTGGCCCATAGGATTCACTTAAATAAAACCTATTCTTGAAAATGGGCGAATGGATTCACTTAAATAAAATCTATTCTTGAAAATGGGCGAATGGAAGGTTGTAACTCCTAATTTCAAGGGCTAAATTTACCTTTTTTACCCTCTCCCTTAAAATAAGGTGGGCTATTTGAGGTGATTTGTAAAAATGTACTATGATAAAAAATATTCGCCCACTAAAAATTTATAACCCCTTAATTTCGCCAAAGGGCGAACATTCGCCCCTAAAATTTTTTGTGGGGACAGTACGTTCCTCAAGGTCAACCCCAGACTCAATATGTACCCCAAGGTCAACCCCAGTATCAATATGTACCTCAAGGTCAACCCCAGTATCAGTACGTGCCTCAAGGGTATCAACCCCAAGGTCAGTACTCAAACCAAGGTTTCCAACCACCCTCCGGTCAATCATATGTTCAAGGAACGGGAAACGTACGTTTGAATTATCAATCCTACCCTCAACCCAGTTATGGTCCTCAATATTCTCAACCTGTTATGGGTCCGTACCCCGAAATGAATTTAGTGTGGGATCCATCGCAAACTCAACAGGTCATGAAACCGAATGTACAGTTGTCATCTCAAACTGGACAACCCTTGGTTTCTGGTACATCCCAGCAACCTGTCCAGTCTTCTATTCAAACTTCTGTACCTTCGGTAGTTTCTCAGCTTGGGCCTAGTACGCCTCGTACTCCACCTCAAACGACTGTTGCAACTGCCGCAACATCTGTTCAATCTACCCCACCTACTTTTGGAGTATCGACAGCTCCGGTTTCTACTGTTCCTGTATCTACTCCTCAGACATCTTTACCTCCGTCTGGATCCACGATTCAAACTTCAGTTCAAATGCCTGTAGGACAACCTGGTTCAAGTATGGTTGTCACAAGTCAACCACAATTTACTTATCAATCGTACCAGGGATAGTACCAATTCGGTCCTGCTGTGCAGCAACCAGTCTATTAGTATCAACCATACCCTGGGTACACATATCAATGACCTCAACAACCCCAGTACGGTCCGGTTAATCGTGGTTTTCCGGGAGGATACAATATCCCAAATGTAATTCCTATTCCTAGTTATCCTGGATATCCTCCTCCTGGGCCTGGTCTCATGACCCAGAGTTTTAGGGACCCTAATCGTCAGTTACCGTTTATCGCAACTTTGGACTTGCCTGACTTGTCGCACCTAACGAACGATCCCATTAATTATCTTCCGTTTTGGCCGCCAATGCCAAATAAGTTGCCTAGTGATATTCCTAAGTTCGAAGGCAAATCAGGAGAGGACCCGTCGAACCATGTGATGACTTATCACCTCTGGTGTGCGTCTAACTCCATTTCAGATGATTCAATCCGTCTAAGGCTTTTCCAGCGCACTCTAATTGGTCTCGCGGCCAAGTGGTACATTGAGTTACCGCGAGGCACTTTTTATAATTTTAGTCAGTTAGCTACCTCGTTTTTAACTCATTTTCAGTTGCCAGTCAGATATGACAATGGCACGGAATTACTAACTTCGTTAAAGCAATCGACGTCCACTTACATTTCAGATCACATTCATGAATGGAGACGTCGACGACGTTTAGTGAAGGTTTTTATTCCGGATCAGATCTTGGCTGAATGGTTTGTAAAATCTTTGTTGCCAAAGATCACTGAAGATGTAGCTAAGGCCGGAGTTGTTACTGAGGAGCAAGTAATTGCTCAAGCACAGTACCTTGACTTGGTCTATATTCAGTCAGGTACATTACACGAGAAAATCCCCGATCTTCCCAAGCAAAATCAAATCGCTGCAATTCCTTCAGGGTCTCATGACGTCGATGGTATGATTGGTACGGTTAACACTAAAAGAAAGAAGAAGTCTTCCAAGAATTCTTCTCCTATCATAACCTTGCCTGATTCCCTGACAGGAGATTCTTCCGCGGAGATTTCTACCGATATTCACGTTGTAGAGTCATCTACAGCCAAATCAAAATCCGGTGGCAAGAAGAAAGGGAAGAAGAAGAATAAAACGGACAAAAATTCAAAAGAGAAACCTGAAAAATCGGAATCCAATGATGAAAAACACAAACCTTGTTATCCTTGTCTCATTTGTGATGAAGAACATTTTACAAGAGACTGCCCTCATCATGCAGAGGTTGCGAAGATTGTCAAAGTTTCCCAAACGCCTGCTGTTTTGAAGGATCATTTTCCAAGTCAAGACAGTAAGATGATAGGTTCTTCCTCGAGTGCCAATGAAGAACCCATACTGATGATGTACCATGTTAAGATTGCGACTCGATCGCATGATTATGGTAGTAAAAGTCCCGTTGATGGTAAAGAAGTAGAATCTTCTCATTCTAACCAATCAACCTCAGCTCCTGGTTCCAATCCACTACAGATCGAGAAACCTAATCCAGACTTGGTAATCAAACCGCCCGCCAAGGGTATACTTCGAAAGTCAGCTTTCAATCCACATGAGAGAACGGCTCAAAACTATAACATTGTCGAGGATTTAGTTGTTTCACCCTCAGCAATGTCGGCTTTGGAAGTGCTGAAATCATGTCCAGCACAGCGTAAATTACTTTTGTTGGCTATAGGAGCTATTGATGTTCAGGACTCGAACCTAATAATTTTCGATCTAGAAAATAGTACACCGTGCTTACCTCATCAAATGGCTTTCCAGATTCCAGTGATAGTAAAAAATAGGGCTATTCATCAGACTGTGATTGATGAGGGAACCTCAACGTGTATTATGTCGATACGGTGTTGGAGATCGCTTGGTTCTCCTTCGCTAAATCAATCCCCAATGATTCTAAAGGCCTTTGATGGCCGTGGGTTTCATCCTTTTGGTATTCTACAGGATTTACCTATAGGGGTTGAAGGAAAAACCGTTAATCTAGATGTGGAGGTGGTTGATGGCCCTCTAGATTACAACCTTCTCTTGGGTCGTAGTTGGTCTTACACTATGAAAGTTGTTGTTTCATCAGTCTTTCGGGTTATAAAGTTTCCTCATAATGGAAATATCGTAACAATAGACCAGCTGGCTTACTTTTCATCTGAACCAGCCTCTTCTGAAAGTATTCAGTGTGTCGGTAAAACGACTATCCCGTATAAGGATGTTGGAGTAGGACTAGTTAAAGATGTCGGTTTACTGGGAACTTTTCCTTTTCCTTTGATCAACGCATCATCTTCATTTGCAACCATTCATATGATTTCATCAGACACCATTGTTTATGATGATCCTTGGATCGTTCCTTCTGAATCTGAGATAGACTCATTTGGTGATGTTATGCCTTTGAATCCATATGAAATTGCGTATGAGGCCGTACAATCGTTTACCAACCCATCTTCAACCAGAATTGACTTAATGAATGTGGTCCGTGAGGAATCACTTTTCACATCAAGCTCGGATTCAATCACGTTTTCTGAACTTGTTCACTCTGATGAGCAAATTCGTGAAATCCTATGTGTAGATGATTTACCATGGGAAGATCTCCATCAAAGATCTTCGTTCTTGCCCGAGAATGATCGTTTTGAAAATGATTTTTCATCAATTTTTATGACTGAATATGTCAAGGAACCTCAGAATCCAATGAAACATCCTGATTCAGAGTCAAATTTGGGAAACATCTCTCAAACTATTCCTATTGATATTTCGGTTAAGCCTGGAATTGTTGAGAACATTCATATAGGTGCCTCGTGTACAAAAGATCAAATTCAAATATATAAGGCCCTATTTCAAGAATTCCGTGACGTGTTTGCCTGGTCCTGTGAGGAAATGCCAGGAATTGATCTCGCAATTGTTGTTCATGAAATCAAGACTTACCCGGACGCTAAACCCGTCCGGAAACGTTTGCATCAGATTCACCCAAGAAAATTTGCCGCTATTAAAGCAGAAGTTGAAAAATTAATCAAAGCAGGTTTCATTTATCCGATCCAGTTAACGGATTGGGTATCGAATATTGTTCTGGTTAATAAAAAGCAAGGGACAATAAGAATATGTATCGATTATAAGGACATTAATCGAGCCTGTCCAAAGGACAATTACCCAACTCCCTATATCGATCAAATCATTGATGATTGTGCCAGCAACGAAATATTGTCCTTCATGGATGGTTTTTCTGGATACAATCAAATGAATATTCTACCTGCCGATCAACCAAAAATGGCTTTCATTTGTCCATGGGGGACATTTGCTTACTGCAAATTACCTTTTGGGCTCAAGAATGTCGGAGCAACTTTTCAAAGGGCCATGTCTTATGCGTTTCATGACATCAAGCACATTGTGCAACCCTATCTCGATGATTTGCCTGCTCATTCATTACATTGAGCTGATCACCTCATCCATTTACAAGCAATCTTTATGAGGTGTAGGCATTATCAGATTCGGTTGAATCCACACAAGTGCGTTTTCTGTATAGAAATGGGTCGATTGCTGGGGTTTGTTGTTTCGAAAGCCGGCATTCACGTCGATCCCTCAAAGGTCGAAGCTATTGTCAAATTGCGTCCTCCTTCGAGTCTTCGCCAACTCCAGAGTTTGCAAGGGAAAGCAAACTTTTTACGATGATTCATTCCTAACTACGCCGAGGTTACAAAGGGTTTTACCTGGTTGTTGAAACAGAATACTCCATTCTATTGGGATGAGATAGCTCAGAAATCTTTTGATGCACTAAAACACGCGTTGACCCATGCACCGTTATTGCATCCTCCCAACTACAACCAGGACTACTTCTTGTATCTCGCCGCCTCTCATTCCACCATTGGAATGGTATTAGTTCAGGAAGATGAATTCGGTACTGAACATGTGATATATTACCTCAGTCGAACTTTAAATCCAACTGAGCTAAAATACTCACATGTGGAGAAATTGGCATTGGCAGCTGTTCAAGCTGTCCAACGTTTTCATCACTACATTTTACTACGTAAAACTACAGTAATTTTTTATTGCAACCCTATGATCTACATTTTGACCAAGCAATTTCTAGGGGGCAAGTGCTCTAAATGGATTGTTATCCTGCAGGAGTTCGACTTGGAATTTGAAAAACCTAAGTCTAAGAAATCTTTAGTTTTTGCAGAGTTAATGTGTGACTTCCCGCATGCTGACACGGAAACTGTGGGGAGGAGCCCATTGCGGATGAATCCTTGTTTCTAATTAGCACTTTAGATCCATGGTATGGGGATATCATCATTTATCTCCAGACCCAATCCTTTCAGCCATAAATTTCAAGGTCAGAACCTCGGAAAATACGATTCCAGTCCCAACAATTCAGGATTATTGGAGATACTCTTTATCGCCATGGGGAAGACTCTGTTTTTCGACGTTGTTTAACTCACGAGGAAGCTGAAAGGGTTCTAAATGACTGTCACTCTAGAGCGTGTGGCGGTCATATGTCTGGGTATGCCACAACCCAAAAGATATTGTGCGCTGGCTACTTCTGGCTGTCTTTCTTTAAAGATTGTATTAACGCGGTCCAAAAATGGCACAACTGCCAAATTTTTTATCGAAAGATGCACGCTCCACCTACTCCTCTCCACCCTATAATTGTCGTTGGTCATTTTTCCAAATGGGGTATCAATTTTATTACATGTAACCCTCACTCGGTCAGGGGGCATGCGTATATCATCCTTGCAGTAGATTATTTTACCAAGTGGGTCGAGGTGATGCCTACTTTTGAGGCAGACGGCAAGACAGCTGCAATGTGTTCAATCATATAATTGCTAGGTTTGGTGACCCACAAGCGATTATCACTGATCATGGGCGTCATTTTCAAAACGTTATGATGACCGAACTTACAGGCTAGCTTGGGTTGTGTCACGATAGTTCAACTCCTTATTATCCACAAGCTAATGGTCTGGTTGAATCCATCAACAAAGTTTTAGTCATCATGATCCGACGAATCATTGGGATTAATCGGTCGAATTGGCATAACATGCTATTTTCAGCACTTTGGGCGTATCGAACCTCAGTAAAAACATCAACAGGGTTCACTCCTTTCCAACTAGTTTATGGTCTGGAAGTTGTGTTACCCATTGAATGCGAAATCTCGTCATTGCAAATGGCCATCGAATTACTTCCAGCTACTTCCGAAGAGGAAAAACGTTTGTTATACTTGGCTCAATTAGATGAGAATCGACGTGATGCTGCATTGGCAATCGAAACTCATGCAAGACGTATCAAAGCTCAGTATGATCGAAATGTGACCCCTCGAAATTTTTCGGAAGGAAATCTAGTCTTAGTTTACGATCAAGCTAATGATAAATTAGGCGCTGGAAAATTCGTTCCTATGTGGCATGGTCCCTATGTTGTCAAGCGAAAGCTAGCAAAAGGGGCCTATGAATTGGTAGAATTTGACGGGGACTCTTTAGGTAAACCCAGAAATGGTCTTTACCTGAGAAGGTATTATGTTTAAAGAATGGGTATGGAGAATTTTTTAGTTAGGATAGTTTTTCTTTCTAGCTGGTGTGTTTTAGTTTAAAAAGTGTGCTTAGCTTAGAGAGTTTTTTTCGTCATCATTCCTGCTTATCTTGGTTTTACTCTTGGTATTGCAGATGTCGATGCCTCTCCAAACATACATTGGTTTCACTGATGGTGCTTGTCGTAATACACGGAACATTTCTTTCGCAGCTTGGGTTATCTATTCGCCCTCTGACGAGTTGGTATCTATGCATGGGGTAAGCCTCGGTCAAACAACGAATAACATTTCTGAGTATAGTGCAGTGATTGAGTTATTATCTGAATCTATTTCATTTGGGATTCGGAGTTTGATAGTGAGGTTAGATTCTGAACTCGTTGTATTACAGCTTAATAGAGTGTATGCCATTAGAAATCTAGTGTTATTGAGGTTATTTTTGAGAGTGCGTCTCTTGGAACGTGAATTTTATTATATTGAATATCAGCATATTCCAAGATCTTTAAATACATTAGCAGATGCAATTTCTTCTCGAATGTTAAGTAGACATTTGCAATAATCATACATGTAAATTTAAAATCATTCCATAACATGATTTACAAGATAAGCGAGTAATAGTGATATATATATAGGAGTGTGTCAAAAAATACATCGTCCTCGATCATAGGTTGAAAAACACCTTATGATCGGCAAAAATGATAAGTACAAAAAGCAAAAATGTCATATGTGCCCACAATAGGCGATCATCTTATCACTGGTGATGATCTCGATAAGAAACCACTGCACGGGCCGCCTTGCAAAGGAACCTCCTAAAAGGTCCTGGGACC
Source organism: Pinus tabuliformis (assembly GCA_031772625.1). Classification (NCBI taxonomy): domain Eukaryota; kingdom Viridiplantae; phylum Streptophyta; class Pinopsida; order Pinales; family Pinaceae; genus Pinus; species Pinus tabuliformis. Next base: position 173,282,112 of record CM062810.1, on the reverse strand, counting down.
CCAATCACATAGCGCTGAAGTCGACGAGGAATGTCATCTATGCTGGTCTCCGGAATATCTCCTGTCAAGCGCTCTAGATGACTCTCCAACTCGGCAAAATCCTCTGCTAATTCGTCCTGTGGGGCTGGCGTGGCTGCAATTGGTTGTTTCCTCTCGTAAGGCCGGAGAGCATCTGGTCGCTGTGGACCCACATTTTCATTTGAAACTTTTACTATCAGTTTTGGGATGATAGAAAAATAACAAAAAAATTAAAATAGGAAAATGTTGAAAATGATTTTACCTGAGTCATCTCATTGCTCTCCTGGTGGAAGAGCCATGTCTGGGTCACCACGAAAATCTACCCCAGCGTAAGGGAAGTCCTGAATAGAAAAAACTTGGTTTTCCAACCATTGGAAATACTCAGGTTTGAATCGAACAACCTCTGTCCCCTCGTCCAGATGATGGGCCATAACTGCGACCCATCGCATCAGTTTGGGCTCTCGAGGAAGCCCAGCTCCAACAGTAAGGTGTTGCGGGATCAACATGGGAACCCTCTCTAGAACAAAGCTCACAACCAAAGCCCCATAACCAAAGGTCTTCAGTTGTTCGTTCTTGGCTCTGGTCAGTTGGCCTTTTACATTGGCCAACACAGCGTCGCACCAGTTGAAGATGGTTCCTCGAAAGCAGTCAACTGCCATCCGCATTTGGGATCCGGTGGCAATATGTAATGCGGCACTCCCGCAAAGTCTGGTGACAGTAAACACAATCACCATGAGTTCAGGAAGGGATATGGTTTTAATGTCTATCCCTTTGTCTCTAGCCTGGCTGTTGCAGAACTCTAGCCGGAGGCTATCGACAAACTGGCCACCTGGCCTAGTCCCGAATAGAGTCAAGTCTTCGCCTCTCTTAGGCAAACCGGTCAAGAAATATATGTCTGTCGGCTCGATTTCGAGCTGGTGGCCACCAATGAAGAAGCACTGGTCCTGTATGCTCCATCTGTCAACCAGCCACTGTAAGAAATCCACATAGGCCTTCATGCCAGGTATGGCCCAGAATTTGTACAAGCCGCATGCCTTCAGTGCATCGATCGAAGGTTGGTGATTCAATGAGGAAAGATCCATATCCTCATGCTCTCATTCACGCCAATCTAGCATGATGTACACTCTGCATCCAATAAAAAGACAAATTAGAATGCTAGAAATTAATTTGTTTGGGTCAAATTTGAGAATTTTTGGGTTAAAAACCCTTGCTGCGGGGACCGCACCCTCTGTGTTAGAGACAGTGCATGGGTCCGCACCTTGCCTACATGGAAGGTGCGGACCCCTGACTTTTTCCCCATTGAGAAAAAGTCGGGGTCCGCGGGCTGCCAGTGTTACGCCTGCGGGCCCCCGCGCGCGGGTTTTTAGCCTAAAAACCCTCCCAAAAAATGAAATAAAAGCCTAAAACAAAAAATGAAACAGTTAAAAATGAAGAGTAGGATGATGTGGATTACCTAGAGAAGATGGCGTTCGATTCCGACGGTTGGATTTTCCGCAATCTTCATGGGAAGTTTTCTGAACAAAAGCACTATTTTCTCACCCAAATCTCAAACGGTAAAAATGAATTGACGAAAGCCCTTTTTATAAGTTTTTTGAGTAAATAAATTGCAAATTTGTTTATGTTTCACTTTGGAAAGGTAATTTTTGCAGCATTTTTATCCATTTCAAACAGGTATGAGTAATGCTTGCATTTTTGTTCAGGATAACGGATTATTAAAACATGAAAAGATCGCCGAGTTTTTCTTTTTAAACTCGTTAAAACGGAATTAAAAAGACGGTCCACTTACAGCTCTTTTCTGACCGTAAAAACATGAAAAGATTGCCGGATTTTTGTCGTTTCAAATTCGATATTGGTTATAAAACGACATGTCATTGATCATTTTTTTACTTTTTCGGATCAGGGACACTAATTACGAAAAGTACTCCTTGGTCGTAAAGATCAAGCGGTTCTCTCAAGTTATACTTTTTCAGGCTTGGGAGACACAAATTTACGAAAAAGGTCAACCCTGGAGTCTTCTTAAGTTTTTTCAGACTCTCTAAAATTGAAAACGTTGAGTTTCTCCTATACTGGACACGTTAAAATTTCACAGTAAAGGACCTGTTCAATTACAAACAGGAACGAACCACTCCTTAGGGTTCGAATTTAAACTAAGTTGGACTCATCCGAAGGATGAGCTTATAATCAAGCAAATGTTATCCTCCTCAAGCTTGTCAAAAATAAAGAGGTACTTGCCAGAAATGGTGGGGGAAAAGAGAGAAAAATGAACCCGTTTGTCATACTTTGTAACCAGTCTTGAACACGACACTTTTATTCACCTGGGTTGGGAAATCCTTTGCCTAATAGTTGATCAAACCACATTGAAAGTCTTCAGCCAGTTTCTGGATATTAACTTTGGGTCAATTGTCACCAAGCCATCTGTTGTGTCGTTATGTGTTCAAGAGGTCACTTCCAATAAGCCATTCATCTGCAAAATATCTGCCATCCATCTTGACCATCCCTGAGTCAGTCCTTGCAACTAAATTTCTTCAACTTGATCTATGATTTCGTTTTGTGGGCTTGCCTGCGACGGATCACTTTCTATTGACTTCAGCTCATTATCTAGAAAGATGATCTAGAAATCGTCAGTACCTTGGGATCTGCATGCCTCAATGGCAGGTTTCTCACCTTTGACGACAAGTTGCATCATTCACCTTTGATCAAAGGATTCCGTGACATGTTCGACATCAACACATTTATTCACATCTCATGGATTGTACTGGGTACTTTGAGAGCCATTGACATCACTGGTGGTTTCTCTCACACTTTTTAACAGTTTACATCATTGACTGGTAATCAAGTGGTTTCTACCATGTTCGACTTCAACACATTCATTCGCATGGATAGAATCGTACTGTTTCAAGAAGTAGAAATGAAGACCCTGGATCTAGTTTCCACAATCCAGGCTGCGAGGAATTTTGTATTAATTATATAATGGACTATTCATAAACAGATGGTTGCGTCCATACTGTGTCCACATGAGTCTATACTTGTGATGTATTACAAGATCATTCATGTATCAGAGCAGTAGTTAGTTTTCTAAGTCAGTTTTGATCTGAGTATGGGAATGCCTACCTCAGCGATGATATGATCTCATATATATATATTTTGCATTGAATGTTTTTACAGGTTCCAACCGGGCTCTCCACAAGATTATCCTCGAAATGATAACGTGCTTCACTCTTCCTAAATGATAAATGAAATCCTCATCTACTACAGACTTCGCACTTTAGGGGGAAATCTGTTACACAAAAATATCATCACCATGATTATTTGCAGTCAGTATGGGTCTATCATTACTTGTACTATCCTCCTAAGCAAGTCTCAGACCTTAGCTCTTCAAGTCAAGCTTTGAAAATGAGAGAAAGACATTGAAAATCAACAAAACTCTAGTTCCGCACTTTCTCTCACTGCTCCCTGCGGTCCCGCACCTCCTGTTTACAAAACTGCGGACCTGCCCGCTCTGTCCCTAAAGGAGTGGGTGCGGACCCCTGTGAAAGTCAAAAAGGCGCAAGTTTATTCTAAAAAACTCACTTTGGGTTAATTCTAGATGATTCTAGAAGGAATTTTGACGTGGATTGGCCGCTTTTAGGTGGTTCATGCATCCCAAAAGAGAAGGAGCTAATCCCTTGATGAGAGGAGCTATCCCTTTGAAGGAGGGCTTTATCCCTTTGAAGGAGGACCTAGTAACTTCCCTCCATTGCACTATAAATTAAGGCATTGAGCTGGTTGCTAGGGAGGTTAGAAGCTGAGCATTTTTTAGGGTAAATGCGGGTGGAATTAAGACTTCCTAGTTAAGCTTGAGAGGAGAGATCACATACATTTTTGGCTTCATTGGGAAGAGAGTGAAACTTGTCAAAGTAGAGGAGACTTCTTGTTGGACCCTAGGAGGAGCTTGTACAGCGTCAAGGCACAGGTTGTAAAGTTATTCTTTGATTTGAATTAATACAATCAGATTCATGTTTCTCAACAAATTGTCTTATGTCATTTGTTTCATAAATTCCTTGACTTTCATGTTAAATATGTTTTATGATATTGGCTTTTCAGGTGCTATTTAATTTGTTTGCTTGTTTGTGTTTGCAGATTCACAACAAGGGATCTCATTTGGATCGAAGGAGCGAGGCTTCCACAAACTTGCATTGGACCCAAGGTAGGCCTAAAACACTTGTTTGCCTTTGTTTATAAATTCATATTTAGAGAAAGATAGTTTGTGATTGGCCTGCTTGTCACTAGGTCTCTTTAGATTCTAGGAAGGTCTATCTTGTCCGCAAGATCGACTCATTCCGTGTGACAAACATATTTCTAGAAACGAACTCTTGCCTCTATTGCATCGGGCTACACTTATTTGGATCCTCTGTCCAACTTGTCTAATAACATGTGCATCATCGTCTTGAGTGCTGTCAGACTAGCGACATACTAATGCATAGTGTCTGCGTTGATCACCAAGTTTACGTTGGTGGCTATGCGCATCAACTCATCAAAGTACATGTCAAGCTTCAATTGGACTTGATTCTTTGTCTTTACCTCGATGAATGTCCCAATAGATGGGATCGCATGCATGCGCACAACAACATCCATGCTTTTGAACACATGTGCATGTGAAGCCTGCAAACTAATGATGAGTTGCGGCAGTTCCTCATAGTTATAGATGTGTTCCTTCAACTCAACCGCTATGGGCTTCATCAACTTGGGCAAGTGTAATGGGGCTCCCTTGTATCTCATTGTCCATGTTTGCATGTAGTTGACAACAATATGCAAAATTTACAAGATACGTGCTCTCCTAACACAACTCTGTTGCCAACCGTTGAGATGGAAAACTACCTTATGCATGGTACCAAAGCTGGAATACAACATCCACATGATTGTATCAAGGGACGATACTTAATCCAGTATAACATTCTTCAACTCTGCTCTGGCAGATGTTGTAACATGTTCTCCTCCTTACTTGGTCATCTGTAACTCCTTAGCCATTCACTCATTCTATGCTATCAAGAAGTGAACACTCAGGATGGTGGCTTCGTCATATGCTATGGTAGCATCGACCAATGTTGTTGGATGCTTGCGCACATCAGATACGATGACTCGTTATTCAAACTGCACAGGAGATGTGTGGACGTCCAGAGTATCCACTCTGCGTGATTTCACAACTCTATGTTGTGACTCGTCGAATGATATGTTGTGCATATGTATTTCTGGATTGTCTTCAAGGATCTCAGTATCTCCTTGATCGCTCAGGACTTGCTCTTCTTCCAGATCTAGTGAATTTGGTGGGTCGACCTCTTGGTTGTAAGGCATGAGGTCGATGTCTTGTTCTAACTTTGGCTACTCTATCTTCGTATCCATTTTCTCAAGTATCTTTTCAATCTCTTGAGAGAAGTCCTGATCCTGCAACTTCTCACCTTGTCTGCTTTGTACCAGCTGCTCGGATGAGTCTACCACCTGTATGGGTATAGTTTCATCAATCTATGCATGTTTCACCTCCTGTTGTGTCTGTCCCTGTTGTGCTTCTGTTGGGAACAGGTTCCCCCAAGAGTCAGTTTTGGTGCAGAAACCCAAAATTTTGTAATAAAGATGTAAATTCTCCACATTTTTTGGTTGTGGAGCGCGAATATGTCAAGAGTCATAAAGGGTTGTCCACCCTTGTTTTGTAAAGTCTCATGTCGGCTGTAGAAATCTACCCATATTCCGCGGTCCATGGGATTGTATAAAAAGGGAGTCTTAGAAGAGTCTAAGGTAGTTTAGAAAAGGAAGAAATAATAGTAATAAGAGTTTATGGGTAAGAAGTTCTAAGTGTTCTTGGGTCTTAGCGTAGGTAGAGGCTCTGTAGCTAAGTGCGCAGAGGCCTAGGGTGGAAGTCCGCAGCAGAGTGTGTGGAAACCTACAGCTGTGTGCGCAGGGTGGATAGAGTCTGTACTGAACTTGAGATATCAATAAAGAAAAATATTCTGCAAATCAATGTGTATCTTGTCTCTGTTTAATGCATCTAATTATAGTATGTTACGATCTGGGTTTACATTATAATGTTTATTTGATGTGCAAATGTATTTGATTATATCTGTTAATTGAATGCAAGCAAGATTATAAGTGTACGTGAAGATAACTGTAAATGCATGGTAGATTAGTTAACACTTAAGATAACTTGGGAACTTATACAGTAATGTATCCACAAAGCCGCGTCAATGCCTGGAATTCTGGTTAGGGTTGCGCGAAGATCAGTTGGGTACCTTCACGGAGGTGCTGACGGATGGAAGAGAAGGAACATCGATAAGCCCTAAAAGCTTATCGATCTTCACGAAGGCAATATCAGGAAGTATAGATCATCATCACAACCATCTCAAGGTACGAAAATTGGTTCCTGCGTCCCCCCATACTGCTTCGGGTGAGACTTCAGTCCGCGCTCCGTGGTCTGATGTCGAAAGGGCTAGTAGTGTAGGGATTTTCTTGGCTGACTAATGCTGAACCTGGGTCAGGGCACATCAAGCCAAAAAATGGTTCCGTTGTTGGGAGCAGGATCTACATGAGAGATGTGTGATGTCGTATCATTGGAATCCAACTAAGAAAGAAATCGAAACCTGGTTGGATAGAAAGATCCACGAATTCACGGCGCAAGAAAACAAGAATCCGCAATTAACGAAAGAATAGTGGTTTGAAAGATACCTGTACACAAAAATACATGAAATCTTCTTCTGTTCCTTCCCGGTTGAGTTATAAGTGTGGATCGTGAAGTTGATAGACGACCAAGGAAGGCAGAGGCTTAACAGTCTGATTGTTTAGACACCAAAGCTAGTAAGGAGGTTGGAAGCTTATGAAGATAAGATCGCGCGCATTGTCGACCATTGGCTCGACCGCATCATAGGAGGATTTGTGACAGAGTTCACAGTCAATACCTCTGTCAGTTACAGTGAAGCAGAGCACCGCTTCTTTAAAGGACCGCGAGGTAAGTATTTAAAATCGTTGAATACTTGGATTAAGATGCTCTTGTGTGAACAACAGGTTACGCGGTTACCTTGATGTTTGGAGCTACGCAAAGTGGAAAACCTTTCAGGGACAAATGAAGAAAAGGTCCTGAGTTTAGCCTACTAATTGAAGATAAGATAGGGGTTCCCGCGAATACCTACACACCTCCACCCTTATCCCATTCATCCACACCACCTCCATCCTCGCCTCCACCACTCAACCCATCATCCACACGACTGACACCTCCATTGTCTAATATGGCGGACTCCATAAAACTACTTGTACTCAAGGGTGTAGGTAATGAGCACTCGGACCAATTTTGGTTCTTCATAAAGGCTGTATGGGAAGTTCAAGGCATCACAAATGATCACATGAAGAAGGTGACGTTGGTTAGTGCTTTGCAGGATCACGCGCTAACCTGGTACATCAAGTGCGCTAATGATAACCAGGAAGCTACGCTGGCAGAGATCTAGACCATGCTGAATAAAGAATTCAGTAGGCCTAAGTATGAAGCGTAGTCGATTGTGGGATTCAATGAAATTGTGATGAAACCAAGCAAGATCCCTTAGGAGTTGGATAAGAGATTGAAGTGTAAAATCCACGAAGCTAATATGAATTTAGCGGATTGGCAGCACCACGAATGGTTCGTGGCTTTGCTCTTGCCTCCCCTAAGGGTTGCGTTGTCACAACAGAAGATTATGACTCAGGAAGAAGCCTTGGAGATTGCAATGATATTGCATGAAACACCAATGTAAGATCCAAATCGAGGGGTTTAGTAGATTCATGCATAGTTGCAAAACCTTTGTTTAGAAATACAAATTATGAAGCAGGACTGAACAGCTCGGCCAGAGGTGCGTGAAGAAGTTTGGTGCATAAAATGCAAGGGTCAAGGGCATGACAAGGATCACTGCCCAGTCTTCGAGAACTATATTGCAGCAGGAGGACCAATGCCTCTACGACCGAAAGCCACGGCAGCGCCAAGTACAGGGCCTGCGCTATGGTGTGCTATATGTCAAGTAGCAGGGAAACCTACGACTGATAATTGTCATTTGCTGCAGAAATTCGTTCAGACACCACAACAACTATTCTGCAATTTTTGTCAATCAGTAGGCCATGACGACCGCAATTACCGAAGCTACAAATTGATGATAGATAGGACACCCACATACAGGGTGCAGGCAGAAATGTGGCCTGCAGACCAAGGCGTTGGAGGAACACGAGGTTAGTATCAGGGGCACGGCCGACGCCGAGGTGGAGGAGGGCCTGGGAGAGGCTGAGGGTAGCTGATTTGTTACAATTGTGGAGACCCAGGAAACTATGCGAGGGACTCTCCAAATCTGACACGATTGTCAGGCCGTTGCTATACTCATTTTGACCATGCGACTGAGGATTGCTCTATATTGTTGGCTAAGATTCATGAAAAGGGTTGAACCCCACGAGGAAGACCCTAAGGTAAACATTATGTTGCGAAGCAGAACCACGAACAAATTTCACTCTCAAAAAAGATAACAGAAGCTAAGATAAATGGCGTGGAATCTAAGATAAAGGGTGTGGAAGCTAAGATTGATGATTTGAAGACAAATTTGAAGAGAGACATGGCAGATTTGAAGTCAGATTTGACAAATTTTCTACACGAAATACTTACTAATGGTGAAAAGGTAGTAAAGGAAACTCATGATGCTAACAAAAGAGATGTTAATCATGATTTCATAGAATCTAATGTGAGATCGAAGACCCACCATATTCCAAAAATTGATATGAGGAAGTTTGATGGCAAGGATCCCGCAACATGGATATTACAGATGGAGCAATTTTTTGATCTCAATAATGTGCAAAAACATACAAAAGGTACGTATTGCAACTTTATATTTGGAACCAAATCAGTTTGTATGGTATCAATGGCTTTGCTCTCGTAAAAAAATTATCACTTGGGCAATTTTTACGTAAGAATTGACAACACATTATGAGGATATGAAAAGAAACACTTTTTTTAGCCAATTAATAAGTCTCAAACAAAAGGGTTAAATAATGGAGCACATTGAGGAGTTCCAAAAATTGAACATAAGGGTAAAAAATATTCCAGAGGAGCATAGGATTGATGTGTTCATAGGGAATTTAAAGGATAATATCCAACATGATGTTGCCTTTGGGAACCTGATTCATTAGAGAAGGCATTCAGGTTAGCAAGAAAAATGGAAAGCAAAATTATGGCAACCAGGAAGCATACCACTCACAACTATAAAGATGGAAGTGTTGTTGCCCCTAGTCTTCCACAACCTATAAGGTTGACACCACAACAATTGGAAGAAAAAAGAGAAAAAGGGCTTTGTTACAGTTGTGATAGAAAATACACTAAAGGTCATAAGTGTGCTGAGAAGAAATTATTCTACATAGATTGTGAAGAGGAAGAAGAAAAGGAGCAAGAAAGGTCAAAAGAAGAGGATATACTCCAACAAAAAAGCCTAGATAAAGAAGAAATGAATCCAACCATATCTTGTAATGCGTTGGTGGGAATTACCACTCCTCAAACCATAAAGATAGAAGGACAAATCAAGAAGAAAAAGGTAATAGTGTTGATTGATTCAGGAAGTACCCACAATTTTATTCATTGTAAGGTAGCAAAAGAATTGAATTGCTTCTTATATCCAGCACCAGAGTGTCAAGTGATGGTTGCAAAATGGAGGAACAATAAATTGCTCATGAAAGTGCCATAATATCAAGCTATCCATGGGAGAATATGTATTGACTAGCCCAATGCTTTCCATTCCAATGGGAAGTGTTGATGTTTTACTAGGAGTCCAATGGCTACAATCCTTGGGTACAATAGCTGTTAATTTTCAAGAAATTTTCATGAAATTTTCTGTGGAAGGAAAGGAAGTTGAATTAAGGGGTATTGCAGGGAAACTGGGAAAGATAATGAGCTCTAACGGTATGACAAAGCTTCTAAAAAAGGAACAAAGAGGTGTAATTGCACAATTATGTTCGCTAGATGTTTCCACATTGGAATCATCTATTTCTCTAGATCTCCAAAAAGTCTTGGACAATCATTCCAAGGTATTTGAGGCTCCTAAAGGTCTCCCACCTATTCGTGATCATGATCATGCTATTCATCTGATTCCAGGAAGTGTTCTTCCAAACATCAGGCCGTACAGATATCCCTATGCCCAAAAGAGTGAAATTGAACGTATGGTTGCAGAAATGCTAGAGGCTGGTATAATTCAACCAAGACAAAGTTCTTTCTCTGCTCCAGTAGTATTGGTGCACAAGAAGGATGGATCATGGTGCATGTGTCCAGATTATAGGGAGCTCAACAAGCTCACTATTAAAGATAAGTTTCCCATTCCTGTCATTGATGGATTACTAGATGAATTGCATGGATCAATTTACTTCACCAAGTTGGATCTTCATTCAGGATATCATCAAATCAAAATGAAGACTGAAGACATTCTGAAAACAACATTTAGAACTCATGAGGGTCATTATGAATTTTTGGTCATGCCTTTTGGCCTTACCAATGCACCTTCAACATTTCAAGGTTTGATGAATTCCATTTTCAAACCATTCCTTAGAAAATTTGTGTTAGTATTTTTTGATGATATACTAATCTACAGCAAGTCTTGGAAGGATCATGTTGAACATGTTGACAGGGTGCTACAACTATTGGAAGAGAAACAATTATATGCAAAAAGATCCAAATGTTTCTTTGGAGTACAAGAGGTGGAATATCTGGGTCATATTGTATCTCATGAAGGAGTTAAGGTAGACCCTAGAAAATTAAAGCCATTAAGGAATGGAAAATCCCCACATCCATAAAGCATCTGCGAGGATTTCTCGGGTTGACAGGGTATTATTGCAAGTTTGTTAAGAATATGGGAGAATAGCAGCACCTCTAACAACATTATTGAAGAAAGATGCATTTTCATGGACTCTAGAAGCAACAAAGGCCTTCGAACATCTTAAAGAGGCAATGTGCCAAGCACCAGTCTTAGCTACACCGGACTTCACAAAAACCTTTATTGTGGAATGTGATGCTTCAGGAAATGGAATTGGTATTGTTTTAATGCAAGATGAAAGACCCATTGCTTTTGAAAGTCGTCCAATCAAGGGAAATTTTTTACACAAAGCTATTTATGAGAAGGAAATGTTGGCAATACTCCATGCACTTAAGAAATGGCGACCCTACCTAATGGGAAGACACTTCAAGGTAAAAATGAATCATGATAGCCTTAAATACTTTTTAGAACAAAGATTATCCTCTGAAGAGCAACAAAAGTGGGTCACAAAGATGTTGGGTTATGACTTTGAAATCATCTACAAAAAAGGGAAGCAAAATGTGGTGGCAGATGCACTCTCAAGAAAGGATGAGGATGTGGAAGCATTTTTGTGCGCCATTTCTATTATCCAACCAGATTGGATAAACGAAGCAAGGGAGGAATGGAAGAATGACGAAGAAGTGTGGGCACTTATTCAAAAGTTACAACAAGATTCCAGTACGTCTGATACATTTAGCTGGCAAAATGATTCGTTATGGTACAAAGATCGCTTATACCTCTGTAAGAATTCCCAGCTAAAACAAAAGATCTTATGGAATTGCACACTTCTCCCTTAGGAGGGCACTCAGGATTTTTAAAAACTTACCATAGGGTTAAGAAGGAATTTTTTGGGATGGCCTTAAATCAGATATTCAAAAGTTTGTGGTGGAATGTTTGGTTTGCCAACAAAATAAAGTTGAAACAATTAAGACACCGGGTCTATTACAACCTTTATCCATTCCAAGCCAACGTTGGGAGGAGGTTTCAATGGATTTTATCACAGGTTTACCCAAGTCTGAGGGAAAGAGTGTCATCATGGTGGTAGTTGATAGACTTACCAAGTATGCACACTTTTGTGCATTATCACATCCATTTAAAGCCAATACAGTTTCTACTGCATTTATGGAAACAATTCAAAAGCTACATGGAAACCCAAAGATTATTGTAAGTGACAGAGATCCCATTTTCACTGGAAATTTTTGGACAGAATTATTTTCTTGTCTTGGTACTCAGTTAGCTCATAGCTCATCTTATCATCCTCAATCTGATGGGCAAACTGAGATAGTAAACAAATGTTTGGAAGGATATCTTCGTTGCTTTGTATCTGATAAACAGACACAATGGGTCAAATGGTTGCCTCTGGCTGAATGGTGGTATAACACTTCCTTCCATACAACAACAAAAATGACCCCATTTATGGCACTTTATGGATATCAGCCACCATCCATCACATCATATTTAAGAGAAAATTCTAAGGTTCAAGCAGTGGAACATCACATCGAACATCAACAACAAGTCCTCCAACTCTTAAAGGATAACCTCGTGTTGGCACAAAATAGAATGAAACAACAGGCAGATCAACATCGCAGCGAAAGAAGTTTTGATGTAGGTGATTGGGTATTCCTACGGCTACAACCATATAAGCAAATGTCCCTCAAGCAAGCTAAGAAGGATAATAAATTATCACCAAAGTATTATGGTCCGTACAAGGTGTTGCAAAAGATTGGTACTATGGCATACAAATTGGAGCTTCCTGCAGCTTCTCGATTGCACCCAGTTTTCCATGTTTCATGTTTAAAGAAGGTTATAGGCAACAAGCTCCCAGTTCAAACAATATTGCCAGAACTTGACAAGGAAGGAAAAATTATATTGGAAGCAGAAGGAGTCACAAAAACAAGAACTTGACAACTACGAAATTGATCAATTTCAGAGTATCTTATCAAGTGGAAGAACTTATCCGCTGAAGATTCCACATGGGAGGATGAGAATTTTATACAGAAGCATCCAAAACTACTCAAGAGTTGAGGACAACACTTTTTTGAAGGAGAGGGGCATGTTGGGTCCCTATAATACTAGTGATTACCCCATTACTATTGTAGTTGTATCCCTTATTAATATTTTTGTGCCCCTATTGTCCCCATATTATTATTACTGTGCCCCATAGAATCCCTCTATTGTTATTTTTGTGCCTTTGTATTATTATTGTTAGGTCGGCTGGATTATATTGTGACTCCTTAGAATCCTATATATAGAAAGAAGGTTTTGTCATTTGAATCATCCAAGAATTTTTCATTTATGTAATGTAAAGGAGGTTTCCCCCTCGAGAGGCTGAATTCTAAGGTGTGGATCTATCTTTTCTATCTTTTTCTTGAGTTGGTTCATAACAGAAGCAACCTATAGAAGGTGAATGGATCCGCAATTTACCAGAAAAGGAGATTGGGTTTGATCTAGAGCACACAAAAGAAACATTTATGGTAGCAAAGAAAAGCTTCGCTAAGGCCTCTACCTCAGGAAGTTAGGAAAAACCAGCTGAAGAAATGGACCCATCCATGATTACCACGTTCTTGGAGACATGCATGAAGCTGCTCCATGACAGTAAGGTTGTGAAGGGCTTACAGGAATTGATCAATCACTGGTAAGGATGGCACTACTGATGAACCACGCGTGGTCAGGAAGCTTGGCAAGCACAAGGCAAGGATCGGGCGGGAAATGAGACACACCGCGCAGATAGGGGAATACGAGATGGACCCAGTTATCCTGGATCTGGGTCCGATGCGAATGTTTTTCCAAAAGAGACTTGGGAAAGAATGGGGAGACCTACACTCTAGTGGTCTCCGATGTAGTTAAGAATGGCGAATCAACAGAAAATTATCCCAATGGGGAGGCTACAAGGGGTCACAGTTGACATCGAGGGCGCAAGCACACTGGCGGATTTTGAGGTAATAAAGATTGTGGATGATAGAAATCCCTACCATGCGCTCCTTGGAATCGATTGGGCCACTAACATGAATGGGGTAATCAACCTGAAGAAACGGAAAATAATATTTGAAAATAAGTCGCTCTGCATAGTGGTGCCACTGGATCTCGCTGAGGGACCGCGATATACAGAACCAGTCTGAGATTATGAAAGTGATGAAGATCTTGACTAGATTTACAAGATAACGATGCAAGACTAGTATTGGGTGAATCCGACAGCAAGCGGATGTATTGCATGGGACCGCGAAAGCCCCTGCACGTCGAATTCAGATGAAGAATTGGAGCATTGGTAGAACCGACTGCATGAAGTATCTACGCTACATTGTAATATGATGACCAAGTCATTGCATTGTGTGTCATCCGAAGTCAAGGATATGCCTCATTATGATGGGTTAATTGATGTTGATTTCTTTTTGCATGCATTTGAAAGAGAAGTGCCGGAGAAACATCACTTCCAGGCCTTCGACTGGGTACTATGCGCTATGCCTGCAAGATGGTGTGGTACGCACAAGGATAGTTTCGGTGATTGGCATGACTATAGGAGGATAATGAGAATACGTTTTGGGTAGCCAAAAGTGCAGATGACAGATAAGTATGATGGAAGGGATGACATGCGCGATCACCTGGCTAAATAGACTAAGGCTTATGGAGTGGAGCCTTAACTTGAATGGGTGCATATGTTTTGTCATACCCTGGGTGTCATACCAATGAATTGGTACTTGGAAATCGAGCTCCTCCATGGCACTGAAGAATGGGACTTCTTTCTCTAGAGATTTTTAATGACGTTCAGCTTTGAGGATGGGTTTGACTGTATTGACACAGCACTACAAGAGGTTAAAGCAGTGATCTTTAGGATACCACAAGATCCTTTAGACCTGATCCAACCTGACTGGACTACCCAGCTGAGCCATGCACTGGAATGCTATAACGTGACCATTGAAGAAGAAGACGAGGATCCCCGAAAGATTAATATTACGGAAACTGAAGGTCACCGTGAGGTTGAAGGTCCACAGATAGAGGATCTTGACATAACCGTGCTGCTAAAAACTAGGCAGGTCAACATTAGCGCAGAGGCGGAACCAAAATTTGCAAAGATAGGGGACTATTGGGATGATGCGACAGTAGAGAAGGTCACTGAGATCCTCTGCGAATATCAGGATTTGTTCCCCACAAAGTTTTATAATTTAAAAGGGATAATAGGAGACCTTGGTGTCTTGAAGATCACCCTGAAATTAGACGCGAAGCCTATAAATAAAATACCTTACCGCCTTAATCCTAAGTATAAGGAAAGGGTTCGCACTAAGTTATATAAGATTCTCATGGCAGGAATTATTAAACCAGTGGAAGAATTTGATTGGGTAAGCCCGATAGTGGTTCAAGAAAAGAAACAGAAAGAGAAAATAAGGATATGTGTAGATCTCCGGAAGCTTAATGATGCTTGCGTGCATGATCCCTTCCCGACCACATTCACTGACGAGGTCCTGGATAATGTAGGAAACCAAGAAGCATACTCTTTCACTGATGGGTTCTCTGGGTACCATCAGATCAAGATCGCACCTGAGGATAGAAGCAAGATGACCTTCATGACAGAATGGGGATGCTTTCAGTATATTGTAATTCTTTTTGGGCTGAAGAATGCACCAACAATCTTTTCACGTGTAGTCATTGCGGCATTCAAAGACTTCATTCATAAGTTCCTGGAGGTGTACTTTGACGATTGGACAATGTTTGGATTGGTCAAGCGTCATGTGGCAAGTCGGCGCTTAATGTTAGATACATGTCAGATATATCAGAATGCGCTCAATCTAAAGAAGTGTCTATTTTGTGTCCCATTTGGGATCCTGCTAGGGCATGTGTTAAGCAGACAAGGATTGATGGTAGACCCTGCGAAGATCGAGGTGATAATCAACTTAGAGGCACCAAGGAATGTGAAACAGCTCCGCGTAACTCTAGGGTATATCGGGTACTATAGCAAGTTCATCAAGAGCTATGCCCAGATCACCGCACCATAGAGAAGTTGGTTAAAAAGGATGCTACATTTTGTTGGAGTGACGAATGTTAGAAAAGCTTGGACGTGCCGAAAGAGAAAATGGTCACTGCGCCAATCCTAGTCTTCCTGGAGTGGAAGAAGGAATTTCATGTGCACATGGACGCCTCATGTATCGCGCTAGGGGTCGTGTCGACACATGTAGGCGAGGGGAAATTGGACCATCCTATATCATTCGTGAGCATAAAGTTGTCCAACGTTGAGAAGAACTATTCCACTACAGAGCGTGAAGGACTAGCCATGGTATACGCACTCCAAAAGTTCAGGAACTATTTGCTGGGTGGACATTTTAAGATGTATATGGATCGTTCTGCGTTGAAATACCTAGTTAATAAGCCTGTGTTGGGGGGGAAGATCTGCAAGCGGTTGTTATTATTCCAGGATTATGGTTTTGAAGTTATTATGAAGCTTGGATTATTGAACGCGGGACCAGATCATCTGTCGTGCATCGAAACGGGAGAGGAGCCCACTAATTTGGAGGAAGGACTGCTTAACGCACAACTCTTTGCAATGCGTGTCGCGGACAGTCACTTTGAAGATATCATATATTTCTTGACAACAGGGACTACTCCATAAGGGTATACGAGCCAGTAGAAGGAGTTAGTAGTGCGGGAAGAAAACTTTTCCGTCATTGCAGGACAATTGTACAAAATGGGGTTAGACGAAATATTGCGACACTATGTACCTGACTATGAGCGAAGCAGCATCCTCGCTGAGGCTCATGGAGGAGCTACAAGAGGACATTATGCAAGAAAAGCAACAATGCAAAAGGTTATGTGTGCTGGATTGTGGTGGCCAACCTTGCATAAAGACGCGAAAGCATATTGTGGGGCCTGTGACGCATGTCAAAGGACTGGCAGGCCATCGCAGAGGGATGAACTGCCCTTGATGCTACATGTGACGTTGAAACCGTTCGAGAAATGGGAGATTGACTTTGTGGGCCCAATTCAGCCTCTGGGAAAGAAAATAGGTGCGCGATACATCATCACCACGATTGAGTACTTGGCTAAGTGGGTGGAGGCGTAGCCTGTAAAGAATTGTACTAGCATGACAACAACAAAGTTTCTTTTTGAATAGGTATTGACGAGATTTAGCTGTCCAATGATCTTGATGAGCGATCGCAGTACGCACTTTCTTAATGAAACAATCAACGCATTGACAGAAGAATTTTAGGTGTATCATCATAAGAGCATGCCTATTCACCTGCAAGCCAATGGGACGGTGGAAGCCTTCAACAAGATACTGGAGAGCGCACTGACAAAGGTCTGAAATGCTTAGAGAAGTGAATGGGATGTGCACGTACCAACGGTGCTATGGGCCTATAGAATGACTTGCAAGACGTTGACTGAGAAACTGCCTTTCAGACTTGTGTGTGGCGTAAAAGTTGTGATGCCGATGGAATACATTGTACCTAGTTTGCACATAGCAGCACTCGTAGGAATGGCGGACCACAGAGCCTTGGAAGAGAGGCTCACGCAGCTAGCAGAGCTTGAGGAGGATTGATTTCTAGCTGGATTTCATCAACAATTTCAAAGGGAGCACCAAAAGGCATGGCATGATCGACACATTAAACTGTGCACCTTCAAGGTAAATGATTTGGTTTTGTTATATGACAACAAGTTTGATAAATTTCCAGGAAAATTCAGGATGCACTAGCTGGGGCCCTATGTCCTCAAAGAGATTACTGATAGTGGAGCAGTTCAGTTGGTTAAGTTAAATGGGGATCCTTTCCCAGGAAAGGTGAATGGTAACTGATTGAAGCCATACTCCGGTGTCCTGGCTAGGTAACTATATGAAGGTTACACAGCCTTAACGCTCCAGGAGCTGAAAGGAGGCACAGGACTATAAACTAAACTGCCCAAGTTGGGGAACTGCACAATGAGGAAACTGTGCGGAACGAGGAGATGTCACAAAGACCACACAACCGCGCAGAAGGATGCACTACCCAGGAACACACTGCGCAGGTCAGCCGGAAAGTGACCGTTAAAGTCATTGTTCATGATTTGACGACGAAAAAATGACCAAATGGGGTGGGGGGCGGCATTTAAGATGAAATTTATGGGTGAGATCCTTAAAAATATGCCACCAATCTAGCATTAATAAACTGATTTTGAGGGGAACAGTCCGATTTGAATTCAAAATGGCCTATAAATTACATGTGGCTTCCCATCGAAGAACACTTGGCATTTTGAGCATTAAGTTGTTGAGCTCTTAGACGCGTATGAAGCTTGAATTCTTTTAAGCTCTAATAACGACTTCGACGTTTGAGCAATTGCCAAAGGAGACACAAGAACTGTTGAATACCCTCATGTTGACATTGGCAGAAACCATAGATATCGGGGAAGCAGTGACAGATGAAGGGGTTGTTCCAGAAGTTGCTATGGAAGCAGAGGGAGTTGCTCCGAAGGTTACATAGATACCAGCTAAAGTCCCCAAGTCGCCATGGTCACCTAGACCAAGGCCGACCTTGTTGGCTTGGTGGGGCCTAGCCCAGGTTCAGAGCTAATTAGCCAAACAAATCCCTGTACTACTGGTGCTTTGGGCAACAGCCCACGTAGCGCGGACTGAGGTCTCACCTGAAGAAGTATGGGGGGATGCTGGAACCAAGTTTCTACACCCTTGAGATGTCTGAGGGGTTGGTTTAGTCCAAATGGAATACCTTCGTGTAGGTCACTTTGCATACTTTCCTAGCCTGCGAGGCCTTCGCGCTCTGTTATACTCGCCTTCATGCAGCCCTAATCAGGGGCTGAGGTGATTTCGCGATCTACGCTCTTTTCCTAAGTTACACTGTGGATCTTACTTATCTTCTTATAACTGTTATTTAACTTCACGTAAACAAATTCTTATCTTATATTCGCTTATTCAAAACATTCATATAAGTTCACACAACAAATAAATAGTAATATTGCAATTCGTACCCAATATACTTCAATGCATAAAACATGAAAACGACACATAGAATGATAAGAAACTTCTCTTTATTATTTTCTCCAACGGTTACAGACTCGACTCACCCTGCGCACTCAGCTACAAGGGTCCACGCTGTTAGAGCCTAAATCTTCCTTAGGCTAAAGGAAGGTAGGATTCAAGATAACACCATACCACGCCCAGCCTCGTAGCTAGCCTACGAGGACAGGAGAGGGCTCTCTCCGAGTCAACTCAGTAAAATACTCAATAGGGTCTGAGATGACTTAAACTGAATACTGATTTTAGGCTAGTAAATAGATATGGAAAAAGGTGATTTTTGAAATGACTGAATTTTCTGGGCTGTGTGGGAACAAAGGATCGCATGAGCTGGGAAATTAAATCAAAGACACAGGATATTTCGTGAGGAAAGATAGGCGGGAGTTTTAGCAATCAGATTTAAATAAAATGGAGTGGAAAGACTATTGAGAAAATATAAAAAGGGCATACACATGAATCCTTTTCAGACAGAAGAAGATATACAAAATATGAATGCTTTACAAGGCAGAGCATAAACTGGATTCTACCTCTTCTACTTAAGAGCATTCAACCAGAAATTATTATGAATGGATGGTAAACATAACATAATACATATGAAACATAGAAAGAAAAACACATTTTCTAAACTCACACCACAGGGATCTCATGAATCAGAGCTACATCATTCTATTAATTTCCAAGCCAAAACTGTACAATGAAAGTGTTGAGTTTTTCTCCATGCTATTCCCAGAAACTCCTACACTTTCACAAAAAAATTCCATACCATAAATAAACTCAATCTGTGGGAAACCAAATCAATGAAGATAGAGAGTCATTTAATCATCATTAGCAACTGAAGGTGAAGAGCCAATCATCCATTTCTGAAGATAAGCAGCGTACATTTTCTACTCGAATTTGTTGAATGACCGAAGAAGAGGTGAAATCTGCCGATGTAAATCCCTTTGAATCGCACATGAAGACAAAAATGGGCCCCGTGGCTTATTTCTCTGCCACGTTTGATGTCATACGTTTTAAATTTGAGTGTTTCGGTCTTTGACCGTTCGCTTTCCTTTACATTGGCCATTTGAATAACTTTTGGAACCATTCATAATATTTCCATTTTTCTTTGGCTTTAATGTTTTTTCCGTGTGCATATGAGCCAATCTACAGCAAATCCGTGCGCTTTCGTGCGATTTGGGCGAGTTCTGGAGATTTTTGGGCTGCCTGGCTCTGTGCACCATGCACAAGCCCAGTGCGTCACGCCGTGCTCTTTAAAAAATACACTGTCGCAGGAAGCCCAGTGCGTCGCGTGGCGCCTATGCACCGCGCTTGTTCCCAATGCGTCGCGCGCAGTCTTCAACACACATCTGAATGAGGCCTTTCACCTTGTTTGAGGGATAACTGTGGAATCGACCATATGATGAAGCCTGGGAGTGTTCACCACACACAAAAATTGTACATCGCCTGGTTGAAAGCATGGATTTTTGGCCACAACTACTTTTCCTTGGACTATGCAAGTTTTAGAATCCTGGGGATTTTGTGTAGGTGCAGAAAGCCCAACATCATGGAATTGGTTATTTTGTTGGGTCCCTATAATACTAGTGATTACCCCATTACTATTTTAGTTATACCCCTTATTTATATTGTTGTGCCCCCATTGCACCCATATTTTTATTAATGTGCCCATAGAATCCCTCTATTGTTATTTTTGTGGCTTTATATTATTATTGTTAAGTCGGCTGGATTATATTGTGACTCCTTAGACTCCTATATATAGAAAGGAGGTTTTGTCATTTGTATCATCGAAGAATTTTTCATTTATGTAATGTAAAGGAGGTTTCCCCCTCGAAGAGGCTGAATTCTAAGGCGTTGATCTATCTTTTCTATCTTTTCTTGAGCTGGTTTCATAACATTTGGTATCAGAGCTTTGGATTCTAGGGTTTCGCTGCTCCAAACAGGTCATCGTGGCATTTTCACTATAACATTTTTTTTGTGACGTTTCAGAAGTCGCAAAAAAAACCCATTTGAGAAGAAATTGCGTTGAACCTTGGGTCCCAATTTCGGAGCTTTTCGCGCTATATTTTCGGAGATATGATCTGAGGAAGTTGGTCTTTTTGCAGACTCTTGAATTACACTCAAAACAGGTGACCTGGGGAAAATCGTCATAACTTTCTTTCTGAGCATCGGATTGAAATTTCGTAAGAAGGTACAGAAAGAGGACAGACTACAGTTTTCTTTTATATATTTTTTAGAGTCAAAGGTTGAAACAGTGACACGTGGCACTTCATAAAATTTCGCTCTACTGAACTAGTCTATAATCAGGTCATTGCGGGAGATTGTGCATAACTCTTTCTTAGAGAATCCAATTTGGATCAGACTAGTGGCATTGGAAAGAGGACATAGAAGGCTACTACAGGTCAAAATTTCAGAACTGGATGATTCGAAATTACAGAGATACATCAGATTCAATATTAGGCTTCTACAAAGTAAAAAAAGGTGTGTAGTTTTTTTTTTTTTTTTTAATTTTTGCATAAGCTTGGTTTGAAGGAATTCAAAGGGCATAGTAAAGCATTATTATCGGTAACTGATGCCCTGAGGAAAGAAAATGCAAACACCTAGTAAGGAACCTAAAAGCTCTAGCATGACTCATGAAGAAGAGGAAGAAATGCTACATGATATATCAAAATTACAAGAACAAGTGCAACAAATGTCACGCTGACAAAAGCTAACAAATGCTAAGATAAATGGCGTGGAATCTAAGATAAAGGGCATGGAAGCTAAGATGGATGATCTGAAGACAGATCTGAGGACAGATTTGAAGACAGACATGGCAGAATTGAAGACAGATTTGACAAATTTTCTACAAGAAATACTTACTAATGGTGAAAAGGTTGTAAAGGAAACTCATGATGTGAACAAAAGAAATGTTAATCATGATTCCATAGACTCTAATGTTGGATCGAAGACCCACCATATTCCAAAAATCGATATGAGGAAGTTTGATGGCAAGGATCCCGCCACATGGATATTACAGATGGAGCAATTCTTCGATCTCAATAATGTGCAAAACACACAAAAGGTACGTATGGCAACTTTATATTTGGAACCAAATCAGTTTGTATGGTATCAATGGCTTTTCTCTCGTAAAAAATTTATCACTTGGGCAATTTTTACGGAAGAATTGATAGCACATTATGAGGATACAAAAAGCAACACTTTTTTTAGCCAATTGATAAGTCTCAAACAAAAGGGTTCAATAATGGAGCACATTGAGGAGTTCCAAAAATTGAACATAAGGGTAAAAGATATTCCAGAGCAGCATAGGATTGATGTGTTCATAGGGTCTTTAAAGGATAATATTCAACATGATGTTCAACTTTGGGAACCTGATTCATTAGAGAAGGCATTCAGGTTAGCAAGAAAAATGGAAAGCAAAATTATGGCAACCAGGAAGCATACCACTCACAACTATAAAGACGAAAGTGCAATTGCCCCTAGTCTTCCACAACCTATAAGGTTGACACCACAACAATTGGAAGAAAAAAGAGCAAAAGGGCTTTGTTATAGTTGTGATAGAAAATACACTAAAGGTCATAAGTGTGCTGAGAAGAAATTATTCTACATAGATTGTGAAGAGGAAGAAGAAAAGGAGCAAGAAAGGTCAAAAGAACAGGATATGCTCCAGGAACAAAGCCTAGATGAAGAACAAATAAATCCGACCATATCTTGTAATGCATTGGCAAGAATTACCACTCCTCAAACCATCAAGATAGAAGGACAAATCAAGAAGAAAAAGGTGATAGTGTTGATTGATTCAGGAAGCACCCACAATTTTATTCATTGTAGGGTAGCAAAAGAATTGAATTGCTTCCTATATCCAGCACCAGAGTGTCAAGTGATGATTGCAAATGGAGGAACAATAAATTGCTCTGGAAAGTGCCATAATATCAAGCTATCCATGGGAGAATATGTATTGACTAGCCCAATGCTTTCCATTCCAATGGGAGGTGCTGATGTTGTACTAGGAGTCCAATGGCTACAATCCTTGGGTACAATAGCTTTTAATTTTCAAGAACTTTTCATCAAATTTTCTACGGAAGGAAAGGAAGTTGAATTAAGGGGTATTGCAGGGAAACCAGGAAAGATAATCAGCTCTAATGGTATGACAAAGCTTCTAAAAAAGGAGCAAAGGGTGTAATTGCACAATTATGTTCGCTAGATGTTTCCACATTAGAATCATCTATTTCTCCAGATCTCCAAAAAGTCCTGGACAATCATTCCAAGGTATTTGAGACTCCCAAAGGTCTCCCACCTATGCGTGATCATGATCATGCTATTCATCTGATTCCAGGAAGTGTTCCTCCAAACATCAGGCCGTACAGATATCCCTATGTCCAAAAAAGTGAAATTGAACGTATGGTTGCAGAAATGCTAGAGGCTGGTATAATTCAACCGAGTCAAAGTTCTTTCTCTGCTCCAGTAGTATTGGTGCACAAGAAGGATGGATCATGGTGCATGTGTCCGGATTATAGGGAGCTCAACAAGCTCACTATTAAAGATAAGTTCCCCATTCCTGTCATTGATGAATTACTGGATGAATTGCATGGATCAATTTACTTCACCAAGTTGGATCTTCATTCAGGATATCATCAAATCAGAATGAAGATTGAAGACATTCCGAAAATGGCATTTAGAACTCATGAGGGTCATTATGAATTTTTGGTCATGCCTTTTGGCCTTACCAATGCACCTTCAACATTTCAAGGTTTGATGAATTCAATTTTCAAACCATTCCTTAGAAAATTTGTGTTAGTATTTTTTGATGATATACTTATCTACAACAAGTCTTGGAAGGATCATGTTGAACATGTTGACAGGGTGCTACAACTTGGAGGAGAAACAATTATATGCCAAAAGATCCAAATGTTTCTTTGGAGTCCAGGAGGTGGAATTGTATCTCATGAAGGAGTTAAGGTAGACCCTACCAAAATTAAAGCCATTAAGGAATGGAAAATCCCCACATCCATAAAGCATTTGCGCGGATTTCTTGGGTTGACAGGGTATTATCGCAAGTTTGTTAAGAATTATGGGAGAATAGCAGCACCTCTAACGACATTATTGAAGAAAGATGCATTTTCATGGACTCCGGAAGCAACAAAGGCCTTTTAACATCTTAAAGAGGCAATGTGCCAAGCACCGGTCTTAGCTACACCGGACTTCACAAAAACCTTTATTGTGGAATGTGATGCTTTAGGAAATGGAATTGGTTTTGTTCTAATGCAAGATGAAAGACCCATTGCTTTTGAAAGTCATCCAATCAAGGGAAAGTTTCTAAGCAAAGCTATTTATGAGAAGGAAATGTTGGCAATACTCCATGCACTTAAGAAATGGCAACCCTACCTAATGGGAAGACACTTCAAGGTAAAAATGGATCATGATAGCCTTAAATACTTTTTAGAACAAAGACTATCCTCTGAAGAGCAACAAAAGTGGGTCACAAAGATGTTGGGTTATGACTTTGATATCATCTACAAAAAGGGAAGCAAAATGTGGTGGCAGATGCACTCTCAAGGAAGGATGAGGATGTGGAAGCATTGTTGTGCGCTATTTCTATCATCCAACCAGATTGGATAAATGAAGCAAGGGAGGAATGGAAGAATGATGAAGAAGTGTGGGCACTTATTCGAAAGCTACAACAAGATTCTAGTACGTCTGATACATTTAGCTGGAAAAATGATTCGTTATGGTACAAAGATCGCTTATACCTCTGTAAGAATTCCCAGCTAAAACAAAAGATTCTTATGGAATTGCACACTTCTCCCTTAGGAGGGCACTCAGGATTTTTAAAAACTTACCACAGGGTTAAGAAGGAATTTTTTTGGGATGGCCTTAAATCAGACATTTAAAAGTTTGTGGCAGAATGTTTGGTTTGCCAACAAAATAAAGTTGAAACATTTAAGACACTGGGTCTATTACAACCTTTATCCATTCCAAGCCAACGTTGGGAGGAGGTATAATTGGATTTTATCACAGGTTTACCCAAGTCTGAGGGAAAGAGTGTCATCATGGTGGTAGTTGACAGACTTACCAAGTATGCACACTTTTGTGCATTATCACATCCAATTAAAGCCAGTACAGTTTCTACTGCATTTATGGAAACAATTCAAAGCTACGATCTATCTTTTCTATCTTTTCTTGAGCTGGTTTCATAACATATTTCCTGGTGTATATGAAACTTGAACAAATACTTTTTCATACTTCAATGTTTTGCTTTCATTCAGGCACTCCATCAAGCATCGTTCCCTTTTAACATCGTTTTTCCATTCTCTCTTTAAAAAACCAGAAATAGTTGAGCCTCTGCCACACCTTTTGTTTCAACATTTTCTCGAATCGCACATGTGTTGATGAAGATGATTTTGGCATTCTCTAGTGTATCTACAACCTCTGTCTATTTAGCACTTTTCATGACTGTCGAATCCATGCAAGTTCTGAGCGTTTGGAACGAGTTTTGACCAATTTTTAGGCTTTCTGGCTGTGTGCGCCACGCACGCGCCATGTGTGCCACGCCTTTGTTAATTTACACTGGGTTCTGAGGCCCAGTGCGCCGCGCTCAGCGTATG
Source organism: Pinus tabuliformis (assembly GCA_031772625.1). Classification (NCBI taxonomy): domain Eukaryota; kingdom Viridiplantae; phylum Streptophyta; class Pinopsida; order Pinales; family Pinaceae; genus Pinus; species Pinus tabuliformis. Next base: position 173,256,703 of record CM062810.1, on the reverse strand, counting down.
CGCCACGCCACCTATTCTATGCGCCGCGCAGACTTGTAAACAGAGTCTTGGTTTTCCTTCTGTTGTAATCTCTAAACCAGTTTCGAATTGCAATTTAATGTGCCCGGAAAGTGCTTCTCATCGTTGTTGATATCATTGATAGGTGGCACCCTTGGATCAGCAACCGAAATAGCAACAATTTTCCAATCCACTACACCTTCATCAACCATTTCTAAAGCAGCTAATGGCTTCACTTTGGGTACTCTTCCAATTTTAGCCTGCCTTTGAAATTCTTCATGACAGAAGACTTTACATATTAATTACAAACATTAATTTGACGATTTCCTCTTCAAAACAGAGTTTTGAAGAGGAATCAACCTTGAGAATTACCAATGATGAAAATCTGGAGATGAAACTTATTGAACCTCCCTCCGGCCTGCTGGCATTATGGGCATTTTGAGGACTAAATCAACTACTCTAGACCTGGTGACTAAAATTACTTGCTGATCAAGAGACAGAAAAAGGATTGTAAGTGACTTTAAGACTTGATTTAAATGAACAGACCTGAGCCAGCAGGTACAAAAATGAGGGAAACGAGAACACCAAGCCCTTCCGTCAGTCAATGGCATGCCCCTAATGGAATGCAACTGAATGAATCGAGTGAGACCCCTAAAAATGAAATGCAAAAAGAGTTTTGATCTCTGACGGAGGATTGACAAGACCGACTCTAACATTGGATCCAATGGGGGATGGTAGCTCCTTGGAGGTGCCAAGAACTGCAGATCTTTGGGTGAGTAGACAGTGCCTTCATCCATTGGGCTACGGAGTCATTATTTCGACAAACAACACAAAACTCTTGACTCATTTATCAACTGAAACTTGACTCAAACTGACTCAAAAACGGACTTGACAAACTGAAACCAAAACTGAAATAAAATAGTATTTACAGTGACAATGGAAATAGAAGAAACAACTTAGAAATGGTATCGCTTGAGTAGCTGACCATTGACCGGCCCTCCTGGAAATTCTTCTCCGTTCATTTCTTTCAAAAGGAAAGCATTCTGGCCCCGATATGCTTCAATCTTAAAGGGACCTTTCTAGAGATTCTCGAACTTAACGTACTTACCCTTTTCCTCATTCCTTGCATCCCACTTCAACACTACATCATCTAACTAAAACTTGTCCGCCTTTGCTTTTCTATCATAGATTTTCTTAATCTTCTCTTGCAACTTGGCTGTGTTTTGGAAAACTTCTTCTCTTGTCTGCTGCAAATGGATCATTTGATTCAATCTTCTCTGCATAGGATCATCTTCGCTGCCGGCTTCCTGAAGAAGTTTGACTACTGGAGCTGCGAGAGAGGTAGGAAACACTGTATCAACTCCATAAACAAGTTCAAAGGGGGACATACCAATTGATTTCTTCTAACTGACCCGATCTGCCCAAAGTGCATTGACCAACTTCTTATGCCAACTCTTCTTGTTGATTTCCAGTAGTTACAAAACTCAATCATCTTTTTTGATTTGAAAGATGTTGCATTATCAGTGATCAACCTATTCGGGCAACCAAAACGAGACAAAATGTTATTCTCTAGGAATGAAATAATTATTGCATCTGTAGCTTGTCTAGTGGGAATTGCTTCGATCCATTTCGTGAAATAATATTTTGCTGTGAGAATCCACCGATGTTGACCGGAAGAAGCGGGATGAATTTCACCAATGAAATCCAAACCCCACTGCTGAAAAGGGGCGCTCACCTCAATGGGCTTAAGCAGCAAAGGCTGTAATTTATGCCTTCCTTCAAAAATCTGACATTTATGACAGCTCTTGACTACCTTATATACATCAGCGAACAATGTCGGCCAATAGTATCCTGCTCTCAGAATTTTATTTGCCGTTGTTTTCCAAAAAAGGTGACTGCCACATTCTCCTTTGTGGAAATCCTCCATGACTTGCTTTGCCTCTTCTTTCACCAAACAACTCAACAGAACACCACCGGGATATTTCCAATAAAGTGCAGAATTTAGAATGCAGAACTTAGCAGCCTTTAATTTGAGAGTTCTACTTTTGTTTCTAGTCATGCTGGGTGGTGGTCACAAATTCTGAAGCACATATATGATATTTGAATACCACGGAGAGAGAAAAAACATTTCAGATACCTGAACCGACGAACTTTCCTCATTCTCATTGGACATAGCAGCGATCAGACTATGTCTACGGCATGCAAGTTTGATTCGGCCATTAACTTTGACAATCCCTGTCCTTTAACAAGCTTTGTAGGCCTTATTTCCACGTCATACTCCAATAAATTTGTGATCCACTTGCCTCGTCTTCCTTCAGGATCTATTTGCACTAAAACATCCTTGACAACAACATTAAGAACATAAGCCAAAATATGAGAATGCAGAATGTATACCCGAAAATCTTTCAATGCTTTCACAAGTGCAAGGGCTTGTTTTTCAATGATGTTGTACTTTAAGGCTACATCTCTTATAGCTTGGTTGAATAAAGAAATTGGTCTTTCGTGATCATCTCTTTTCTGCATCAACACAACTACCATAGTATGCTCCGAAGCAAATGAAAACAATATAAAATCCTGAGTGTAATCCATGTTGATTAGACCTAGAGCTGAAGAAAGAGCCAATTTGACTAAATTGAAAGATTTTACCGCCTCTTCTGTCCACTTCACTTGGCTGTCCTTCTTAAGCATGTTTGTAATCTCTCTTAGGTGTTCAGCAAGATTAGGTACAAAGCGGCGTAAAAAAATCATCTTACCATTAAAAGATTGAATCTCCTTCTTATTCCGAGGCAGATCAATTTGTTGAATCGCTTGTACACGTGTTGGATCAATACGAATGCCATCTTTTGAGATAATGTGCCCAAGTAGTTTTCCCTCCTCCATGGCGAACAAGCTCTTTTTCGGATTCAGCGACTGACCATATTTTCTACACTTTTGAAAGATAGTTTTCAGATGATACATGTGTTCTTCATCAGATTTGGAAAACACCGTCAGATCATCAAGGTACACAACCAAAAAGACATCCTTCTCATTTGCGAAAGCCAAGTCCATTGCCTGCTGAAATGTGGCACCCATGTTCTTCAAACCAAAAGGCATTTTAGCGTAATGAAAAGCTCCCCATGGAGTGGTGAATGTTGTCTTGTCTCGGTCATATTCATGGACAGAAATTTGATTATAGCCAGAATAACCATGGAGTAGTGACATATGAGATGCTCCAACTACTCGCTGAAGTATATGATCCATTTTGGGCAATGGATAGTTATCTTTCAATGAAACTTTATTGAGATTCCTAAAATCAATGCACAAGCGAATCTCACCTGTCTTCTTTCGTACGGGCACCAAATTAGAGATCCAGTCAGAAAATCTGATGGGAACAATGATTCCTTATTTGTACAACCTATTTATCTCTTTCTCAATTGATGGCAGCAATTTTGGATTTAGCCTTCTCAATTTTTGTCTGAAAGGTTTATGATTAGGCTTAATGGGTATAGTGTGCTGAATTATATCGGTATCATATGTCTTCAAGTCAGAATAATCCCAAGAAAACACATCAGCAAAAGATGACAACAAACTAATATATTTGGAATTTATATTTTGTGGAAATGCTTTAGACAGTTTTACCATTTTTGGATTTGCAGTTGTTCCAATATTGACCTCTTCAACCCCCTTCTCTGTTGGCTGCAATATTGGTTTGCAAGCTACGTCATCTTGATCAAAGAGTTCTTCTAAAGGTATCAAGCCTTTAGGAATAATATTATCCTTGAGCTGCAACATGTCCATTTGATTGATCTACACTTCATCTTTACCATCATCATTTTCTTCATCGATTGAGGTATCTTTGAACTTGCCTTTGTTTTGCAGAAAATCATCAATCTCCTCATCATCTTGGAAAACTTTCCAATATCTCTGATTGTCCGGGACAGTCGGATGATGTTTGACATGGATTTCGAATTTTTTATTGGAGTTCATTGGAATCTTCAAACTACTTGCTGCCTTAGCAAGTGCATCAGCAATTCCATTTTGAACACGAGGCACACACGTCAAGGTATATTCTGAAAATAATTTCAGGATGTCTAGGACTGCATTTCGGTAAGCTCGCATCCGAGGATGTTTTGCTTGATACTCGCCTTTAACTTGCTTAATCACCAATTCAGAGTCGCCATATACTGCAATCCTCTTAGCATTCAGTTTTCTTAGAATTTTCAGGCCAGCAATCAAAGCTTCATACTCAGCCTCATTGTTCGAACAATCAAAAGCTAACTTGTAAGAACATACCCGCACATTACTAGGAACTTTGTTCGGGGCGGAGAAATCACTGCGTACCCAAATACCAATTCCAGCACCATCATTTCCCACTGCACCATTGAAATCCATGGTCCACAAGCCCTCTTCATCTTCCTCTAAGTGCTGAAATTCTGCTAGCTCTGTTTTCCCTGCTTGTTGTCCTTTATTTTCAACAGATTGCTCAACGGTGTTCTGCTGTTCTTGTCCTTCTTTCTTCAGAACTTCTCTAAAAGTCTCTGTTATTTCTGAAATATTTTCTGCTTCAACTAACTGACTATCTATCTCATTGAATCTGTCCTAATACAAAACAAACGACTCTAGATCTGTATGTACATAACTAATCAAATGATTAATTGGTTTCTCCTTACTTGTGATCATGTATTTCATTTTTTGTTCCCGACACAATTTTCTCATTTGGCCAAACACTGGAATCAGTGTCCCTTTCAATTTTGTTGCCCAAGACCTGGACAGAAGCATACCGAATCGGGGAGGAATATCTTCCACAACAATATCCATCAAAACATTCTTCATTGGGATTTGATCCAGACTTACAACCAAGTCTTTGATGAGCCCGATGCATCTTACTGTGCTGGAATCAAATGAATAGAGATCATGGTATTTCCTGGTGATGTCCAAACCCAACTTATCCATGATAGCCTTTGGCATCAGATTGTGGGAAGCTCCGGAATCGAACATGGCATTATGTAGCACAAAATCATGCAATCTTAAACTGATATAAAAGGGTGGTATGTCGCTATCTGGAGACTCACCATTCAATGCTGGTCCAAAAATAATTTCGGGTTGATCATCTTCGACATTCACCATATCAGACATTGGATCAAAATTCAAAATTTTAGAAACTTGCTCTCTATAATTGTTGTTCCTCATTATTTCAGTCAAGGGAATGGATACCTTCAATTTAGTAATTTTATTCTCTAAACTAAAAGCTGGAGCTTTTTCTACCTCTTTGGTTGGGACTTCTTTCTTTTCATTTTCTTTCGATACAATGGGTTGATTTAATTTTTCTGATGATGGTGATTTGTTGATATTAGAATCCACTGCCTCTTTTCCCTTCTTTTGTACAACAAGTGGATCATTCTTTGATGCTAAAACTTCTTTCCTCTTCTAAATTGGGTTAACCGACACATATCTGTTTCTAAGTGAATATTGCTGCTACTGAGCGGACAGAGCATTCATATAGCCTCTTTGATACTCATCTGATTTTTCTTCCAAAACTATGTCATTTGCTAGAATGAAATCTGCATCTTTGTGTGCCGCTGAAATTTCTGCATACTCCTCATCTTCAATAATATAAATAGGTAAATCATCAGGAGTAAAGAAGTGGTTTTCTTCCCCTATTTAATTCCCTTCCTCATCTGCCATGCACAAAATTTTGCTGCAGAGGTGGCTGTACCGGCTGCTGTACTATCTGATCTTGGGCTCGCTGCTCTCTCTGTCTTATTCTATATTGTGGCTGCTGCTGGCCATGGAAGTTAGGATTTCTAACTTGTGGCTCAGGTTTGTCAAGTTTCACCCTTTCAAGCATCTTCTCTACCTTCCGGATTAGTTGATCTACCGAGGAAGACTCTTCTTTTACTGTGACCTTCTTTTCTTCTTTTGCTCTAGCCCTCTTGGTCAGCAGATTTGCTTCAACGCTGACCGCGATCTTCTACATGTCTTCCATTGTGGCTGGCTCTCTCTCTCTTAGTTGATAAGCCATGTCAACATCAAAACCATCCGGAAACTTCATCATGGCTAACCCCACGGGTGGCCTTATATGATCAGGAATTTCATTATAAACGGAATTGAATCTAATGCAGTAGTCTTGGACCGACTCACCAGTGTTTCACTTGATCTGCTCATATTCAGCCAGAATTTGAAGAGGATTCTTTTTCACTTCCCAATGGTCTAGAAATTGTCTTTGTAGGTCAGCCAAGGTAGTGATACGTGCAGCCGGCAAAGCTCTGAACCATTTCCTAACTTCACCCGCAAATGTTTGTACAAAGTGTTATAGACATTTTTGTGCCTCGCGTCATGGAGCATGGAATGTCGATAATTACAGGGATCCTCAGTCCCTAAACATGTTGTTCTTACCCCTAAAAGAACAAGGTCATCAAACAACAGCACTTCCAATCAGTTCTCCACCTGAAAACACTTCAAAACAGGCTTATTTTGGATCATGTCAGCTGCTCCACTGAGCTTCTGCGCTGGAATGCAACTGTCCCTCTTTGTACCTGCGCTGGAAGTCAAAAGTAATGAAGGCTACCTGCGCTGGGCGAGATTGGCCAAGTGGCACAGTCATCCTGCAAGGTGTCAACTGCCCAGGAAGCTTCCAAACTGACACTTGGTTCATAAGATTCGCCCTGTGATGAGTAAGAGGTACTTGATCACCATGTGTAACCAAGGATCTCCAAGTGGACTCAAGAACTGAAGATTAACTGAAGAGGGAGAGGACACAAGGCAGCTTCATGTCAGTCTCAAGCTGACTCATCCTCTCTTCTTCTATCCTATATATAGAGCTCTTCTATGAGGTCTAAGGAGGCTGGAATTTTGTGTTAAGCAAGGAGGTGCTGTTGGATTACAGTTAGAGCTATTGGGTGATTGTTTTACTAGAGGTGAAGAGGAGAGTTCTTGCTGCTGGGGAGGTGCTGCTGGATTGGAGCCATCATTGGTTGTAACCTTCTCAGAACCCTGTTACTTCTATCAATAAAGTTTTGCATGTTCTCCTATATACTTGTATTACATTGATGGATTGTATTTACTTGTATATTTGATTCACTCTAATCCATGCATCAGTTATGAGTACTTGTATCTTGTAGTTTCCTCTCTTGTTTTGTGCAGGATCTGTGTGTAGCTGGACCGGCAAAGAGAGCAAGGAGCTGGGAACAAGAGACAAAGAGAGAGGACAAGGATCGACTAAGCGAAAGACACCAGGTTGGTTGACCTTCTTTTCCTTCTCTCTGTACTTTCATAAAGGAAAACATCAAAGCTTTACTTTCAGTTGTTGCTAAAGACTGTCACCTTTAGAGTAGGGATAGGGTCATCCGCATCGGATACTTTTCCCCACAACAAACTGGCGACTCCACTGGGGAGCCTAGTATCTTGTTGGTGTTTGTAGTATTTTGCTATTCATTTCTTGAAGAAAAGAGTACCAAATCGAAAAGCTTTTGACTATATCAAAAAGCGAAGTAGAGGGACTGCTACTCTTGCTCATTTGCTGAGCAAATTCAAGATTTGAAGAGCTTATCTACAAAAGACTCTTTACTCTTTGTGATAGATCTTCATCCTCTTGATCATCCCTTAGCCTGTACTTGACCTATAGCTTTTTATTTCAGCAAAAACAGTGCATTTTTGAGCTTTTTATGACCCGGAAAACTTTGTAGACGAAACTCTCGTGAGCCAGTGCAGGCTGTCCACAGGCAGTCTGCATTACAGCGCAGGTGCTCCCTTCGGGAACTGCGCTGAGAGTGAAACTGGCAGACTAGAACCTGCGCTGGTCCAGTTAGCCATTGTCTTGCTCAGTCTTCCTATTGTGTCTTGGCCCTGTTTTCACTGAATTTTTGCTGATTGCTTGCTGGTTATTGTACTTGCTGTAAGCCTGTTACACTAAAAAATGTCACCTTGACTACTTACAGTTAGTATGGCTCAAATCAACAGTCATGCTATCCTCTTAGGCAAGTCTCTATGCCTCTGTTATCCATCTCAAACTCAAAGAAGAGAGAAAGTCTTGTAAAAACTATGTTTATCTCTGGGGTCGCAGGTTCTCTCTAGCCTTACCTGAGGGGACGCAGGTCATGTTCACAAAAGCTGCGTCCATGGACGCTCTGTATGTTAAAGGACAGGTGCGTCCTCCTGTAAAAGGCAAAATGCGCAAGTTTTATCTTGAGAAAGTTACTTGTGGTTACTTCTAGAACATTCTAGAGGTCGGTTTGATGAAATGGATGCGCCTCCAGTTGGTTCATGTATCTCTATTAAGAGGGGACTTATCCCATCAATAAGGGAGCTATCCCACCCATAGAGGAGGATGATCCCATTGATAGTGGACCTAAATAACCTCTTTACAGCACTATAAATAAAGGCATTGAGCCAGAAGGAGGAGAGGTTGGAGCTATACATTTTCTTTGGGTAAATGCTGCAGGATTTAGGTCTTCCATTAGAACCTTTGTGAGGAGAGATTGTCTTTACATGATTCTACTTGGAAGTGGGTGAGCTTTGTCAAAGTAGAGGAAAACACTTGATGGACCCTGGGAGGAACTTGCACAACACCAAGGCCAGGTTGTAAGAGTTTCTTTGTTTCGTTATTAATACAAACTGGTTTATTTTTCTCAATAGCTTGTGTTAATGAGTTATTTCATGTGTTCCTTGGTCTGCATGTTGAATCTATGTTTTATTATATGAAATACAAGTGCTTGGTAATTGTTTGATTGTTTGTGGTTGCAGGAATTGACTTGAAGGAAGAGCTCATCCGGATTGGCAAGGACAAACTACAACAATAGCGTTTTGGAATACGGTAAGCCTAAACACTTGTACTTTTCATGTTATAAAAGGTAGATTTAGAGAAAGATCACTCCATTTTGTCTTGTTTGTCGCTAGTGAGTTTATACTCCTAGGGAGGTCAGTTGTGTCAGCCCAAATGACTTTTTCCGCCACGACAAATTGGCGACTCCGCTGGGGATAGATTCCATTGATGAGAAAAGTCTTTTCCTTTATATGAACTTTGCTTTGAGAAAATCATTTTTATTTTCTGGTTTTTGACTGTGAGAATTAGTATTTGGGTGGCTTAGCTTTAGATTTAGTTAGCTTTGGTTTTTCTTTCTTTTTCCAGAAGGACGCACCCTCTGAGTACTGCACAGTGCGTCCTTGGACGCGCTGTTGCCGTTTGCACAGAGTGGGCCCGCACCTTTGACAATGGGTGGCCTGCGTCTTCCTGTAAAAGTTAAGAAAATTCCATTTTGCTTTAAATTGCTTTTAGATTTTGGTTTTTCTTAGTGTTTTCTGCCCAGATCCTTTAGTACCCTGTCAAAAATTTTCACCTGAACTTGTTTCATTAGCATTCCTGCTTTTAGCTTTCATCAATTGGGTATTTTGAGTCTCTTTTTTGAGAAATTCTTAATTTGATTTCTTTTGGTCATTACTTGGAGGTTTCTCTCAGTCTTTTCACAATTTTGTATGAGTGTTAATCGCCTTTGAGTGTTTTTATGTTTTGATCTTTGGAACTCTCACCCAATTTTCTCGACTTGCACTTGATTGGTTCTTAGATTACATTAGAATCATCTTGTGTTTGAGAATTCTCTTGCATAGATCACATTTGCATAATTAGAATTCTCATTTTCAGAATATTAATGAAAAATGTGCATAGATTACATTTGCATACTTTTCAAGTGAATTGTGCATAGATTACAATTGCATAGTTTACATTCTGAAAAAATTAATCGTAGATTTAGATCAGTTTTCCTTGATTTGAATTTACACAAAAATAAAAATAAAAAATGGTTTGGAATTGATTTGCATTAGTTTTTCTTGATAAAATTAGTGCATTAGAGAATTTGTTATATTTTCTCTTAGTGATCAATTTTTTGCATTGTTGAAAGGAAATGGAAACTCTCTCCTTACTTTAGTTAGGATTCATCGAATTGAAAGGATTGCATTATCATATTCGATTGCATTCAGTTGAGTCGGGTCATAACACCATTGGTTTCATATCCATTTACCCATTTGAGTAATAACAGCCTTAATAACACAGCGCTTAATTAAAATTCATCTAGTAATTTTTACATTTCTAGGGCTCTGAAGCACCAACATAGCTTAGGCTAGTGTCTTGGAGTAGGTGAGTACTTAACTCTCCAAGACAGTAAAACCAAACAAGTAGTCGATCTTGTGATAGAATCAAATCCAATTGTTACATTTACACTCTGGGAAAGCTCCTCTTAAAGGAGAAGCACGAGCTCGTGTCCGAACCAGTGAGGGGATCATTCCCTCCTCGTTGGGAACGACGCCAGACAGTACGTATTACAAACGGTAAACCTCGGATTAACCATTGTCGAGGAGCCAGGGGTCACTTATCGGTAAACCTTGGATTACTATCAAGGAGCCGGTAAGGGGATTGAGCTTGCTACTCTGCCCTTGCGTGCTGTCGGAGTTTAGACTGTTCCCCCAGGTGTACTTGTGGCCGTTGGTAACCTTAGTGACCATAATCTTTACGATTCTACCCAAGGTGACGGTGGAGGGAAGGTCCCACTGTACCTGGAGCAGACGTCGGCTATACTCACTTGGATTTTCTGGGGGGTTCACTTCACTCGAGACGGTTAAAGTGGAGGAACTTGGTCCAGTCTATTCATTAAGCAGGTTGTCGGCGTAACTGTTCCACCCGCCATTTCTGTACTGAATCCAGCGAGGTTGGGCTTCATCACCAACTAGCGTTTTTGGTCCGGAAGAATACTGTTTGTGTCTGGTTTGACTCCTAGATTTGATAGCGCGTGTTAATTTGTTTGTTTTTACTTTTAGAGACCATAGGTGTGAATTGTGAATTTTAATTGTTAGGTGTGAATTGTGAATTGTTAATTTTAGTTTTAAATTGTTAATAAAATTCACTGAAGTTGAATATAATGGCAAATGTTCCGGAATTTATCAACCTAGGAACCCCTCCTAACGAGAATCCTAGTACTTTTCCTTACTTTGGAAATGTTGGTCCTCCTTATATGGCTACTTTGTCATTACCTGGATTTACAATAGGTTTACCGATATGGTTATTTTCGACTTCGTTGGCCCAAAATACTCCAATTGTTCCACCCCAACCGGATGCTTCACCTCAACAGAGTTCACCATCTCAACATCACCAACCTTCAGTTGACCCTTTACCTTCTTCGCCTAATTTTTCTTCCTCCATTTCTTCCTCTTCGCCTGGTAAAAGCCTTGATGCTAGTAACCAGGAGGCTAAGAAGAAGAAGAAAGGGAAGAAGAAGAAGAAGAAGAAGAAGCAAGATAAGAAAGAAGTCAACCAACCAACCATGGCTGTAAGTGTTAGTTGTGTTGAGGAAACCTCCAACATGCATCGTAAACCCAAATACCCTTGCACGCTTTGTAAGGGTGACCACTTCCTTGTCAATTGTCCTGGTATTCCAAAGGTCTTGGAAGTATGGTCAGAAAAATATCATCAACTTTCTGTTGATCCATCAACCAGTGATAGTCAGGTTCCTGGGAAAAAGGGTAAAGTTAGGTTTCCTTGTAAGTTATGCAAAGGGAGTCATCAAACTCACATTTGCCCTCACATGGATGAAGCCTCAACATTGTTGGAAAACCTTACTGTTCCACAGCAAGAATTTCCAACTGGTTACCGTAAACTTTCTCCCAACCTACCGTCAACTGACGGAGTGATTGATCCAAATTCAAGTACAGTCGATCACACTCTCCCATTGGAGAGTGAAACTCATGTCACTCAGGTTGATGATCAATTAGTTGATCAAGTGGTCGTTTCAAATTCACGTTCGGTCGATCCCACTTTCCATCTAGAGAGTGAACTTCATACCGCTCAGGTTCTTCTTGTTACATCAGATTCTTCTATGCCGGGGGGCATTTCACCTGTTTCTACAGAACCCCCTCCAAGCACTGAGGTCTTTTCCTTTGATTGGAATAGACTGACAGAACCTCGTCTTCCTTCCTCCATCCCTTTCCAAATCATTGTCAAGGCTGGTGGTAGGGACATACATCGTACTCAGGTAGATGAGGGTGCTTCTGTTAGTATTTTATCCTCAACTGTTTGGAAAGCTTTGGGTTCCCCTCAGCTTGCGCCTATTACGCAGAATCTGAAAGCTTTTAACAGAACCATTAGTGAACCTTTAGGGATCCTTCCTAAGTTTTCCATTACATTGGAAGGTAAAACTGTCTGTATTGATCTTATGGTAGTTTGAGGTCCCTTGGATTTCAATTTACTCCTTGGGCGAGACTATGTTTATGCAATGAAAGCTGTCGTATCGACACTCTTTCGCGTGATGTCTTTCCCTCACAATGGCAGTATTGTGACTGTAGACCAGCTTTCATTCCCTAGTCTTGTCTCAACTACCAATAATATGACAACCCTAAATGTTCCTGATTCTCAAGTGGTATCTACCCCGCCACGGGTTAATTATGTGGCAACTGATCCCATGTTTTCAGTTACCAATGTAAGTGAGCCTCTCACAGGTTGCTCATCTTCCTTTGATTTAGATACGGTAATTGACATGGAAAACTCTATGGGATTACTTGAACACGATGTTCTTATCCCTTTTGAGTCCCTTGACATGTGTTCCTTCCAGAGAACTATTCTTCCTTCTGATGACGACCTCTTGGAAGCCATGATCAAGGTGTGTCCATTGACATGTCTTTCTTCCAGTTGGAAGCCATGATCAGTGAGAGCGAGGATAGTTTTTCCTATATCAACCTCGTTAAAAAATGAAATGGGAGGCAATGAGGATAGTTCCTTTTACTGTGTCAACCTCGTTAAAACATGAATCAGTGTGGACGAGGATAGTTTCTTCTTGTATCAACCTCGTTAAAAAATGAAACTAGATGCTACGAGGATAGTTTCTTCTTGTATCAACCTCGTTAAAAAATGAAACTAGATGCTACGAGGATAGTTTGTTCCTCTCTCAACCTCGTTAAAAAAATGAAATTGGATGTCACGAGGAAAGTTTTTTCCTGTATCAACCTCGTTAAAAAATGAAATAGGCTAGCATGAGGATAGTTCCTGTTACTGAGTCAACCTCGTTAAAAAATGAACCAGGTGCGAGGACAGTTCCTTTTCCTGTGCCAACCTCGTTAAAAAATGAAACAGGTGTCCGCGAGGACAGTTCCTTTTCCTGTGCCAACCTCGTTAAAAAATGAAACAGGCTAGCACGAGGATAGTTTGTTCCTCTCTCAACCTCGTTAAAAAATGAAATTGGATGTGATGAGGATAGTTCTTTTACTGAGTCAACCTCATTAAAAAATGAATCAGCTAGTTTTTAGGTCATATAGATAGTTAGAAATTAGGATGTAATGAGGAAAGTTCCTTTTACTGTGTCAACCTCGTTAAAAAATGAATCAGTGTGTCCGAGGAAAGTTCCTTTTACTGTGTCAACCTCGTTAAAAAATGAATCAGTTGATGAGGATAGTTATTTTACTGAGTCAACCTCATTAAAAAATGAATCAGCTAGATTGTAGAAAGTAGGATTTTGAGGATAGTTCCTGTTACTGAGTCAACCTCGTTAAAAAATGAATCAGCTTTGAGGATAGTTCCTGTTACTGAGTCAACCTCGTTAAAAAATGAATCAGGTATGAGGATAGTTCCTGTTACTGAGTCAACCTCGTTAAAAAATGAATCAGGTATGAGGATAGTTCTTTTCTTGTGTCAACCTCGTTAAAAAATGAAGCAACTCCCTTTTCAAGTTAAATATTGAAAGTAAACCTTCATTTCATCCAGCCTGTTGAATGAAATGAAGCCTGGGGGGCATGTACCTCGTTTTGCATCATTAAACTGGGGGCATGCGAACTTCTTGAGCATAGTTCCTTGTCTTGTGTCAAGCTCGTTAAAAAATGAAACAAGGGTAGGTTAAGTAGGTAGATGGTAGAGTGTAGTCATGAGCATAGTTCCTTGTCTTGTGTCAAGCTCCTTAAAAAATGAATCAAGGATTTTAGAGCACAGTTCCTTGTCTTGTGTCAAGCTCGTTAAAAAATGAATCAAGGTTTTTAGAGTAGAGTTTATTGTTAGGTAGATCGTAGAGAGTAGTTATGAGCATAGTTCCTTGTCTTGTGTCAAGCTCACTAAAAAATGAAACAACTCCCACAAGTCTTTCCAAGATCTTGAAAGTAAAGCTTCATTCCATCCACCTCATTGAATGCAATGAAGCTTGGGGGGCATGTACCTCATTTTGCGTCATTATGCTGGGGGCATGTGAACTTATAACAAGCATAGTTTTTCGTTTCAAGCTTGCGTAAACATGAAACCGGATCCGAGCATAGTTCTTTTCCTGTGTCAAGCTCGTTAAAAAATGAAACAAATCCTCCTCTAATTGAGTCGAGAGTTTGACTAGACCTCATAAATGTTAAGTTGTATATTTAGGTTAGTTATTTCAGTGTTTTGCATGATTTTCTTACAGTTTTAGGTCGAGTTTTTCAAATGATCTCATTCATGAACCTTCATTTCCATCCTGCTTGTACTTAGTTGAATGAAATGAAGCTGGGGGGCAAGCACTCTAGCAGTTACGCTTAGGGGGCATCAAGCACAGTTTTTTTCTCTGTTTCAAGCTTGTCTAAAAATGAAACTACTTTGGAGCATAGTTTTTCTTTGTTTCAAGCTTTTGTAAAAATGAAACCTATGTCGAGTCAATTTCAGTTATTTTCAAGACTCGTTAAACTCATGAAAATACCGAGATTATTTTGCTATCTTTCATTCTCGTAAAACAAATGAAAATGCCGAGTTCTTTCCGTCTTTTCCTGCTCGTAAATTAAATTGAAAGTCGGCCATATGAGTACATTTTTATCCCTTTTTCGAACTCATTAAAATTTACGAAAAAGTGAAAACCATGAGTACATTTTTATCCCTTTTTCGAACTCGTTAAAACTTACGAAAAAGTGAAACCTCAGAGTCATCTTTTAAGCCCTTTTCTGACTCCTAAAAAATGAAAAGATTACCGAGCATTTCTTTTACACTCGTTAAAACGGAATTAAAAGACGGTCCCCTTATAGCTCTTTTCTGACCGCAAAATCAGGAAAAGATTGCCGGGTTTTTGTCGTTTCAAACTCGATAAGGAAATAAAACGACGTGTCCTTGATCGCTTTTTACTTTTCAGGTCAACGACACTATTATGAAAGTACTCCTTGGTCGCAAGATCAAGCGGTTCCCCCAGGTATTATTTTATACTTTTTCGGGCTTGAGGGACACAAATTTACGAAAAAGTTCAACGTGGAGTTTCCTTAAGTTTTTCAGACTCTCTAAAAATGAAAAACGCCGAGTTTTTCCTATACTGGGCTCGTTAAAACTTTTACAGTAAAGGACCTGTTCAATTACAAATGGGAACGAACCACTCCTTCCTAGGGTTCGAATTTAAACTAGGTTGGACTCGTCCGAAGGATGAGCTTATAACCAAGCATATGTTATCCTCCTCAAGCTTGATAAAAATAAAGAGGTACTTGCCAGAAATGGTGGGGGAAAAGAGAGAAGAATGAACCTATTTGTCACCTTTTGTCTCAAACGAAACTTTATTACCACTCTTGAACACGACACTTTTGCATTTCACCTGGGTTGGGAAATCTTTTACCTCACAGTTGACCAAATCACTTTGAAAATCTTTAACCGGGTTCCAGGGTTTAACTTTGCGTTATTCGTCACCAAACCATCTGTCGTGTTGTTATGTGTTCAAGAGGTCTGCAAGTAAAACTTTCATCTGCAAAATACTTATCATCCATTTGACCATCCCTGAGTCAGTCCTTACAGCAACATTTCTTCAACTTGAACAATGATTTCGTGTTGCAGGCTTTCCTGCAACGAGTCGCTTTCTATCGACATCGACACGTTATCTAGAAATATGACTTAGAAATCGACAGTACCTTGAAGTCTGCATGCATCAATGGCAGGTTTCTCGCCTTTGACGACAGTTTACATCATTGACTTTCGATCAAAGGATTCCGTGAAGTGTTCGACATCAGAACATCTATTCACATTTCATGGGTTGTGCTTGGTACTTTGAGAACCATTGACATTACTGGTGGTCTCTCTCATGCTTGTTAACAGTTCACATCATCGACTGGTAATCAAGTGGTTTCTAACATGTTCGACATCAAATCATTCAATCACATGCTTAGAATCGTACCAATTTGGGAAGTAGAAGTGAAGACCCTGGATCTAGTTTCTACCATCCAGGCTGCGAGGAGTTTTGTATTCATTGTCTATGTAGACTAATCATGAACAGATGGCTGCGTCCATACTGTGTCTACAAGAGTCTATAAAAATGATGTACTGCAAGATCATTCCTGTATCAGAATAGTTAGTCCATTACTTAAAGTTTTGAATCTGAGTATGGGAATGCCTACCTCAGTGATGAGATAATCTTATACATGTATTTTGTGTTGAAAATTGCAGGTTCTAACCAGGTCATCCACAAGTCAATCCTTGAAATGATAAAGCGCTTCACCCTTCCTAGAATTACAAAATACCAATCTATTCCAGGCTTCGCACTTTAGGGGGCAATCTGTTACACTAAAAAATGTCACCTTGACTACTTACAGTTAGTATGGCTCAAATCAACAGTCATGCTATCCTCTTAGGCAAGTCTCTATGCCTCTGTTATCCATCTCAAACTCAAAGAAGAGAGAAAGTCTTGTAAAAACTATGTTTATCTCTGGGGTCGCAGGTTCTCTCTAGCCTTACCTGCGGGGACGCAGGTCATGTTCACAAAAGCTGCGTCCATGGACGCTCTGTATGTTAAAGGACAGGTGCGTCCTCCTGTAAAAGGCAAAATGCGCAAGTTTTATCTTGAGAAAGTTACTTGTGGTTACTTCTAGAACATTCTAGAGGTCGGTTTGATGAAATGGATGCGCCTCCAGTTGGTTCATGTATCTCTATTAAGAGGGGACTTATCCCATCAATAAGGGAGCTATCCCACCCATAGAGGAGGATGATCCCATTGATAGTGGACCTGAATAACCTCTTTACAGCACTATAAATAAAGGCATTGAGCCAGAAGGAGGAGAGGTTGGAGCTATACATTTTCTTTGGGTAAATGCTGCAGGATTTAGGTCTTCCATTAGAACCTTTGTGAGGAGAGATTGTCTTTACATGATTCTACTTGGAAGTGGGTGAGCTTTGTCAAAGTAGAGGAAAACACTTGATGGACCCTGGGAGGAACTTGCACAACACCAAGGCCAGGTTGTAAGAGTTTCTTTGTTTCGTTATTAATACAAACTGGTTTATTTTTCTCAATAGCTTGTGTTAATGAGTTATTTCATGTGTTCCTTGGTCTGCATGTTGAATCTATGTTTTATTATATGAAATACAAGTGCTTGGTAATTGTTTGATTGTTTGTGGTTGCAGGAATTGACTTGAAGGAAGAGCTCATCCGGATTGGCAAGGACAAACTACAACAATAGCGTTTTGGAATACGGTAAGCCTAAACACTTGTACTTTTCATGTTATAAAAGGTAGATTTAGAGAAAGATCACTCCATTTTGTCTTGTTTGTCGCTAGTGAGTTTATACTCCTAGGGAGGTCAGTTGTGTCAGCCCAAATGACTTTTTCCGCCACGACAAAGCCACTTCTCCTTGACATTATTCCGCCTCAGTTGTGTGATGAAACTGTGAATGTTCTTTCAGTATTTCTTGTTTCAGTTACAGTTTCCCATTGTGAAAAGCGAACCAGTATAGCTGTGGCCTCTTAGATCCTGAACTGTAAAAGTGTCTTTGTGATCTTATGAGCTAGTTTTATTACTGTTCATGGCTGTTTGAGTTTGTTTGTTTTTCACTTTATGGTTTGAATTCATACATTGTTAGTGTTGAAACAAGTACCTGTAAAGCGTCTTTTCATTTTAGACAATACTTGTTTGTTTACGCTTCAAATTGAATTCGAAAATTATACAACAATTTCCTTTTGTCTACATCAACATTAAAGGAAAAGAAAAGAAATACATGCATCTTGCATTTGCATTTTGATAAGTTTGGGTGTCTGATCTAGGAGAAAGTGCATTAGTTTGTGCTTGGTGCTCTGTGTGGAAAGATATTGTTTCTCTCTCCCCTCAGTAGTTAGGATTTTCAAAGCTAAAAAGATTGTGAAAGCTTGCTTATCATTTTAGCTGCATTTAGGAATTTGTACCAATACATCTCGTGGTGATCCTGAAAGACAAACTGATAAACAAGATCAACTTAAAATATATTGAATGAATCTAAAAACGCATTGTAACATAACGCTCACAATAGAGGTCTAGGTAGAGATGTGTTCCGGTGTCGTTAAACGTAGTGACTGTCGATCTCTACGAAGGTGGGTGATTCCTCCTGAGGGACGATAGCACTAATACGGACTTGAGCTCCCGCGTACCGTCGCGTATATTGGGATACCCCTATAGGCAATTATCCTTTATCCTTAGGAAGCCGTGTCGACCGCCCTACTGATCGCGATGTAGTGAATACAGCGTTCACGAAGATCGACCACCCGTACCGTAAAACGTATTCTGTGGTTTCGCGAAAGGTTTGGCACACCCTCTGCCTAGATCTCCAGAGCAGTTTCTTTTGGCCCTTTTCAAACTCTATAACTGAAAAGGTCCAACCGAGCATTTGTCACTTCGGGCTCGTTAATACATCGAAGGCGACTAGAGTCATCTTTAGCTTTTTCTCGACTCTTAAAACATGAAAAAGCAAAGTTGTGTCTAAAAGCGTCTAATAAAATTCATTCAATACGGAAACATAATTCCCTTTTTGTATTTTAGTTGATCAAGTAATCCGCAACCGTGGAGGAAAGTCAATTAAAACTCTGTCGTTCGGGGAGACTCGCGAGTCAACCACCTTTGTCTCCGGAACCGAGAGTAGTACGGACGAAGCGAACTCGCTTGACCAGGTCAAAATCTCCTTTTAAAGTTAGAACGGAAGTTCCAACAACATCTGAGATTCTGGTCACTCCCAATATTTCTGGAATCCCTGCCTCTATTGAAGAAGTTCAACAGCAACAGAAGGACAGTTGTACTGATCCTAGTCTGAAAACAAGTACTTGCATAACTGAACCAGTTCCATCTGAAACCGGTCCACAGAGTCTTGTTGTTCAAACAACTGTCGCTGTCGAAGCAACCCCTTCTTCGGCACCAGAAATCTTTTACGGACCTGACGGTCTGCCTCTTCCTCCTGGTCTGATTGCAATAGAGGAAATCGTAGAGGACCAGCAAGCAAATACTCCAATTCATTTTGGAGCAGGTACCACTCTTTTTCCTCCTGCATCAGAAGTTTGTCCATCGCCACTGGAAGTTCCTGAAGAATCGTTAGGAAGTTTATTGGATAGACTTAAAATGTCTGAACAACCGTCAACATCTAGAACTGTGCCAAACGACACAGCGACAGCAGAAGTTCCTGCTGCCACTCCAACGATGTTTGCCGGCATACCATCTGTCCCAACTAGTTCTCATCAACTAGAAGGAGTCCACCCAGGGACTATTATGACAACTTGGTCTGTTCCAGTTTGTTCTTCCGGTATAATACCCGGTAATTCTTATGTTGAAACTAGACAAATTGATCCCTTTGGGAATCATTTTGGACCATCCAGTCCTCAAAGGCCATCTATACCCTTGAGCTCCAGATTGTTACCGTATGGGGGGAAATATGCCCTTTCACTTCCCCTTTCGGGGGGATACCCATACGGCAGTTTTCAACCACATTCAGGTTTGACTGAAGTAACGACGAGTGGTTGGGTACATATGTTACCCCAACAACCAAGAGTTGTATATTCCATGCAACAATGTGTACCTATGTCTAGTATCCCGACGACGCCAGCAATTGTAACCGTGTCGCAAGTTCAATCGATGCCTGTTGTATGTCAACCCCAAGTTGTAATGCAACAGCCTATTGACCCTGCAACACAACCACAATCGCCAATTGCCGGGACGACACAGATACAAACGGGGACTTTAACCCCGCATCTTGGTCCGTCGGTTAGTGTCGCACAGCAAAACATGGCATCACAACCATGAATGGTGCAATACCAACAACCTCAGTTTCAACAGGTGTACCAGGGATCTGAGCAACAGATCTTTGCAAATAGTGGGCAACCCTATATTCAGAACGGGTTAAATCAACCACTTTACAGTGGCCAAACCCACCAGCCATATCAGTCATATCAACATCAGTTGCATTATGCTGGTGTGCAAAGGCCTACTGCTCAGGCGATTCCATCATATCCTGGGTACGCCTCGCCAAACCTGAATCAGCAGTTGCCATTCGTGGCGACCTTAGAATTACCAGATTTACATCGATTAATGAACGATCCAATCGCCTATGCCCATTGGTGGCCAGCGATTCCTCACAAACTTCCTTCGGACATTCCTAAATTCAATGGAAATCCTGGCGAAGACCCGTCGAATCATGTGATGACATTCCATCTGTGGTGTTCGTCGAATACCTTGAATGATGATTCGATAAGGCTTCGTCTTTTCCAGAGGACATTGACTGGTCCAGTGGCCAAATGGTATATTGAATTACCTAGAGCCTCTTTCGACAATTTTAGTTCCCTAGCCACGACTTTCTTAACACACTTTCAGTCACCTATAAGGTACGAAACTGGAACAGAGATCTTGACCAATTTCAAGCAGACAACAGCCACACATATATCAGATCATATACATGAGTGGCGTCGTCGGCGAAGAATGGTAAAAACCTATGTTCCAGATCAGCTATTAGCTGAGTGGTTTATAAAGTCGCTTCTGCCGGCAATTACAGAAGATGTGGCCAAGGGAGGCGTCGTAACAGAGGAGCAAGTTATTGCTCGTGCTCAATATTTGGACTTAGTGTATACTCAGTCGGGCACGCTCTATGATAAAATACCTGATGCCCCCAGACCAGAATTTTCAATCCCTCCTCCTCCCGGATCGAACAGTGACTCTCATGCCGGTGATGGCGTGATTGGAACTGCAAACGCTAAGTCGACAAGGGATTCGAATAAGAAAGCCCGTAAGACTTCGAATCAAAAAGCAAATCAAGAGATTCTTGCTTCGGAGGTAAATGTTGTATCTACGGATAAAGACAAAAACTCCAATCAACCAGGAAGCAAGAAGAAACAAAACAAAGGGAAGAAGAAGAAACAAGGTGGATCATCCCCTCAAAAAACTTCTTCAAACCCTCCTGGGCAAAAGAAACAATTTCCTCCATGTCAAATATGCGATGAAAATCATTCAACAAAGAACTGTCCGTTCAAAGCTGAGTTAAAGAGGTTCTTTAAAAGTTCCCAAACTTCGGCTGTGTTGACTGATCCGTTTCCCGCCCCAGGTCAAAATATGGTTGATAGTGGAAATGCTTCCCCGTCTCAAGTGCTTATGCTGTCGGTTTCTAAGCAAAGTGATGCTTTGATCTCGACTAGGAATAAAGATTATGGGAATCCGCCGGTGTCGAACGACAAAGGGAAAGATCAACCCAGTAGTTCGACAACAACTTCGGCAGAAGTTGTACCCCCCCTCACGCATGAATTAACAATAAAGCCGCCTAAGGGAGTAGTCCACAAGTCGACATTCAACCCTCGCGCCAGAGCGGCGCAACACTATAATATAGTGGAGGATTTGGCCCAATCGCCATCTGCTATGTCAACTCTTGAGGTACTACAAAATTGCCCATCCCAAAGACAGGCATTGTTATCAGCAATTGGTGGAGTGGATCCTAAAAATTCCAATCTTGTATCCTTTGATCACAAAGGATATGATCCTTAGTTACCAGCGCAATTAGCTTTCCTTATTCAAGTGAAAGCACTCAACAAAACTGTTCATAGAACAATTATTGATGAGGGCGCATCGACATGTATCATGTCGATGAGTTGCTGGAAAACTCTTGGATCTCCAACCTTGTCGCGATCTTCGACGACATTGAAAGCATTTGACGGTAGGTCGTACACTTCGTACGGTATCCTAAATAACTTTAAGGTTGAACTAGGAGGAAAAACAATAGAGATTGATGTTGAAGTCATTGATGGCAATCTTGACTATAACATCCTACTGGGACGACCATGGATATATGCCATGGCAGCTGTAGTGTCGACATATTTTAGGAAGATCGCATTCCCGTTTGAAGGGGGGATTACGATCGTCGACCAACAGAATTTCCTCCCTAATGGTTCACAAGTTACTGGAAGCATTCCCCTGATCCATGGGAGCGACCATTCGATAAAAGATATCGGAGTAGGCTTGCTAAAAGATCCCACAATGATGGGAACTTTCGCGTTGCCACCTCCTTTCCACATAGTGGATATCCCGTTTGTAGCAACATGCAACATGGTATCTTCATCGAAGGTCGCAGAAGACAAAGTCGTCATGGATCATCAAGTGGTATTGCCACCTAGCCCTATTGAAATATTGTAGCAATCAATGTTTCAGGCATGGGAGGCGAGCCCAAACGAACGCTCGTCAAGCGTTTGGGTAGATAGGTCCGAAGAATATGGTACCCCATTAGATCCATGGTCAAAAGTTCATGGGACTGACGAAGGAATCTTACAATCAATGATGATTGAAGGGGCACCATGGAATGATCACCACCATCGTTCCCTTCTTCCAGAGTGTGAAGAAGAAACTCATCACGACCTATACCACCCTTCAGTATTTGAATTCCTAACAAATACTGTAAACACGGTGGATTCAGAGAGAAACCTATCCAATATTGAAGAAACCATAGCCATAAACATCTCGACAAAATCTGATGTTGTTGAGAATATTCATGTCGGCAAAAGTTGTTCCCCTTCAGAACTAGAAATATATAGTGTTCTCTTTCGCGAATTTAGAGATGTCTTTGCATGGTCATATGATGAAATGCCAGGCATTGACTCGAGCATAGTTGAACATGAAATTAAAATGTATCCTGATGTCAAACCAGTAAGACAACGGCTTCGGCAGGTACATCCGAAGAAAGCCGCTGCCATTAAGGCGGAAGTTGAAAAACTCCTCCATGCTGGATTCATCTACCCGGTTCCTCTAACCGATTGGGTATCGAATATTGTCCCTGTTATGAAAAAACAAGGGACAATAAGAGTGTGCGTCGATTATAGGGATGTAAACAAAGCTTGTCCAAAGGACAACTACCCTACACCCTTCATCGACCAGATAATTGATGAATGCGCCGGATGTGAAATCTTTTCCTTTATGGATGGATTTTCTGGGTATAATCAAATAAATATCCGCCCACAGGACCAGTCTAAGACTGCATTCATCTGTCCGTGGGGCACATTCGCTTATCGAAAATTACCCTTTGGTTTAAAGAACGCAGGGGCGACGTTTCAGAGGGCAATGAATTATGCCTTTCACGACATCAAGAACATTGTTCAACCTTATCTCGACGATCTTCCGGCTCATTCGCGGAAGCGGACTGATCATCCGCGGCATTTGAGAGCAATATTTCTACATTGCCGACATTATAAGATAAGACTCAATCCGCACAAGTGTGTATTTTGCGTCGGTTCTGGTCGTTTACTTGGCTTTGTGGTCTCTAAGGATGGGATTTGTCTCGACCCCTGTAAGGTTCAGGCAATCATTAATTTGCCTCCACCTTCAAATTTGCTTCAGATTCAGAAACTCCAAGGGAAAGCAAACTTTCTGAGGAGGTTCATTCCAAATTACGCAGAACTTGCCAAAGGTTATACTCGTCTTTTGAAAAAGGATGTACCTTTTGTCTGGGACCAGGTTGCACAAGCTTCCTTTGAAGCTCTGAAAGATTCTCTAGTAAGAGCATCATTAATGTACGCCCCGGACTATCAAAGAGATTTTAACCTGTATCTAGCTGCAGCAGATACGACCATTGCGATGGTCTTAGTGCAAGAAGTCGATGGAATTGAACATCCTATTTATTATTTAAGTAAAAACTTAAATGACACAGAAAGTAAATATTCCTATGTTGAAAAACTAGCGCTTGCTGTTGTTCAAGCGATTCAAAGGTTTCGACATTCTGTCCTCTTTAGGAAAACTACCGTTCTGTCAGATTGCAATCCCATGACATATATACTGTCGCGACAGTTGCTTGGGGGCAAATATTCAAAATGGATAGCCATCCTTCAAGAGTTTGATTTAGATTTTGTAAAATCCAAATCGAAGAAAGCTCTAGTTTTCGCGGAATTATTGTGCGATCTCCCATCGTCGTCCAACGATGAAACATCAGAAGAGTCAATCGTGGATAAAAATTTGTTTCTGATATCAGTAAGCGATGAGTGGTATGGAGATATCATTGTTTATCTCCAAACCCAAAAATTTAGGCCTAATACCTCACACTCGGAACGAAAACGTATACGATACCAATCTAAAGACTACATGATCGTCGGTGATACACTTTACCGTCGTGGCGTCGATACGGTTTTGAGGAGGTGCCTTACCCATGAGGAGGCCGAAAAAGCCCTGAATGATTGTCATTCAGGCGCGTGCGGGGGGCATCAATCTGGATATGCAACAGCACAAAGAATCTTACGAGCAGGATATTTCTGGCCAACTATGTTTAAAGATTGCATAATAGCTGTCAGAAGTTGCCATGCATGTCAGATCTTTGATAGCAAAACCAGAAGACCGCCCGCACCCTTACAGCCAATAGTTGCTGTTGGGCCCTTCGCCAAGTGGGGCATCGATTTCATGCAATGTAACCCCACCTCGACCGGGGGGCATGGGTATATTATAGTCGCTGTTGACTATTTTACCAAATGGGCCGAGGCGATGCCTACATTGGATAACACTGGTGAAACAGCTGCCCTTTTCTTTTTCAATCATGTAGTCGCCAGGTTCGGCGTTCCGCAAGCTATAGTGACAGATCATGGATCGCATTTTCGCAATCACATGATGATTGAATTAGCTGCCAAACTAGGGCTATCGCACGACAGCTCTACCCCGTATTATCCACAAGCCAACGGACAAGTTGAGGCAATCAACAAAGTCCTGAAGCGTATGTTGCAAAGGATGATCGGGGTTCACAAAAGAAGATGGCATCTAATCCTGTACTCAGCATTATGGGCTTACCGAACCTCGGTAAAGAACGCCACTGGGTTCACACCATTCCAATTGGTGTATGGCCTGGAGGCAGTCTTACCAATCCAGTGCGAAATTTCGTCTCTTAAACTTGCAATTGACCTCCTCCCCGGAACCTCAAAAGAAGAGGCTCGTTTCCTGGAATTGATCCAGTTGGATGAAAATCGTCGTGATGCCGCTTTGGCGAACGAGGCTCATAAGAAACGAGTCAAAGCACAGTTTGACAAGAATGTCAAACCGCGCAACTTCTCTGAGGGTGACTTGGTTTTGCTTTACGACCAAGAATCCGATAAATTAGGAGCAGGAAAATTTCAGTCCTTATGGATGGGTCCCTATATTGTTAAAAGGGTGTTAGCAAAAGGAGCCTACGAGTTAATGGATTATGACGGAATACCACTGGCGCAACCCCGTAACGGGTTGTATCTCAAGCGTTACTATACCTGAATAGTAACCTGAGTGCTTTTGTTGTATTTTGTTTTCGCTAAAATGTTTGTTTCGGTAATAATCCACCCTTCTCGTTTGTTGCAGATGTCGAATTATTCTGATACATATGTGGGATATGCCGACGGAGCAAGTCGTAGTACGCGGAATTTGTCCTCCGCTGCCTGGGCCATTTTTGATCCAAGCGGCGAGTTAGTGAGTTTCAGAGGTGTGTGTATTGGACGGTCAACAAACAATATCGCTGAGTATAGTGCGTTGATCGAACTCCTCTCTGATACCATTGCTCATGTTATACGCCGACTAATTGTTAGGCTAGACTCACAACTTGTGATACTACAACTCACTGGTATATATTCAGTCCGCAATCCAGCTATTTATCGTATGTTTCTAAGAGTTAAGATTTTGGAAAGAGAGTTTGATTCAATTCAATACCAACATATTTCCAGAAACTTGAACACATTAACAGATTCATTGGCAAACTATGTATTAGATAGACATTTACAACATATATAAAAAGAGATGCATCGGTGCTATGTAAGTGGATCACAAATAAACTGAAATAAACTCCGAAAATCAAAATATATAAAGCTGTTTATAGTTTGTACATAATGTGTTGTAATCAAAACAAAATTGGTCATATGACCTAGAACTCAAAAAGATGCTAGGGGGCACCCTAGCCTAATGGTGCTCATGAAAGTACGTCACGGTCTGTGCGATCATGCGCAAGAGACGAGTCCATCGTCTAGGCACGCCGATGGTGTGCCGCTGCAACTGTAAAGGTAACTCGTCAATCTGTACATCCGGAAGACCACGAGTAAGGCTCTCAACCTGCTCCTGCACAGCTGCAAGTATCTCAGTATCACCAAGGTCGCGAATAACAACTCTCCTAGCAGGCTCTGCTGCTGGGGCAGCAACTGGCGATCGTGGACGAGCTACTGGACGAACAGGACCAACATCTGCATGCACCCAAGAGTTTGATCAGTTTTGAACAGTAAACATCATAAATGAAAACAATAAACAGTGATATGGTCAGAGATTTTACCAATAGCGCCCCATTGCTCGCCATCCGGAAGCACCAAGTCTGGATCACCTCGGTAGTCCATACCCACATATGGATACTCAGAAAATGCCATCTCCTGACACTCGAACCACCTAAAGAAGGACTCAGTGAATGTAATATGAGGTTGACCAGCATGCCGGGACATATGGTCAACCCACCTCTGCATGCGTGGCTCGGTCGGAGAAGGCACATCAAGCAAGATGTACTGAGGTTGCATCAATGGGATTTTCTCCAAGACAAAGGCAGTCAGAATAGAACCAAATCCAAAGTTCTTCATCCCCCCGTCCTTTACCTTGGTCAATTGACTTTTCATCTGGATAAGTACTGCATCACACCAGTTAAACACTTTCGGTTGGAGACACTCCAAGGCGTGCTGCATGTAAGATCTGTTGGCAACATGTAAAGCTGCGCTACCGGCCATCCTACCAATGGTGAACAGAATGGACCTGAGAGACCTGTCAGTAATGTCACGGATATTGATCTTGCCGTCTTTGCTCGGCTGTGAACCTTCCCGGCAATACTGACGGATATAGTCTCTGGTGGAAGTAGTCCCTCGAGTCGTACCTGACAAAGAAATGGGAGCACCCCGCCTTGACAACCCAGTCAAGAAGTACATGTACTCTATGGTCAAGGGGAAGGACTTCCCCTAATCTGGAATACTTGGTTAACAGGATCCCAAGCATCAAGCATATACTGCAGTAAAGAAATCTGTGCTCTCATGCTAGAGATACGGAAGAACTTCAGCAGGCCACAGTTCCGAAGCGCGTTCACCGTGACTGGGTCATGGAGTGCAACCATGTCCTCTGCTTCATGTTCTCGTTCTCGCCATGTAAGGGACATTTTGTCCAAAGTTCCCTACAATCAAACAAGAGAAGGAGTAAGTTCCTGATTTTAGTGAAAAACTGGCGAAAAATCATCAAAAAACTCATGCAAAATCAGCTCTTTTTGGCCCAGCGCAGGCAGAGAGTCTTCCCCCTGCTCTGGAACTCAGTCTGCCTTAAGGCTGCCTGAAATACAGCGTAGATTTCGAAAGGGGAACCTGCGCTGATGCCAGGGCGCCCTAATGAAACCCCTGAGGCCCAGAAACTCTGAAAAACATGCATGAAACTGAAAAAGGAAACCATGAAAGTGAAGGGCTAAGGTTTAGCTCCTACCTGGTCCAAACGGCGCCGAAAATCGTCCACAGAATCTCCCGGAATCAGCTGGTGAAAATCAAGGAAGAAGAGGCACCTCTAGAGCTCCAACAAGCAAAATGCAAATGAAATGGTAAATGAGAGGTAAAAACCCCTTTTTATGACTTTTTACACAGTTTAAAGTTAAATATTAGGGTTATAATCTCGTTTTCATGCAAATATTGTCCATTTCTAACAAAATTTCTTGCAGCAATTGAAAATGAAGTACTACATTTGAAAAGAGAAAAGCTAGTAAAAGTAAAAAACTAAATTTGGCCATAAATCGAGCAGTTTTACCACGGAATTTATGCTCGTTAAAAAATAGAAAAGTGTGAGCAGAGTTTTTTCGCCAAAGTTCAAGCTCATTAAAAAATGAACCTATCTCGGTAAATAACCATTGCGATCGTAAATTTATCAGCCTTAAAAGCCTTGGTCATGTTTTCATCCATCACCTCCATTTCATTTGGCCGGTCGTTCACCCCCATATGTGTGTTTACCCCTTTTGAGGAACAGCTGCGAAGAGTGATTTCACCTAGCCATCCTTGTGACACTATCGTGATTGGAAAATTCCAATTTGTACCTGGAATCAGTTGCTATCCCTGTTTATCACTCGTTCCTCAAAAGACGAGTCTTCTTTGAGCTCTTTTCACTGACTCGTAAAATATGAAAAGTTTGCCGAGTTTTTGGCCTTCTAGCTCGTTAAACGACCGAAAGCTATCCCTCCTCTAGATTTTAATCTTTTTGGACCTGGGGGATTATTGCACAAAAAGATCGAGTGCTTGTCTTGTTCGGCTCGTAAAAGTACCGAACAACCATCCCTTCTGTATTGTTTTATACTTTTTCGGACTTAAGGGATTAGATGACAAAAAAGGAATTATGGAGTTAACTTTCTGTACCTTTTCAGACTCTCTAAAAATGAAAAGGACCGAGTTTTCCTTGTCGTTAGACTCGTTAAAATGATTAAATAGCGACAAACTTGTCTTTAGACGAGAACGAGTTTCCCTGTCGCTAGGCTCGTTAAATCATAGCGATGGGCTTGCCCGAAGGGCAGGTTATAGAACAAGCATATGTTATCCTCCTCAAGCTTGACAAAAATAAAGAGGTACTGGTCAGAAATGACTGGGGAAAAATTGGGAGAACATTCAAAGTTTAATGGTAGCAAGTCACTCTTGAACATGACACTTTTCCTCCGTACCATATCGGGTTGGGTTGTCTCATTCACCGGTCTCATCACCATGGTCCTCGCCACACCATCCACATTTGGGGTAATGCTACCGATCCATCGCATCAGTGTCGTTATATGTTCAAGAGGGGTCATTCTGAAAGTGTCAACCGTGTCCCATCCACTACCATACATTATCCTTCATCCATTCATGATCGCCACCCTGAATCATATGTCAAAGTTTGTTTTCACCTCCACTAAAATCATTAGCTCTGTTCCGTGTCATTGATGTGGGATTCATTAAGGCCCTCCTTTGACGGATCGCTTCTTGTCGACTTCAGCTCATAATCCAAGAAGTTGATCTAGGAACACCCCCATCAGTACTTTGAAGCTTGCATGCCTCAATGGCAAGTTTCTCACTTCCGGCGACAGGTATACATCAATGACCTTCGACCAGAAGATTTTGCGTGGCATTCGACGCCAAGTCCTTTGTTCACGCCACGTGAATTGTACTGCAGTACCTTGAGGGTCATCGTCATTATTGGTGATTCCTCTCGCGCTTGTTAACGGTTTTCATTATTGACCGGTAATCAAGCGATGTCTTTCCATGTTCGACTTCAATGAAATTCTCACATGGATCGACTTGTACTTAGAGTGAAGATCGAACGAGTTTGAAGACCCCAGATCTAGTTTCATCCATCCGGGCTGCGATATATATTCAGGAAATATAAAAGCATTTGCCATGTACATCATTGCAGCAGATGATCATCCTACTCAAAGGATGATAATTTCAGCAGAAAATTATCAGTCTACTTTCAGACGATCGTCTGTCATATGTACCAAAATGTATTTATAAAAGCTGAGCATGGGAATGCCCGCCTCAGCTGGATCATGAAAAATAGAATGAAAAATAATGTATTGTATTGTATTGTATTACAGGGCACTCTCCTCAGCACTGGAACGAACTTCGGATCCTCTAGATAAAGCATTTCACCCGATAAACAGCCTCATACTTTAGGGGGCAACTGTTATAGACATTTTTGTGCCTCGCGTCATGGAGCATGGAATGTCGATAATTACAGGGATCCTCAGTCCCTAAACATGTTGTTCTTACCCCTAAAAGAACAAGGTCATCAAACAACAGCACTTCCAATCAGTTCTCCACCTGAAAACACTTCAAAACAGGCTTATTTTGGATCATGTCAGCTGCTCCACTGAGCTTCTGCGCTGGAATGCAACTGTCCCTCTTTGTACCTGCGCTGGAAGTCAAAAGTAATGAAGGCTACCTGCGCTGGGCGAGATTGGCCAAGTGGCACAGTCATCCTGCAAGGTGTCAACTGCCCAGGAAGCTTCCAAACTGACACTTGGTTCATAAGATTCGCCCTGTGATGAGTAAGAGGTACTTGATCACCATGTGTAACCAAGGATCTCCAAGTGGACTCAAGAACTGAAGATTAACTGAAGAGGGAGAGGACACAAGGCAGCTTCATGTCAGTCTCAAGCTGACTCATCCTCTCTTCTTCTATCCTATATATAGAGCTCTTCTATGAGGTCTAAGGAGGCTGGAATTTTGTGTTAAGAAAGGAGGTGCTGTTGGATTACAGTTAGAGCTATTGGGTGATTGTTTTACTAGAGGTGAAGAGGAGAGTTCTTGCTGCTGGGGAGGTGCTGCTGGATTGGAGCCATCATTAGTTGTAACCTTCTCAGAACCCTGTTACTTCTATCAATAAAGTTTTGCATGTTCTCCTATATACTTGTATTACATTGATGGATTGTATTTACTTGTATATTTGATTCACTCTAATCCATGCATCAGTTATGAGTACTTGTATCTTGTAGTTTCCTCTCTTGTTTTGTGCAGGATCTGTGTGTAGCTGGACCGGCAAAGAGAGCAAGGAGCTGGGAACAAGAGACAAAGAGAGAGGACAAGGATCGACTAAGCGAAAGACACCAGGTTGGTTGACCTTCTTTTCCTTCTCTCTGTACTTTCATAAAGGAAAACATCAAAGCTTTACTTTCAGTTGTTGCTAAAGACTGTCACCTTTAGAGTAGGGATAGGGTCATCCGCATCGGATACTTTTCCCCACAACACAAAGAGTCTCATTGTCACATTTGCTGCATTGATTTCATGAAGGTCACAGAAATCTGCCATTTTGTCCACATGTTGCTGGGCGGTAATGCTGTGAGGAGTGTCATCAAACAAAGGAATTTCGCTTTGATAATGTGCGGGCATATCATCCAAAACTTGAGGCAGCACAAGAGGTGCAAAATGAGAAACCATCACTCTTGGTGGATTTGGTCTTGGGGATCTTGTAAGAGTGGGTGCAGCTTGTAGGGAATCAACAATTGGAGTTTGAAGCTGTGTCACAATATAATCATCAATTGACCGGTTAGCTCTTTCGGTTTCTAGGTCTACAAGAAAATGCGGATAGGGACAGTAGAGTCAACAGCCCCTTCGGATTTGGTCTCAAACAATGATATTTCAAATTGCTCATCAAAATCAAGCTCTTCAAGATACTCAAAAATGGCAGGACAGGAATGGATTTAAACACGGGAGTCACAAAGCTCTCTTGACGAAGAAGTCTTGGAATCAAATTGGTATTTTCGTAGATATGAGGAGGATCTGGATCTGGATTAGCTCTGGTATATCTTCTAGAAGCCAACGTGCTCCTTTCAAAAGATAAAAAGGACATAAACAACTTACTCAGCTTATCGAATCCTAAACTTATCATCCGGAAGCTTAGAATTATCAGAAGTATGGGGTGTTTGTAGGTTAAGCCTGCCATTTACGCAACGAAGAAGACTAACAAACAAAGAATTCATCCCCAGTATGGTCGCCACTATGTTAGAGCCTAAATCTGCCTTAGGCTGAAGGAAGGCAGGATTCAAGATAACACCATACCACGCTCAGCCTGACAAGAGAGGGCTCTCTCCGAGTCAACTCAGTAAAAATACTCAATAGGGTCTGAGATGACTTAAACTAAAACTTTATTTTAGGCTAGTAAATAGATATGGAAAAAGGCGATGTTTGAAATGACTGAATTTTCCGGGCTGTGTGGGAACAAAGGATCGCATGAGCTGGGAAATTAAATCAAAGACACAGGATATTTCATGAGGAAAGATAGGCGGGAGGTTTAGCAATCAGATTTAAATAAAATGGAGTGGAAAGACTGTTGAGAAAAGCTAAAAAGGGCATACACATGAATCCTTTTCAGACAGAAGAAGATATACAAAATATGAATGCTTTACAAGGCAGAGCATAAACTGAATTCTACCTCTTCTACTTAAGAGCATTCAACCAGAAATGATTATGAATGGATGGTAAACATAACAAAATACATATGAAACATAGAAAGAAAAACACATTTGCTAAACTCACACCACAGGGATCTCATGAATCAGAGCTGCATCATTCTATTAATTTCCAAGCCAAAACTGTACAATGAAAGTGCTGAGTTTTTCTCCACGCTATTCCCAGAAACTCCAACCCTTTCACAAAATTTTTTCATGCCATAAATAAACTCAATCTGTGGGAAAACAAATTGATGAAGATAGAGAGTCATTTAATCATCATTAGCAACTGAAGGTGAAGAGCCAATCATCTGTTTCTGAAGATAAGCAATGTA
Organism: Pinus tabuliformis; assembly: GCA_031772625.1. Lineage (NCBI taxonomy): Eukaryota > Viridiplantae > Streptophyta > Pinopsida > Pinales > Pinaceae > Pinus > Pinus tabuliformis. The sequence continues at coordinate 173,224,283 of CM062810.1, read as the reverse complement.
CATTTTCTACTCGAATTTGCTGAATGACTGAAGAAGAGGTGAAATCTGCCGATGTAAATCCCTTTGAATCGCACATGAAGACAAACATAGGCCCCGTGGCTTATTTTTTCTGCCACGTTTGATGTCATACATTTTAAATTTGGTTGTTTCGGTCTTTAACCGTTCACTTTCCTTTACATTGGCCATTCGAATAACTTTTGGAACCATTCATAATATTTCCATTTTTATTTGGCTTTAGTGTTTTTTATGTGTGCATATGAGCCAATCTACAGCAAATCCGTGCGCTTTCGTGTGATTTGGGCGAGTTCTGCAGATTTTCGGGTTGCCTGGCTCTATGCGCCGCGCCCTTTAAAAAATACACTGTGGCAGGAAGCCCAGTGTGCCATGTCGCGCCTGTTCCCAATGTGTCGTGTGCAGTCTTCAACACACATCTGAATGAGGCCTTTCACCTTGTTTGAGGGATAACTATGGAATCGACCATATGATGAAGCTTGGGAGTGTTCACCACACACAAAACTTGTACATCGCCTGGGTGAAAGCATGGATTTTTGGCCACGACTACTTTTCCTTGGACTATGCTAGTTTTAGAATCCTGGGGATTTTGTGTAGATGCAGAAAGCCCAGCATCATGGAATTGGTTATTTCCTGGTGTATATGAAACTTGAACAAATACTTCTTCATACTTCAATGTTTTGCTTTCATTCAGGCACTCCATCAAGCATCGTTCCCTTTTAACATCGTTTTTCCATTCTCTTAAAAAAACCAGAAATAGTTGAGCCTCTGCCACACCTTTTGTTTCAGCATTTTCTCGAATCGCACACGTGTTGATGAATATGATTTTGGCATTATCTAGTGTATTTAAAACCTCTGTCTATTTAGCTCTTTTCATGATTGTCGAATCTGTGCAAGTTTTGAGCGTTTGGAACGAGTTTTGACCAATTTTTAGGCTTTCTGGCTGTGTGCGCCGCGCCTTTGTTAATTTACACTAGGTTCTGAGGCCTAGTGCACCGCGCCACCTGTTCTATGCGCCGCGCAAACTTGTAAACAGAGTCTTGGTTTTCCTTCTGTTGTAATCTCTAAACCAGCTTCGAATTACAGTTTAATGTTCCCGAAAAGTGCTTCTCAATGTTGTTGATATCATTGACAAGTGGCGCCCTTGGATCGTCAACCGAAATAGAAAAAATTTTCCAATCCACTACACCTTCATCAACCATTGCTAAAGCAGCTAATGGCTTCACTTTGGGTACTCTTCCAATTTTAGCCTGCCTTTGAAATTCTTCATGATAGAAGACTTTACATATTAATTACAAACATTAATTTGACGATTTCCTCTTCAAAACAGAGTTTTGAAGAGGAATCAACCTTGAGCATTACTGATGATGAAAATCTGGAGATGAAACTTATTGAACCTCCCTCCGGCCTGCTGGCATTATGGGCATTTTGAGGACTAAATCAACTACTCTAGACCTGGTGACTAAAATTACTTGTTGATCAAGAGACGGAAAAAGGATTGTAAGTGACTTTAAGACTTGATTTAAATGAACAGACCTGAGCCTACATGTACAAAACATGAGGGAAACGAGAACACCAAGCCCTTCCATCAGTCAATGGCATGCACCTAACGGAATGAATCGAGTGAGACCCCTAAAAATGAAATGCAAAAATAGTTTTGATATCTGATAGAGGATTGACAAGACCGACTCTAACACATGCATTCAGCTGCAAACTACTAGACCTCTGCGCACTCAGTTACAGAGCCTTCTCCTATCCTACGACCCAAAGACACGACTTTACACTTCAACTAAGACTCAATCCTTTTTCTTCTCTCAGATTCTTAGATCTACTTAGCTATCTTTACAACTTAGAGCCTCACTATATTTATACAATCCCAAAGCTAACATTACATTTACAAAAGTAAGGGAGGACAACCCTGTGACTCAATTTACAACTTCGCGCTCCGTGCGCACACTTCGAAAAGTATTTACATCGGCCTTAGTCAAAAATTGGGCTTTAAGCCCCAAAACTTGCCTTGGGGGATACCGCACCCAACAGGCCCCCAACACAAACATCGTGACTCACCCTCGAGTCACTCTGTCAGTGCGTAGATCTTCACGCGGAGACCTCCCAACTCTGCTCGGATCGCTGTGAGGTTGGAAACACACTGAGTGGCTACCTGCTATATCTCCTGGACAAGCTGTTCAAAGACCGCAGTCTCTAAACTGCTTCCCTGTATCTGCTCCTGCGTCCCCTGCATCTGCACGAGCTTGCCTTCAATTGATGCTGTGATAATGAAGGCTTCATCAATCCATGGTTGGGCGCATGCCTTCAACACTGCTTCTTTGTGCCGCGCCGTGTCTACCTGCTCCTTAAGTGCCTTGGCCTGTTGCATCTACATGAGCCTCTGTGTAAGGGCCACCATCTGTGTGGTCCCTTTTATGTCATCATATTGTTGCTACAGCTCATGCACCTTTGCCTCCAAGTGCTGTATGTTTGGGTCCTCTTTTAGAGCGGTGAGAACCTCGAACGATTATTCCAACATTTTGGTGCAATCCCTCACTACACTGTTGATCTCTTCTATGCCTGTGGTGATGGCGTTGGTGTGTTGTTCCCTCATCTCTGGAGGAGTTGAAGGCTGCGCCTTTAACTACAACTCCGCTATCTGGAGATTCAGCTCCAGCTGAACCTTAGCCATCTCTTCTCGTGCCTCGTGCACCCTTGCTGCTAACCTTGGAATACATGCCTCTACTAGCCCCTCTGCTGGGATGGCCAACTCAGGGACCTTCTGGTAGGCCTCTTCAAGTACCTACATTATCTACCTATTTTGGGACATGGCCTCGTCGTGGTACAAGCTCAACTGCTCCATGTTGATTCTTTGTTCGCTCAATACCTACAGTGCACGGCCCTCCCTAACCCGCAGTTCTATAGTCACTCCGTCTTGTAGGACATAGAGTGTCTCCCAAGGGAGTCCAACCATGTTGATCCCTACTCCCTTTAGTGCACTAACCGTATGCCTATCTACCTTGTTTTCTGTAGCTAATGCCCCCTCTAGCAACACTATTGTGTTGGTCATGCGGGCGCGCAACATTTCTTCAGCTGTAGCTATTCCTACTGCGAGGTTGGTCAAGAGAGTACCATCCTGAGGAGTGCGCACCTACAACTCCTGAATCTCTGACTGGAGGGCCCCCAACACAATCTGATTCTCCTCCGCCAATTGCTAAAGGGCCTCTGCGGTGACGTCGTGCACCATCTCCCCTATATCGTGCATATCTCCCTCAGTGAGTGTGATCGGGTTGAAAGAAGTCTTAGACTCTTTTGAATTATTTCGCGGCCCCACCTGCTCTCTCGGGTGTTGGCGCTTTAACTGTGCCGACACTGTTTGTAGGTCCACACCCCTCTCCTCTATCTCTGTCTCCATTTCTTGTTCCTGCTCAGGAAAAGGTGAATTCCGGTGATCCAATTTGGATATTAAGTTAAGGAGAAAAGGTATTATAGACTCATGTGCAGGAATGCCTATATTACTTAGTGCAATGGATCGAAAATATTGTGAATAATAAAGACATTTAACAATTGGAAAACATAACAATTCTACACATCAACACAACAAATAATCAAGGATTTCACCAGAATTCCTGGCTACGTCTCCTGGTCCAGCTTTCAGTGTCAACCTCTATATTATGTTTTCAAGAATAGAGTTTACAGGTGTGAGCTCAATAAAAGCCATAACACAACAACAATGATATTACACAGGGATTTTACTCGAAAACTTCGAGTCTAAAGAGTGCACAAACTCTCCCTCTTAGTGCCTCTGATCAACTGTTCATAGCTATGTGTTTTCTCTGACTCTCTGTCTCCCCTCTGTCTCTTAACTCCAACTTGTTTCTGTTCTATTATGGGATGGCTTTTTAAGCCTATCGGCCTTGTCTATTCGCCTTCCCTCTTCGGGCTCTCTGTCTTCCTCTTCTATCCGTTCACCTTCCTTTCGGCGTTGGACACATCTTGTTAAGACAAAACACTTAAAGCACAAGAACTCCTTTGTATTTTGATTTTATAACAGAAATACACCAAAACACAGAAAAACCCGACAAAACACCACATATCAGATTTCAAATTTTATAGTGTCGTATCTATAATCCTCTTGGGTCCGTGTTTTATCACTGTCGCAAGCGCACCATTGATCTGCCTTCAATCGGACGGTTTGCATCCAACCTGATCATCCAAATATCTCATGCCTTCTTCGCCATCTGATCCGTGATCACTAATCCAATAGCTGACGGCCATTTCGGGTGGCCCACTTGCATGGAGGTTACCCACCCAAAAAGGCCGTTTTCTCCCTTCGGTGACATGCTACGTGTCAGCCAGTGTATGGAATTGGGCGAAGCCTCTCCAATACCACTTACCACCTAAAGCCCACTCGAAATACTATTTACCATGGAACAAAAATTATATAAAATCGTATTTATAAACCTTTCGGGTCCGTGCATATCACGTAGTCTTCTGCCTGCTGGTTAAGTCCTCCCATTTGGAATCTGTGATGCGATATATGTGGTCTCTGTCGTTGATCTGCGTGCCGATCTGAAGGTCCATGTTACATCGCTAGATCGCAGTCGCATTTCCCTTAGGTTTGTCTTCGTTACACTTTGTTGGCCTCCACTGATGCGATATCGCCGATTTAGTCCAGACCGTTGATCTGGCCAATCCGACGGCTCCGGTGCAACGTTACTTCAACCTTCGCTTTACTATGTTTTCCGCCATTCTTAGTGTTTTTCTTCTGCGATAGTGTTTTCTGATAATATATATATATATATATATATATATATATATATATATATCTATATATATATATATATATATATCTATATATATATATATATATATATATATATATATATATATATATATATATATGAAGACTTAGATATAGAGGTTTGATACAAGATCCATTTTGGATTACGCCTTCCCACTGAAAAGCTTTTGGACCACCAAAATTTGGTTTTAGGCATCGATCAAGTGAGGATACAGTTCCCTCACCTATCCAATTTCTATCCATTGTGCCTTGCTTGGATTTGAAACTTTGAGTCCTACTCTCAGGTACTCAACATCCCCTTGACACGTAGTTCTTACCTTCCTGTCTAGAACTGTGTCCTCCTGTAACTCATTGAGATACTCAGGCAACAAATCCCCAATAGAAGGCAACTGACCTTGCTCTTCAGGATCTTCAGTCAATGAAGGTTCATACAATCTCAAATTTTCTGCATTAACAACTGAATAGATTTGAATATAAGTTGGTAAATCAAGGCAAAAAGCATCACCAATTTTATCAAGTATCTTGAAAGGTCCATACCTTATTGGTTTTCGCTTCTTACCTTCACCCTGCATTCTGTCTTTGCTGATGTACAGCCAAACTTGATCACCAACTTGGAAACTATGCTCAACTCGATGCTTATCATGTCTTGCCTTGTACTTGGCTTGATTTCTTTCCAGTTGTTCCTGTACTGCCTGGTGAATTTCCTTGATTTGTTCAATGAACTTGGTTGCTTCATCCACATCACTGTGTCCATCAACTGTTATGTCTTACCAAAGAAAAAATCCAAGGGAGACTTTGGTATAAAACCAAAATAAGTCTCAAAAGGAGGTCTCTAAGTAGAAGAGTGCTTGGCATGGTTGTAAGCATGTTGCACATAACACAAATGCTCATCCCAAAGCTTGGGATGCTTGCTGCAATAACCTCTGAGCAACTGGATCACTATCCTATTGACCACTTCTATCTGACCATCTGTTTGTGGATGAAATGTTGTGCTCTTCTTCAACCTGGTGTCCATCAACTCCCATAAACTTGACCAAAACTTCCCAACAAATCGAGAATCTCGATCAGATACAATAGAAGTGGGTAACCCAAAATGAACCCATACATTCTGAAAGAACAACTTTGTTGTTTGTTCAGTTGTAACCTGCTTGTTACATGGTATCAAAATACACATTTTACTGAACCTATCCACAACAACATACAAATAATCATGACCTTTCCTAGACTTTGGCAATCCCCCAACAAAATCCATGGAAACACTTTCCCAAGGACGAGAAGGAATTGGAAGTGGAGTGTACAAGCCTAATTTCCTATTATTGGGCTTGCTTGTAGCACACATAGTACACCCTTTGATATATCTAGAAACTATCTCATGCATTCGTGGCCAATAACAGAATCTTTGCAATTGTGCAATTGTTTTACTTACACCAAAATGACCTGATATGAGAGAAATATGTGCTTCTCGAATTATGTTAACTCTTTCAGTTTGTGGAATGCATAACTTTCCCAAATGATATAAGAGTTGGTCCTTTACATAATAATCCAATTCTTCTACTTGCATGCCATGACTTAAAGTTGCATATACATCTTTAAAATCTACATCTTGAGCATATTGTTTAATGTAACTTTCATGCATTATTGAGTTATGCTTAAGTATAGTAGATGCATTTATGATTGGTCTTGATAACATGCATGCAACCTTATTGTGTATGCCCTTCTTATATCTGATGACAAGGTGAAATTTTTGTAGAAAACCCATCCACCTATAATGTCTTGATTGTTGCAATTTAGTTTGTGAGTGCAAGTATTGAAGTGGTTGATGATCTCTATGTATGATTGTTTCTTTACCCACTAGGTAATGTTTCCACTTTTTCACACTTTGTACTAATGCATACAATTCTTTATCATATGTGGGATAATTAAATACTGCAGAAGTAAATGTCTCGGAATGATAGCATATGGGTTTTCTGTGTTGCATCAACACTGCTCCCATGGCATAGTCACTGGTATCTGTCTTAATCTCAAATGGATGTTGAAGATCTGGCAGTGTTATTACTGGTGTTGTACTGATTTTATCTTTTAATGTGTCAAAGGCTTTCTGCTGTTTGCCTCCCCACTTAAACACATGTTTCAATCCTGTTAAAGCATGTAATGGAGCTGCAATCAAAGAAAATTTAGCAATAAACTTTCTCCAGTATTGTGCTACCCCTAGGAAGCTCCTAACCTCTATAGAAGATTTGGGTTTAGGCCAGTACACAATGAATTCGACCTTAGAGGGATCTATCTTCAATTCACCACCCCCTACAATATGATCCAAATAATTTAAATATGTTCTGCCAAATTCACATTTTGACAGTTTTACATAGAGATTTTCGTTTTTTAAAACACCTACAGTTTGCTTCACATGCTTTACATGGTCTTCCCATGTCTTACTAAAAACAAGAATGTCATCTAAATAAACAATTACAAAGTCATCAATAAATGGTCTGAGTACATCATTCATAACTCTCATAAATGTAGCAGGAGCATTAGTTAATCCAAAAGGCATAACCAACCATTCATACATTCCTTGCTTTGTCTTGAAATCATTCTTTCATGCATCTTGTTCTGCAACTCTAACCTGATGATAACCAATTCGCAATTCTAACTTAGAAAAATAAACTGCTTCTTTTAATTGATCTAATAAATCATCAATACGAGGAAGAGGATAACGATTCTTGATCGTTATTTTATTTAGTGCTCTATAATCAATGCACATTCTCCACGAACCATCTTTCTTTCTCACCAGCACGATTGGAGATCCACATGGTGATGTGCTTGGTCGTATAAACTCTTTATCGAGCAAATCCTGTACCTACTTCTTTATCTCTGCATTCTCTAAACCTAACAACCTATACATTCCATTGTTAGGTAATGGAGCATCTTGCTGCAAATAAATATCATGTACTATTTCTCGCTTGGGTGGCAAACCTTTAGGTTCTTGAAATAGAACATCATATTCTGAAACAAATTTAACTAAATAAACTTTCTATTTACAATCACAACCTTCAAATGCATTGGATTTTTCAGGATCCTTTTCCTTTACAACCATTAGTAAAAACTGCTTACTTGAATTCACAATTCTTTTCATCTATCCTGAATTTATGAGAGAATAGTTACCTTTGAGTTTATGAGCTCTTACAATATATTCTATTCCAACTTTACTGAGTTGATACTTATTCTCAGCTCTATAGAAAATAGCTTTCCTATCATACAAGTATGGACTTCCCAAAACAATACCACATATATCTAATGGAACTATATCTAACTGAACCTCATCTACAAATGTTGATCCAATAGCAAACCTAAGTTTACATTGTCTCGTTACTTGTAGCTTTGTTTTATCACACACCCAACCTAATGGATATGGCTTCTCATGAGGTTTTGTTTGTAATCCCAACTTCTTTACAGTTTTTTCAGAAATCAAATTTACTTGTGATCCACTATCAAATAAAGTATCAATCCTATTGTGCTTAGAAATCACTCTAATACGAAAAAGCTCATTTCTTTCCCTCTCATTATTTTCATTATCAATAGATTGTGCGGGATTACTTGTGGATGCTTCAGAATCTTTACCTTTAATACATGTAGTTGTAACTGTTGTTTCATCGCCTGAATCTGATCCCAAGTCCTGTTGAATAGCAACAACATTCTTTCTCTCCTTTCCACCGAACTTCTTAGGTTTCCGTTTTGGATGCAAAGACCAGCAGTGTGCCTCATCGTGTCCTTTCTTGCAATGAGTGCATGAAGTTTGATCCTTCTTTACAGTGTTTTCTTTCCTCTCCTTCCACTTCAGTTTATTCTTTTCCTTGCTCTTGCTTACAGAATATTTAGATGATCCCCCAACCTCTGGGTTTACATTCTTACCTCTAGCTTCTAAATGTGTGGCTTGAATTGATACATCATCTAAGCTAGTGGGATTAAACATGAGAATAGTATGCTTTAAATAGCTATGAAGACCACCTATGTACTTTAATAAAGTCTGAGGTGAATCTAATGATATACCTAGAGTTAAAGCTCTCTTTCTGAATTCCTGAGTATAACTTTGTACACTTTGACATTTCAACTGACGAAGAGTTTACCAACTCATCATTGCCTACTGCATGAAAGCTAACGGATACAATTGCTTTTTGATAGCAGAAACAAATTCATTTCAGGTAGAAATGATTTTACCATGTTTTTGCAGATCAGCTTGTGTCTTGTCTTCCCACCATACTAGTGCAGTTCCTCCAAGTCAATGGCTAGCCAGCTGAATCTTCTTCCTTTCTGAATCAATGTTTTGTACCCTTCAATATACATCAATTTGTCTTATCCAATTATCTAGCTTTTCTGCATTGAGTTCTCCATCATAAATTGGCAAATCAAACTTCACATCTAATTTGATTAAGGAAGTTTTCTTCTTCTTCTTAGAAGAGCTAGTGTTATGTGAAGAAGATGATGAGGATGATGACGGTGATGATGGAGGAGATGGTGGAGGAGGCATTTCCCCTTTCCCTTTTCATTCTAGAGTGGCAACTAGAAAAGGTTCCTCTGCTCCTTTGTCTGTTTTAAGTGTTGAAGTGCTTTCACCTCGACCCTTCTTAAATTCCAGATACATTTGTTCCACCACGGCTCGGAGTGTCTTAAAACTTTCTATAAATTGAGATTATGATCCCAATGGAGCTTCTTCTACCATTCTCCTATGAGAATAGACTCTTCCAATCTCTAGATTAGCCTCAACAAGTTCTCCTTCTCCTAGTCTGAGCTTTAATCTAGTTAGCATTCAAAATCCAGCACAAGCTTGTCTAACCTTAACAAAACCAAATTCTCTAATACCACTTGATCTGATTTGGATATGAAATTAAGGAGAAAAGGTATTACAGACTCATGTGCAAGAATGCCTATATTACTTAGTGCAATGGATCGAAAAGATTGTGAATAATACAGACATTTAACAATTGGAAAACATAACAATTCTACACATCAACACAACAAATAATCAAGGAGTTCACCAGACTTCCTCGCTACGTCTCCTAGTCCAGCTTTCAGTTTCGACCTCTATATTATGTCTTCAACAAAATATTTTACAGGTGTGAGCTCAATCAGAGCCATAACACAACAACAATGATATTACACAGGGATTTCACTCGAAAACCTTGAGTCTAAAGAGTGCACAGACTCTCCCTCTTAGTGCCTCTGATCAACTGTTCGTAGTTGTGTGTTTTCTCTAACTCTCTATCTCCCCTCTATCTCTTAACTCTAACTTGTTTCTGTTCTGTTATGGGATGGATTTTTAAGCCTATCGGCCCCGTCTATTCGCCTTCCCTCTTCGGGCTCTCTGTCTTCCTCTTCTGCCCGTTCACCTTCCTTTTGGCGTTAGACACGTCTTGTTAAGAAAAAACGCTTAAAGCACAAGAACTCCTTTGTATTTTGATTTTATAATGGAAATACACCAAAACATAGAAAAACCCAACAAAACGCCGCATATCGGATTTCAAATTTTATAGTGTCGTATCTATAATCCTCTCGGGTGCGTGTTTGATCGTTGTCACAAGCCCACCATTGATCTGCCTTCAATCTAATGCTTCGCATCCAACCTAATCATCCAACTAGCTCGTGCCTTCTTCACCGTCTGATCCGTGATCGCTAATCCAACGAATGACGACCATTTTGGGTGGCCCACTTCCACGGAGGTTACCCGCCTGAAAAATCGGTTTTCTCTCTCTTGCGGCGTGCTACGTGTCAGCCAGTGTATGGAATCGGGCGGAGCCTCTCCAACACCAATTACCTCCTGAAACCCGCCAAAAATATTGTTTACCACCGAACTCAAATTATATAAAGTTGTATTTATAAGCCTTTCGGGTCCATGCATATTGCGTAGTCTTCAGCCTGCTGGTTAAGTCCTCCCCTTTGGAATCTGCAATGCAATATACGTGGTCTCCGCCGTTGATCTACGCACCAATCCGACGGTCCACGTTACATCTCTAGATCGTAGTCGCATTTCCCTTAAGTCTGTCTCTGATACACTCCACTGGCCTCCGAAAATTTGATGTCGCTGATTTATTCCAAACCATTGATCTGGCCGATCCGATGGCTCCGGTGCAACATTACTTCAACCTTCACTTTACTCTGCTTTCCGCCATTCTTAGTGTTTTTCTTCTGCGATAGTTTTTTCCAATAGTATATATATATATATATGAAGACTTATACTTAGAGGTTTGATACAAGATCCATTTTGGATCATCTAGCCCTCGCGCTCCTTCTCTACTGTCGTCTGTGCTTCTACTGCGGCCTTCACAGCGTCCCGTGCCTCCTGTGCCTATGTTGCTGCTACCTCTTTTCTTCTCTTCTCTGCCAACTGTGCTACCCGCAGTTTTGCCTCCTCCTTCTTTCTCTTTGCATTAAACTTGCCTGCTTCCACTGCAGAGATGGCTGGAGCGCACCACTCTGGTGGCCATGCCTCAAGTACGTCGAAGATAAGATCATCCATGGCCATGTATGGTAGTTCATTCCACTTCTTTGCAGGGTCCTTGCACGCCCTAATGTAGACGTGATGGAAGTCTGCCTTAAACTCCATGAAGCTTTGTAAGCTCTTATAGACAGTGGACGATAACCGTGGCTTGTGGTTAATCCTCATTCTAATGTTCATCTCCATGAACACCCAGAATATTTTACTGTCTCAGACCTTGCGCGTGTCTTTAGCGGCCCACAACGCCCATGGGGATCTCAGGAGTTGCAAACCCAAGTACTTTCTTTGGGCTATTTTCCTTTATCATCTCCCATCGTAATTCCACTTCAGAGCACAATATTCACATTTGGATCGTCCTCGCGCAGCTCAGACCTCATCGTTTGTAGGTTCTGAGTTAGGGGATGTGGTAGCGCTCCCTTGTCACGTAGCCTAGCTATCAGCATAGGACAATTCTCCATCTCATGATCAAACAACGTACAATACAGACATGATGGACGTGTCAGATTCATACAATCATGGGCATAATGTACTGGCCCTCTGCAATTGTAGCATATCAGTTGTCTACGACCTCTCCTAGGTCCTCCTCCACCTCAACCTCATTCGTGCCGCTGGAATCCGGTTCATGCCATCCCCACGCCTTGTTCTAGGGGCCAAATTTCGGCCTAAACCCAGTAGGTGGGAGTTCTATCCATCATTAGCTCATAACTACTACATGTGCACTCATCGTGTCCCACCGATCTACAGAAACTACAGAACAACTGTTGCGCGTTCTGCGTGTACTTTTGTGTAGGTTTTAACCTCGTACAGAAATACCTGCATACGAATTCTAAAACATAGAAAATAAACAATGCGAGAGCATAACACATGAAACACATATACACAAATATTTTCCCTCGATCCCAAAACCGCGACTACCAGCTTGATTTTTTATTCTATTTCTTTCAATGTTACCATACATATTTATACATGTCGAAGCATCCAATACCATGGACCAAAAAACCATTGCGTCCAAAACCATGGACCGAAGACCATAGGTAGGTTCGCCCAACCTAATATAGGGTCCAAAAAAAAATTTCGTAGGTTAATCGTGGAAAGAATATAACACAATCCAACATTCTACCCCTTGTTGTTTTCTTTCTACAGGGGGCCACAGGAGAGCTTAGTTATTTTTTCAGCCCTGAAACGCCCATTGTTTCTCTACACCAAGAGAACTTCTCAGAACTCACAGATTTTGTCAATGCATCTGCAATATTCTTCAAAGTGTCCACCTTTACCAGCAACACCTTTTTGTCTTCTATCATATCCCTCACAAAGTGATATTGAACATCAATGTGCTTTGTCTTTGAATGATAAGCAGGGTTCTTTGCCAATAAAATTGCACTTTGGCTGTCACAGTCTATCCTTATAGCTCCTTGTACTAACCCCATACTTGAACACAATCTTTGCAACCAAACTGCTTCCTTGCTTGCATGAGTGGCTGCCATGTATTCTGCCTCTGTAGTTGATAGTGCCACTACAGATTGTTTCTTACTCATCCAACTGACTACACCTCCAAATAGGTTAAACACATACCCACTTGTAGATCTTCTCTGATCCAAATCTTCAGCCCAGTCTGCATCAACAAAGCCACGAATATCCAAAACTTTGTCCAATCCTGGTCTTCCTTGGTAGCACAAACCATAATCTCTAGTGCCACGCAAATACCTGAAAATGCGCTTCACTACTATCCAATGCTCCTTCCCTTGTTTTGACATAAACCTACTCAATACTCCCACTGCATGTGTAATGTCTGGTCTAATACAGACCATTGCATACATCAGTCTACTGACTACACTTGCATATGGAACACGAGACATATCCTCTTCCTCTTCTTGTGTCTTGGGACACTGTTCAACAGATAACTTTACACCTACTGGAATAGGAACCTTCACTGGTTTACTATCCTGCATATTAAACCTCTGCAATATTGTCTCGACATACTTCCTCTGGTTTAACCAGAGCTTCCTCTTTTCCCTATCTCTTTTAATTCCCATGCCCAATATATAGTTTCCAGCACCAAGATATTTCATGTCGAATTTGGAGGTCAATTGGGTCTTCAAATCCTGGATAATTTCTTTGTCATTTCCAACCAGCAACATATCATCCACATACAAGACCAGATAAATAACACAGTGACCAATTAATTTAAAATACACACAATGATCTAGTTTAGCCAAGTCCCCGTATAAATGTATCAAATTTCTGATACCACATCCTTGGTGATTGTTTTAACCCATATAGAGACTTCTTTAACTTGCATACCAGTTCTTTCTTACCCTTCACCACAAAGCCTTCAGGTTGCTTCATGTAGATCTCCTCTTCTAGATCCCCGTGAAGAAATTTTGTCTTCACATCCATCTTTTATACCTCAAAATCAAAAGCAGCAACAACAGATAAAAGTAATCTAATAGAAGTTACCTTGGCAACAGGAGAAAAAATATCACCAATCAATTCCTGGCACCTGGGAATAACCTTTTGCTACCAACCGAGCTTTGTATTTCTCCACCTTTCCTTCTGCATTTGTCTTCTTCTTGAACATCCATTTGCTGCCAATGGGCTTCCTTCCAGCCAACAATTCATCCAGATCCCAAGCCACATTTTTGTGCAAAGATGCCATTTCATCAACCATGGCCTCTTTCCAGAGTTTTCCATCCTTTGAATCTACTTCTTCCTTCACAGTTTTGGGATCATCATCAGTAATATATAAAGCAAAATTTGAATAAAACACAAATGGAGTATACCTTTCTGGCTGCCTTCTTTCTCGAACTGATCTTCTCACACCCAGAGTTTGTGGCTCTTCATCTTTTGATTCCTCCTCTACTGTAGAGTCTGATTCTTCCGCCTTTAGCTCAAACTCTATCTTCTCAGGTTCCTTTGGTTGGACTTCATGTTTAATAACTTCTTTCACCTCTCTGAACACCACAACTCAGTTGTACACAACCTTCCTTGTTGCTGGGTTCTAAAGCTTATAACCCTTTAAACCATTCTTATACCCAATAAAGATGCACTTTTCTGATTTACTATCCAACTTGGTTCGTTTCTCCTTTGGAACATGTACATATGCATCAAATCCAAATACCCTCAGATGTGAGAGAGAGGGCTTCTTACCAGTCCATACCTCGTGGAATTTTATTCTCCAACGCTGATGAAGGTGACCTGTTGACTAGGTAACATGCTATCTCCACTGCCTCTGCCTGGAATTACTGTCCTAACCCGGCACCACTGAGCATGCTTCTTGCCCTTTCCATCAACGTCTTGTTCATTCTTTCTGCAACTCCATTTTGTTGAGGTGTGTTACACAAAATATTGTCACCATGACTATTTGCAGTCAGTATGGGTCTATCATCACTCATACTATCCTCCTAAGCAAGTCTCAAACCTCAGCTCTTCATGTCAAGCTTTGAAAATGAGAGAAAGACCTTAAAAATCATTGAATCTCTAGTTCCGCACTTTCTCTCACTGTTGCCTGCGGTACCGCACCCTTTGTTCATGTTACCTGCGGACCTGCCCGCTCTGTCTCTAAAGGAGTGGGTGCGGACCCCTGTGAAAGTCAAAAAGGCGCAAGTTTATTCTTAAAGCCTCACTTTGGGTTAACTCTAGATGATTCTAGAAGGAATCTTGACGTGGATGGTTCACTCCTAGGTGGTTCATGCATCCCAAAAGTGAAGGAGCTAATCCCTTGATGAGAGGAGTTATCCCTTTGAAGGAGGGCTTTATCCCTTTGAAGATGGACCTAGTAACTTCCCTCCATTGCACTATAAATTAAGGCATTGGGCTGGTTGCTAGGGAGGTTAGAAGCTGAACATTTTTTAGGGTAAATGCTGGTGGAGTTGGGACTTCCTAGTTAAGCTTGAGAGGAGAGATCACATACCCTTTGGCTTCATTGGGAAGAGAGTGAAACTTGTCAAAGTAGAGGAGACTTCTTGATGGACCCTAGGAGGAGCTTGTACAGCATCAAGGCACAGGTTGTAAAGTTCTTCTTTGATTTGAATTAATACAATCAGATTAATTTTTCTCAACAAATTGTCTTATGTGATTTGTTTCATGAATTCCTTGATCATCATGATAAGTATGCTTTATTATATTGGCTTTTCAGGTGCTATTTAATTTGTGTGCTTGTTTGTGTTTGCATATTCTCTACAAGGGAGCTCATTTGGATCAACGGAGCGAGGCTTCCACAAACTTGCATTGGACCCAAGGTAGGCCTAAAACACTTGTTTGCCTTTATTTATAAATTGCATATTTAGAGAAAGAAAGAATTTTATTGGTTTGCTTGTAGCTAGATATCATTAGATACTAGGGAGGTCGGTCTTGTCCGCAAGAACGACTCGTTCCATGTGACAAGGTGTATATGGAGTAGTCTTATGCCATGATATACCACACTTATTACAGAATTCTTCAAATTCCTTACTGCAAAACTCTCCACCGTTATCTGTCCTCAGCACCTTTATCTTCTTCTCTTTCTAGTTTTCCACCAGAGCCTTAAATTCTTTAAACCTGTCAAAGACTTCAGATTTCTTCTTAAGGAAATATATCCATGCATTCCTTGAGAATTCATCTATAAATGATACATAGTACACATACTTCCCCAGTGATGGAACCTTCACAGGTCCAAACACATCATTGTGCACAAGCTTAAATATCTATTTCGCCCTCTTACCACTAGAGGGGAAACTCACCTGATTCTGCTTCCCATATACACAATTTTCACAGAAATCAAAATCTAGAGAGCTATTACTCATACCTTATACCATACCTTTACCATGAAGTATTCGAAGGCCCTTCTCTCCAATATGTCCAAGCCTTTGATGCCACAGCATGGTCTTTTCTCCAGAGACCACTAGATTCTCTGCTCCACTTTCAGGAACCACAGAACTATTGCACCCATCAACAACAGTGCTACCTTGTAGCTTGTACAGAGTTCCAATTTGAACTACCCACATCAATACCAGTGCTCCCCAAACCATCTTGCAGGTATCCTTCTCGAACACTGTTTTTACACTTGCATCATCCAGCTTGCTTACAGAAATCAGATTTCTGGCCAATGCAGGAATATGCAAAACCCCCGGAAGTGTTCTAACCCTTCCATATTGAAACTTCAACTTTACTTTTCCACGACCAATGATTCTAGCCTTCTTATCATCCCCTAAGAAGACATCACCACCATTGTATTTATCATACTCGCAGAACCACTCTCTATGGGGAGTGAAGTGAAAGGATGCACTTGAGTCAATCAACCATGCCTCATGATCTACATGTGTACTTGAAGAAGCCAAGTACACCTCCCCACCATCATCTGAGGTGGTTTTCACCTCTTCAGAAGAAGCATCATCAGATCCCTTTCCTTTGTCAGGAGCTTTAGATTTACAATCCCTTTTGTAGTGCCCTTTCTTTCTGCATTTCCAGCACACCACCTTTACAGGTTTTCCTGGAGATTTAGATCTCCCTCTAGATTTAGATCTCCCACTTGATGAATTATTTTTGTTTCTATTCTGGGACCGTCCTCATATAGACAAGGCATCACCATTGTGGCTCTCCATATTTTTCTGTCTCATCTCCTCCGTCATCAAGGATGAGACTATTTCATCAAACTGCAAGGCAGTTGCATTGCTACCTATTGCAATAACCAAACAATCCCACGAATCTGGTAGAGAACACAACAAACTGATGCACTTATATTCATCTAAAATTTTAATATCAACAAATGCTAACTGACTTAGCACAGTATTCAATACGTTCAGATGCTCTGTCACAGAGTCTCCATCTTTCATCCTAAGGTTATACAGCTTTTTCCACAGGAATAGTTTATTCACCAGAGACTTAGATTGGTACAAAGTCCACTGATCTTTATCCACCAACAGATCCTCCATCTTGAGTTTCCACAACTCAAAACTTTGACCATTAAATTTCTCGATCTCTATCTTTCCACCACTCGCCATCTTCTTTCAACACCAGAATCGATCCCGCAGATCTCCCACTGAACAGGGTCTACCATAGGCCCGAGCGAAACCCCTCAACAACAAAGGCATCCCCTTGAAGCCAAAACAGATCTGATACCAAATGTACGTTTTAACCCTGTACAGAAATTACTTGCATACGAATTCTAAAACATAGAAAATAAACAATGCGAGAGCATAACACATATACACAAAGATTTTCCCTTGGATCCCAAAACTGGGACTACCAGCTTGATATTTTATTATATTCCTTTCAATGTTACAATATATATTTATACATGCCGAAGCATCCAATACCATGGATCAAAAACAATAGATAGTTGCCCAACCTAATATAGGGTCGAAAAAAAAATTCATAGGTTAGTCGTGGAAAGAATATAACACAACCCAAAATTTTGCAACAAATGGCAGTTGTCTGTAGCATGCCTTCCCCCTATTTGACAAATCGCGCACCACAGAGCAGGTGCCACGCTCGGTCCTGATTGTGCTTCCGATCTCAACGGCATCGGTTCCCCTCTTGTGAAGTAATTAGCAAATATCGGGCAATGGTCTTTATCATGGCCCTGACCTTTGCATTTCACACACCACACCTCTTCGTGTGCTTCTGGTCAGACTGTTCTGTCCTGTTTTAGACTCTACATCCTGAGGCATAAGTTTTTAAACTGCACGTGGATCTATTGAACTCCCAAGTTAGGATCTTGTATTGGGGTCTCATGCAGCCTCATTGTGATCTCTAAAGCCTATGCCTGAGTTGTTAACCTCTGCTGCGACAACGCATTCCTCAAATGTGGCAATAGTGATGCTACAAACCATTCGCGGTGTTTTCCATCTGTCAGAGTCATTTTAGCTTTGCGAATCGTGCACTTCAGCCTCGGATCTAGCTCCCAAGGAGTCTTTCCTGGTAGCATCGTGATCTCTTTGAACCCAATGATCGACTGTGCTTCTGACTTCGGCCTGCTAAATTCCCTAGTTAGCATAGCTTGGATAACCGCGATTCCCGCATTCGGATTATCACTTGAGTGCTTAATGTACCGGGTCAGCGTGTGATCCTATAGAGCGCTAACCAATGTCACTTTCTTGATATTATCATCTCTAACTCCCTGTGATTCTCATACAGCTTTCACAAGGAACCAAAATTGGTCTAGATCTTCATTTCCTACCCCCTTGAACACAGGCAACTTTATCAACCCTGTCATCTTAAAACGCGGTGGTGGTGCCATAGCCGATGCGCGCGTCACCTAGGAGAAACCCGCCCAAGGACAAGCCCACCGCACAAGAAAAGGGAAAAACAATTAACCTAGAACCGGAGGAGGAATAAATTGAGGATATCCCAATGGATGATGAGGATCTTGGGATAGAAATGGAGGACGTTGAAGTTGAGGGGTCTGACCCCATTACTAAATTGCTTGAGTATGTCCCTCCGCGTAGGGGAAAGGCCAAGGTGCCTAAGGACATTGATGAGAGCAAGGTCACCTTGTACACATCTCTGCTACGAGACCAGATTGTTTTTGGAGGATCACACCTAGGGCATATTCCAATGTTGAAATTGGAGGACTGGAACTTAGCTAGCATCGAGCGATTCCCTCACTTGGTGATAGACCAGCTGATGCACCGCCTTCTCCATAAGACCACCGGGATGACCATGTCGGAACCATGGAAGTGGCTCAAAGGTGTGGATAAGGCAGGCCTGCTCAACCTGCTATGAGTGTCGCATTACAATTGCACACCCATGCATGGCTCTTTCTGTCCATTGTGCTAGTAGCCTAGGAGCTACCCGAAGACAGTCAATTTACCTCGGTTGCGCCAGACCTACCTGAGGCCGCGAAGTACGCTTCGCTATGGGGAACTAAGGATCCTTAGTGGATCAAGGATAGCAAGATCTTTTGGATCTTGATGGAAATGAACGTGCACATGGCCATCAACCATAATCCGCAGTTGTCGCCTACTGTCTTTGATAAATTGCAGTCGAACACGAAATTCAAGGCTGATTTCCACCACTTATCCATAACGGCGTGGAAGGACCCTGAGAAGAAGTGGCATGACTTGCCCCACTTGATGATGGACGATGCAATTCAAGCAGTCATTGACAGCTGGCTGACAGAATGGCACACTGCCTCGGACTTAACTATGGGATCCAACAAGATAGCCGCACAATAGAAGAAGGAAGAATACAAGCTCTAGATGGAGTAGCTAGCTGAGAAAAGGAGAAAGGAGGTTGAGGATAAGGCTAAGGCAGACCGCGCTGCCACGCAGTAGACAGGCGGACAGACAGGAGGAGAGGAACGTGGCTCTGACAAAGAGAAGTTTCCCTCCCCAGAGGAAAAGGAAGAAGAGGATGATCAGATAGAGTAAGGAGGAGCGAACCCGCAGATGCCTTCATTCCGTATCAAGTGTCCAAGGGGACAAGAAAAAGTAGGGCTGCGAAAGAAGTCCAAGGCCAGTAAGACATCCATGGACCTGATCACCCTAACAGAGGGGGATCTGAATGACATTGGAGATACAGTGCAGGATGCCACTGCAGAACTGCTGCAGCAGTTTAAGCAGCAACAACAACAGGCATTGGGGATCATTCAGGAAAATCTGCGAGAGTTGCATATTTGGGCATCACAGACCGATGCGGCCTCCACTAGTTTGGCCATTGGTACTTTAGAAGCTATCGAGATGCTATGCACGAGGGACTCCTGAGCCATAGTGCTGCCAGATGGAGCACTGACAACAAAAACCGAAGCTTCAGCACCCTCAAGGGAGTAGCGCTGAACTTAGTAGTGTTTCCTAGCGAGGCGATCCACCTATTGCAGGATGGGGTGATCACGAAACTAAGGGCCCGCGAACAACGCACTTTGCAGGTGATCAACGAGCAGAAGATCAACAATACTCAGATGGGTGTGTAGCGAGACTCCACCATCGCCTCCATGATGAAACTCACTGACACAAATCAGCACATGATTAAGGTCGTGGAGGAAGCATGCCAAATGGTCTCAGAGTTGGCCATTCCTGAGGATGAGCCAGTAGATGTGTGCATTCACAAACTCGCTATGGGGGTGTGCAACGCCCGCATAGAGTTGGCAAAGGTTTAGCTGGAGTTGAACCTCCAAATTGCAGAATTGCAATTGAGGTCCCAACCTTTGACTCCTCCGAAAGTCAACGATATCAAGCATGCAACTGCTCTAACAGATGAAATAGTGGCAATAGAAAGTGCAGTGGCAGATTGCACAATGTTGTTCAAACATTCGTTCGAAGTACTAACTAGCCTACAAGAAGACCCTACTATGTAGCGACTGGAAACAAAGGCACGAGAGCTGCAACAGCACTATGACGAGGTAAAAGGGATAACGCATATTGTCACCCTGACACAGAGACTCGCGAAGCTGCAGAAGGCCAAGGCATTGAAGGAACAGGTAGATGCAGCTCAGCACAAAGAGGAAGTGTTGAAGGCGCACTTGAAGCCTTGGTTGGATGAGGCCTACTTGATCACAGACTCCATTGAAGGCAAGCTGTCTAGTCTGCAGGAGACTCAGTAGAAGCTTTAGGTTGATATTGCAGAGCTAGCGACAGAACAGTTGGTCGAACAAATAAAGCAAGCAGTCGTGCAGTGCACCGCCAAGGTAGCAGTCATACAAGCCGAGATGGGGGGTCTTTGCGCCAAGATCTCCATGCCTGTAGTGTGACTTTAGGTCGAGTCACCATGTTTCTGTTGGGGACCCGTTGGGAACAAGTTCCCCCAAGAGTCTGTTTTGGGGCAGAAAGCCCAAATTCTGTAATAAAGATGTAAAGTCTTCACATTTTGTGGTCGCAGAGCACGAAGATGTCAAGAGTCGTAAAGGGCTGTCTGCCCTTGTTTTGTAAAGTCTCATGCCAGCTATAGAAATCTACCCATGGTCCGCAATCCATGGGATTGTTTAAAAAGGGAGACTTAGAAGAGTCTAAGGCAGTTAAGAAAAGGAAGAAATAATAGTAAGAATAGTTTATGGGAAAGAAGTTCTAAGTGTTCTCAGGTCTTAGCATAGGTAGAGGCTCTATAGCTGAGTGCACAGAGGCCTAGAGTGGAAGTCCGCAATTGAGTGCGCAGACCCCTGCAGCTGTGTGCACAGGATGGATAGATTCCATAGTGAACTTGAGATATCAATAAAGAGAAGTATTCTGCAAATCACTGTGTATCTTGTCTCTGTTTAATGCATCTGATTATAGTATGTTACGATTTGGGTTTACATTATAGTGTTTATTTGATGTGTGAATGTATTTGATTATATATGTTAATTGAACGCAAGAAATAATATAGGTGTGTCCGAAGATAACTTTAAATGCATGGTAAATTAGGTAACACTTAAGATAACTTGGGAACTTATACAGTAACGTAACCACAGAGGCATGTTAGTGCCTAGACCTCTGGTTAGGGTTGTGCGAAAATTAGTTGGGTACCTTCGCGGAGGTGCTGACAGATGGAAGAGAAGGAACATCAATAAGCCCTAAAATCTTATCGATCTACACGAAGGCAGGATCAAGAAGTATAGATCGACATCACAACCATCTCAGGGTGCGGAAAGTTGGTTCTTGCATCCCCCCATATTGCTTCGTGTGAGACTTCGGTCCACGCTCCGTGGGCTGATGCCGAAAGGGCCAGTAGTGTAGGGATTTTCTTGGCTGACTAATGTTGAACCTGGGTAACGGCCCATCAATCCAACTTCCTCATTTTGTCTGCGCAGCTCTTGTTCTTTCCAGAGTTGCTCCTTCAACTCTTATAACTCCTTCACTATTTCCTCCATCCTCTATTTATCTCTCTGCCTTTGTGTGTTCCTCTTTTCATGTTTTCACCTCTTCGCCTCTATCTCCAAAGATGCTTTCTCCACAAGTGGACCTGCTTTGAACTTGCACCTTTGTTTTGCCTCTGTGTTGTTGGCAATCTTTCTCTTGCCTTTGTCTCATGCAGGTGTGCTACCTTCTATTGCTACTGATGGTGCTGCTCGCTATGATTCCACTGCCATTTCATCTTGATATCCTTGTCTATGAACAACTTGATGTCTTCATAGATAGGCAAGTTCATAGACACTTGATCGACTGCATCCCCATTCAATTCACTCTCAACGGTGTCTTTGACTCTTCTCTCCTAGAATCCATTGTAGTTGTGCTGCTGAGAGGCAGATGAACACCTGTGATACCTAGAGACATAGCAACACTCATGACAAGAAATATGTTAATTGAAAACCAAAACAAACTAAAGGACCGACATGCAACATACCTGTGTGACTGTCTGTGAAGATTGTGCAATTTTCACCGGGAGGATGGGTGACTTACTTCAAGAACTGCACAAGGCACAATCCAGGCTGTCAGGAGGCTAACTAACTACTGGAGTTGCATAATGCACAGTCCATCCTAGCTTGTTGATGACTGAAACTACGTAATGCGCAATTTCAGTCAGCAGTGACATGTAAACTAGCAAACTGCATTGCACAGTTTTTGGGGCCGACAAGGCACTGCCTCCCAGAATTGCACGATGCAAGCCTAGAGGTCATTGTTGGGCCAAACTTGCATAATTTCTAGAGGGAAGGTAGAGCTTTCACTTCAAGAAATGCACAATGCTAGTCGGGTGAGGCAAGGTTCGAGCGAATGCAGCGCAGACCCGACGACGGGCCACTAAAAACATGAGAAGTCTGGATGCATGGTGAAATTGAGTGTAAACAAGAGTGAATGAGCATGCATGAAAACAATAAGTACAAAATTCAGAAAATGGGAAAACATGCATGTGTGTGAAGTGGGTCGCCACAATGGCGACTGTCAGTGCAAAAACAATGTCATGCATCGACAGCAATGAGATGCAAACAAAAACTGAAATTGTGCTTCTACAAGCTAACATACATTAAAACGACAGCAAGCACTCATTGAAATCAAGCAGACAACACTCACACAAAACGAAACACAAAAAGTGACAAAAATGCAATTGAAGACATGAAAAGTAGACTTACCTTGAAATAACTAAGTTGAAAGTGCCAAAGACTCCTGGATGTGATGTGGGATGCCAGAGATGCAAGTTTGATGTGAGATATGAGCTCTGCAGCATCCAGTTCATAAGTTTTGATAAGATCAAGGTTATGACGCCCATGCCACAAATCTAGGAAAAAGCGACACTTGACGAGAGGTTTTTAAAATGATCTTTGCATGTAACCTATAGCTACTAAAAATAGGTCCCTAAATCTGGGGATGCCTTTTGCATGCTACCTTTTTCTATTTTAGGAAAAATCATCCCATGCATGCAAATAAGTTTTGCTCGGTCTTGGAGGGAACTAGTCAACCCTGAAGGCACATGCATCAGTCTATGAGCCTGGGATGAAAATTTTCACAGTTTCTCAGCTGAGCAGAATTGGCTACCTGTCAGGCATTGCACCATTTCTGGGCTGAGCAAGTCAATGCCTCCCAGAATTGCAAAATTTTTGGGTTGAGGCCTAGTGTTGGGTGAGATTGTGCATTTTTATGAAGGAGGATTGCTTGACTGTTCTGCACAATTCTGGAGCCCAGTACGCTGCCCAGCTTATTTGCACAATTTCTGGAGGGAAGGATGGTTCCCCTCCAGAATTGCGCAATTTTCTAGGGGAGTGTCTCAGCCAGCAAATAATATAAGTCCAGAATGTCGACCTGCAGGAGGGAGACAAGCAAGCTGATATGCACAGGTCGGCATGCCACTGAAACTCAGTTGAAGCTTAAGTACTTGACAGTGCAAGAAATGCTGCTAAGGATGGTTGATATGGAGGCTCCAAAACGAAGCTAAGAAAAAAATTTGGAGGGTGGTTGTAGCCGCTACAACAACATGCAATAAGAAAAACCTCAAATACACAGTGATTTATAGGGGAACCCAATTGGGAAAAACCCCTCAAGCCTTTTAGCATTAATCAGTTGAATAGAGAAATTATTACAATTGCATGCTCTAGTTATTGGCACCACCTACAAAAGTAAAATCGTTCTCTCTACTAAATGAGAAACTTTGTCCAAAACTTGGCCACTTTATGTCTCCTCCAACCTCCTATTTTCTTGCGCAAATCTGAGCTAATTTGAGCTCATAAACAACAGTAAAGGTCCCTATTTCCTTGTGCAATTCCCAAGGATTAATCAATTGCTTGCATGAAAAATTATGTACACTCCAGTAGTATACAAATAATTTTACATTAGCCTTAATTCCTCAACTACAGCTGAAGAATTTGAATTCCATGCATGCATGAGCTATTTTTGGTTGATTGATCAGTTAATTGACAGATCTCTAAGTTAGACTATTGTCTCACTGCACAATTGACCTTCAACTGACTATATCAATAGTTAGAGGTCAATTAATTAAGTACAGATGAAAATAACTGAACTAGATTGCTAAAATTTAGTAATCAGCACACGCATGACTAAACTCCAAGCCTACTAACTCAAATTTACTTAGCTAAATGAGTGAAAAGAGCCATGTCACACTAGTTAACTACCTCCAAGGTGTCTTGTTGATGTGGAAATTCGATTTACTCAATTTCACTAAGGCTAAAGTCAAATTGACCCTTTCTTGATACATTCTTCAACACACCCTCTTAACAATTAAATGGTTTTCCACCACCCCTATCCTGCACCTGTGGAATTTATTGTAGCACTACCCCTCATTGTTGTTGTTTCTACTGCAAAAAATACAACTGGGAAGCATAAAAAAAAAACTCTGAATCAACGTTGTCTGCAATTGTCCACTAGTAAAATTATGTTTTTGTTGACTCTGCTACTGAGTCTCTTGCCCTGTTGTCAACACTGCTTTGCACTCCTTAGTATCTGACTGACACTGATCCTCCTACTACTGAATATTGTGGGCCCCTGTAACAAGGTAGTAATCCATGAGAAACTATTACAACTGCATGCTCTAACTTTGAGCACCACCTGCAAAGGTAAAATTGTTCTCTCTATTGAATGAGAACTTATGGCCAACAATTAGCCACTTTATGCCTCCTCCAACATCCTATTTCCTTGCACAAATTTTAGATAATTCAAGCTCTTAAACAATAGGAAAGGTCCCTATTTCCTTGTGCAATTCCCAAGGATTGATCACCTGCCTGCATGCAAAATTATGCACACTCCATTAGTATACAAATAATTTTACACTAGCCTTAGTTCCTTCACTCCAACTAAGGAATTCGAATTCCATGCATGCATGAGCTATTTTGGGTTGATTGATCAGTGAACTGATAGATCTTTAAGTTATACTATTGTCTCACTAAACAAATGATCTTCAACTGACTCTATCGATAGTTAGAGGTCAGTTAACTGGGTATAACTGAAAATAACTGCACAAGATTGCTAAAATTTAGCAATCAACACATGCATGACTGAACTCCAATCTTACTAACTTGAACTTAATGGGATAACTAAGTAACAAGAACCATGTCACACTAGTAAATTGCCTCCAAGTTGTCCTGTTGAAGTGGAAATTCGATTTACTCAATTTGACTAAGGCTAAAGTCAAATTGAGTCTTTCTTGCTATATTTTTCAACAAATATGATATTACCAATATGTCAAACAAGGTGAGGTTTATATGCATTTAAATATTGTCAAATAAATATATAAGACACAATAATATTTCACTTGTATAAATCCAACTCAACAATTATCATTGGCCCAATTTCTTAAAATTCTATTAATTTTTGAAATCCAACTCATCAACATAGATTTTTCTTATGAGACACATTTTAGTCCTCAAATTTACTCTAATGTGATTGACACTACCAATCCCTCCACCTATACTAGAATTAAAATTTAGTGGTGTGCCTCTATTACTACTAATGTTACTCCCTCCACCTCTACTAGAATTAAAAGTTACTATTGTGCCTCTACTACTACTAATGTTCCACCCTCCACTCGATTGTCCACTACGCTATTCTTAATTTCCCTACGAAGCTATGCTTGTGAGCTATAACGAAAGGATAAATTAAGGGTCCGGGTTACCTTAGTATTCTCAAGATGTGCAGGGGGTGGTAATTTTTTTGGGTTGGCTTCATTGTCCTTGAGTCATACCATGTATGTCACTTGTTTGTCTTGTATTTCCACTATTTCTCAAATAACTAAAACACACCAAGCGCCTCTCCTTCTTGTGGCTCAATTATCGTTCTTTTCTTAGTGATTTGATCTATAATCTCCGCAGACAAAAAATCCTACCATAAAATCTCCAATCCATCTGACTAAACATGTCTACTTGCTTATTTCACTTCATTCATTGACTCCTTTGACTCCCTAAACATAGTTTCTCCCTCCTATCCACTCCTTAGACTATACCCCACAACCATTCCATGTTCCTTTAACAATTGTTTAGTATTATCTCTCACTTTTGCAACTCAAGTTAGTTCATGTGTGTTTTCATCCTCCCCTCCCTATTCTAATTCCTTCTTCACCACCTTCTCTCTTTGACAAATTTCCTCCATCTTGTTTGGCCACCACTTCTTGGTCATTCCATCTCTTTCAATACTCTATGTGCTCTATCGAAATCTTGTGCTTCCTCCATGGTATTTTTTCTCCCCTACTTTCTCACTTTTGTTAACCCCATCTTCGGTCAACCCCATGCACAAGGGTTTACTTTTCCAAAGTTTGAAATTCAAAGGGCATATACTCCTCTATTAGGAACATTTTCACCCAAGTCATGATCTCCTTAATCAGTCTTTAGTGGGCTCCCTTCTTGAACTAGTCTTCTATTCTTGAAAAGACTATATCAACTCCACTACAAACTCAATGAAATATCCTTCTATAGCCATCTTCGCCTAAAAGCCAACAATCCTTGCATCCTCATGATCAAGCCTATATAGCACAAGCAAAATTTGTATATTCCACTAGATCTTTCTTCTCCTTTTCCACACTAGTTTCTTTTTCTCTCCCAATATCTTTAGCCACTTTAATAATGCAACGGGGAACTATACCAAAGTATTTCATAAATATCATGGTTATCATGCATACATCAGGATTGATGACCCTTAATTTATTCTTTCTCAAAATAGTCAATTTTTTGGGACCATTAATCCTCTATGTAGCTTTAGATCAAATCATTAATCATGTTTCTAAAATGCAATACACATAATGAACAGTTCTGGAAACATAACTATTTGTTGACTCAATTTCAAACTAGAGACTACATAGGTGTCCAAAAAAAGGAGCTATTATAGTCTAAGAAATGGCATATTAAATCCCTAGGAATGGGAAGGTCTCACCCAAAGCACTATGCCAAGATTAAAAGTTGTATAGGGGTTGTGAAACATGTTTTTCGCAACTAACATTCAACTACATGTGCATAACTTCCTTACTCTATTGCACCATTGAAGTACCTATCTTTGCATCACTCTCATCTATTCACACAATGAACAACAAATCATCATAACTAGTACTCACATCTATTCCAGTGTGAAACACAATGGATCAAAGAGTGTCTATTCACAAGCTTAGTTAAGGAAAAACAATAAAACACATCATCACCATAAAAAAGAAGATAATGAAGATGTTAAACAAGGGATGTATTCCATTGATATTTATTATGATCCCATACATTTGCATACATCAAATAGGGTTATACCCATGCAAAACAATTTATGGAAATCATATTCATTCCTGGGCCAAAATCCCTTACAAAAACAGATGGCTATAGTAGCCATTAACTATATTTCATAGGTTAATGGATTGAGTAATAGTAGTCTTTATAATATATATCCTTGTGCCATGTTACTGCTCAATCTAGCAGGGATCCTAGGAGGGGTTCTGTTGTAGCAGCTACAACCACCCTCCAAAATTTTGGCTTGCACCAATTTTGGAGCCACTCTTAAAGAGTTCACTTGATGACTGCACACACTCAGGTTCACTTTGTGAGCTTGCATGAGTCCTTACATCCACCTTGCTTGTTCATTGCATTCAATTCTTTGCATACTAATGTCTTGGTCATGTTTGCGACCATGTTCTGGTTATGCTTGAAGTCCTCTCTTTGTATGTGCTTATTGTATTTGCTATGAAAGTATTTGTCGCACTCACACACGGAGTCACATTCATTGTTGTGCAAGTGTCATCTCGATCAATGAATGAGCAATCATGAGTCTCACGCTTGTCGCTTACACCGTCGATCAGTCTTGTTGAACATATGCGTCTAGATGGTTTGGTTGTTTCATCGTCAAGTCATGCGAGTGTGTGTCGTATGATCACCTATGCATATTTCGCTTGTTCACACACTTAGCCATTTTTTTAAGGTTCTAACGACTTGACTCCCCTCTGACATTCAAACCATCACCCTACCATTGACTCGATCGACTATCAACTAGAACAGCGCAGAAGCACCAAGCTAGTCTTTTCAAGATGCGCTACCCGCAAGCAATCCAATCAGCTCTCATGCTGTTCTATCGGATAGTCAGACCCGACAGTCACCCTAGGACTGAATCCCCTCAAAAATTTCACAAAGGCCACTAACCTCACCCGCTCAACTAACTGAGGAAATTGCATAGATAGGCTGGATAGACACTAAGTGCCTGTCCCTGTCTCCCTGAGAAAATTGTGCAATTTTCCTAGTCAGTCATCCCAACAGTCGACCAATTGTTAAACTCAGAAATTGTGTAGTGTTCATGAGTAGACCTTCCACTATCCATCAGTCAGCTCAACTCAGAAATTGCGCAGATATGATCAGCAAGCCGACCTCCCGGCCTCAGTGCAGTTTTCCTTGTCAGCATCCCCTAGCAGCAGACTGTCAGTTCCCTCTAGGAATTGCACAGTTTCTGTTGCCAGTATCCTGAACATCCAACTGGAAGTTCCCTCTAGGAATTGTGCAGTAATGGCTGCCAGTGACCTGAGCAGCTCCCCAGAAAAACTGCACAATCCCTGCCTGTTGACCCTTCATGCAGCCCAACCTATTACTATGGAAAATTGCGCAAATCTGGCTGTCCAGCCCCACTTCATGTTCGTTATGAAAAATGCACACATCATGTCTGCCTTGCCTTCCAGCAGCCCGGACTCTTCCTCCCAAAATTTGCGCAATTTTTCCTCACAACCGAGCCAAACCTTGCAGATAGTCACTGTCGACTCTGATCGCCTGTCTCCATCTCTCAGTGACTCTTGCACAGTTTTCATCAGCAGTTGCTCGGAGCCATCATCCCGCATCACGGGCTTGCTATCTCTCTCGGTCACCTGCACTGAAATGATCATGTGTCATGGCAGACTAGGAGGTTTTGGATTTGATGGTGTCTCGTCATGAATGACGGCAGGTACAGGTACACCAACGAACTTGGCAAGACGACGAATGAGATGAACGAAGAGAGCACATGTAGAATGACAGGTTCAACAATAGAAGAATGAATGAAGCATGTGAAGCGGAAGAACGCGACGAACAAGCACCTTCACAAACATATGAGCCTATTAAGTCTTCCAACATTGTTGGGCATGGAATCCCCCCAAGGCATGTTTTGGGGCTCAACGCCCAAGTTTTGACCCGATATTGTTGTAAAGACTCTGCGAATTGCGAGCGCAGAGCGCGAAATGTATGATAAAGTCACGGACTTGTCCGCCCTAGTCTTGTAATGTAATGTCAACCTACCAATGGTCCGCGGACCATGGGGTTGTATAAATAAAGCGAGGCTCTAAGTGTAAAAGGGAGTAAGGAAGAAGTAGAGAGAAGAAAGAGTCTAAGTATCTAAGTGTGTCTTTGGGTCGTAGGGTAGGAGAAAGCTCTGCAGCTAAGTGCGCAGAGGCCTAGTAGTCCGCAGCTGAGTGCACGGACCCCTGCAGCTGAGTGTGTAGGGCGAAGTCGAGTCTGCAACCAAGAAAGGAATTAATAAAGAGAATTTTGGTATCATATTTGTGTATTTGTTCTTGGGTTAATGCATGTTTGATATAAATTGCAAATATATTATTTATTTACTCCGCGCACCTCTATGAATTGTTTATATTGTTAAGTATAACTTAAAGCATGCAAGTAGGCTAAGTTAATCAACTAGCATTGGAATACTAGTAAGGACTTGGGTAATAACAGTGTTCGGCCCCTAATTAGGGCTACGCGAAGGTAGCATCTCAAGCTGCGAGGTATGGGAAAGTGTGCGTAGTGACGTGCGCACAGGGTCGAACCACGAAACACTTGAACTCATAAAACATCTCCAGGGTGTGGAAACCTAGTTCTAGCACCCTCCCATACTACTTCGGGTGAGACCTCAGTCCGCGCTCCACAGACTATTGCCGAAAGGGCCAGTAGTACCGGGATTTGTTTGGCTAAATCACCTTTGAACCTGGGTCAGGCCCCAATAAGCCAACAAATGGTTCCGTTGCCAAGACCGGGATCTGCATAAGAGATGTCTGATGTAGTGTCACTGGAATCCAATAAAGAAAGAAATTGAAGGGTGGTTGGATAGAAAGATTCGTGAGTTCGCGGCGCAGGAAAATAGGAATCCGTGAGTATCAAAGGAAGAGTGGTTGGAGTGCTAATTATATACGAAAATCCACGAAATATTCTTTGCATCATTCCCCTTTGAGTTGTACGAATGGATCGCAAAGCTAGCAGACAGTCAGGGAAGGTTTAGGCTCGACAAACCGATTGTGTGGACTCTAGAGTTGGTACACAGACTGGAAGCATCAGAAGATAAGATCATGTGCGTTGTGGACCATTGGCTCGATAAGATTATAGGAGGGCTTATCACTGAGTTTTTTGTAGATACTTCAGTCAGCTATAGCGAGGCGGAATGATGCTTCCTCAAAGGACCGCGAGATAAGTACGTTAAATCTTTGAACACTTGGATTAAAATGCTACTGTGTGAAAAGCGGGTTATGCGAATAAATTGATGTTTGGGGCTACGCGAAGTGGGAGGATCTACAGAAACGAAGGTAGCACAGGGATAGAAACTATCCCCTTGATTTCACCTCCGCGAGAAAGCGAGGAAGAGCTCGCGAAAGTTTCACCAAGAAGTGCAATCAGTCTGATAAGGCAGCAAATTCCGCGCATACCACCCCCACCTACACCACCACCAATTTCACCATATTCACCCCCATCTTTGCCCACACCACCTCTGCCACAACCATAGTTCAATATGGTGAGGGCAATAAAGTTTTCGGTGTTCAAAGGAGTTGGGAACGAAGATCCGGACCAATTTTGGTTCGTGGTAAAGGTTGTATGGGAAGTGCAAGGAGTCACGGATGACAACATCAAGAAAGCAACGCTGGTCAACAATTTGCAGGATCGTGCACTGATGTGTTACATTAAGCATTCCAACGACAATCCAAATGAAGGGATCGCAGATATCGAAGTTGTGCTAAACAGGGAATTTAGCATGCCAAAATAAAAGACAGTCGATTATCATATTTAAGGAAATCGCGATGCTTCCAGGTGAGACCCACAAGGAGCTAGATAAGATACTGAAGGGTACCATTCGTGAAGCCAACACAACCTTGACGGATGGGCAACACCACGCATGGTTTGTAGCGTCGCTAATGCCCCATCTAAGAACCCCACTGTCATAGTAGAAGCTATCCACTCAGGCTGAAGCTTTGGAGATTGCAATGAGACTGCACGAGACCCCAATACAAGATCCTAACATGGGAGTCCAATAGATCCACGCACAGTTGAAAAACCTGTGTCTTGAGATGCAGGGTTTGAAACAAGACAGGACAACTCGCCCAGAAGCGCGCGAGGAGGTATGGTGCATAAAGTGCAAAGGCCAGGAACATGACAAAGACCATTGTCTAGTATTCGTGAACTACCTCGCGGGAGGAGAGCCAATGTAATTAAGACCAGAGGCACAAGCAGGACCAAGTGTGGTGCCTACATTATGGTGTGTGATTTGTCAGATAGGAGGAAAGCATGCTACAAATAATTGCCAGCTATTACAGAAGTATATGAGGACATCCCAACAGTTATTCTATAATTTCTGCAAGTTAGTAGGCCATGATGAGCATACCTGTAGAAGTTATGAACTAATGATGGATCAGACTCCTACCTACAGAGTTCAGACCGAAACACGAGCCCTTGATCAAAATGTAGGGATGGCACGCAATGGATTTCAGGGGCGCGGATGAGGTCGAGGTGTAATGGGACCAGGAAGGGGTTGCAAACAACTGATCTGTTACAATTCTAGAGGGCCAGGACATTATGCCTGTGTACAAATCCGACGAGAGCATCATGTTTATATTGTACCCAGTTTGATCATGAGATGGAGGACTGCCCCACATTGATAGCGAGGTTGCGCGATAAAGGAACACTCCAACCTCCCCTGACTCAGAACCTGCAAATGATGAGGTCTGAGCCGCGTGAAGAGGACCCAAATGTCAATATCATGCTCTAAAGTGGTATTGCAATAGGAGATGAAAAAGGTAAGAAGCCGAAAGAGAGTGCTTGGGTTCTCAAGGCTCCAACAAAGGAACCAGAGTTCGATTTGAAGCGTGTGAAGGAGACATTCATGGAAGCTAAGAAGATCTTCATGGAGGCCTCCACTTCAGGTAGTAAAGACAAACTAGAACCGTAGATGGACCCATAAATACTCACTACCTTTCTAGAGACATGCATGAAGTTGCTGCGCGACAGCAAGGCTGTGAAGGGACTGCAAGAACTCATCACTAGATGTGTTGGGTCAGGAGAACCGTGCATAGTTCGGATGCTCGGGAAGCACACAACATGAACAGGAAGGGAGATGAGATTGACCGTGAAAATTGGGGAATATGAAATGGATCAAGTGATTTTGGATCTAGGATCGGATGTGAACATCCTACCAAAGAAAACATGGGAGCGCATGGGCAGGCCTGCACTGCAATGGTCACTGATCCAACTGTGAATGGCGAACCAGCAAAAGATCCTACCCATGGGAATATTGTAGGGAATAACAGTAGATATCGAAGGTGCGAGCACGCTTGCAGATTTCGAAGTGATAGAGATTGTTGATGATAGAAATCCCTATCCTGCGCTACTGGGAATAGATTCGGCCACTGACACGAATGGAGTGATAAATCTAAAGAAGCGCAAGATGATTTTTGAGAAAAATTCACTACGCATAGTGGTACCTTTAGACCCTATGGAAGGATCGCACTACACAGAGCGAGTGCACGACAATGCTCTAGACTATATCTACAAGATAACTGCGCAGGAGCAAGACTGGGTGAATCCAACATCGAATGGCAAGATTTCATGGGAGCGTGAAAGCTCCTGCACCTCAGATTCGGACGAGGAAATAGAACGATGGGAGAACCGGTTACGCGAGGTAACCATGCTCAACAGCAACATGATGATAAGATCACTACGCTGCGTGGAAACAGAAGTAAGAGATCTACCTATATATGATGGGTTGAGAAAAGTGGATGATTTCCTGAACAAAATTGAAAGAGAGGTGTCGGAACAGCAGTGGTTCAATGCTCTGAAATGGGTATTGCGCGCTATTTCCGCAAGGTGGTGGGGTCGCATCAAAGAAGTTTTGAGGACTGGCACGAATGCAGAAGGACGATGCTCATGCGGTTTGGAAAGCCTCAGATGCGGATGAAAGCCGAGTATGATGGACGAAACAGCTTGCACGCCCACCTCTCTAGATGCGTACAGGCATATGGTATGCAACCTGCATGAGTGCACATCGTCCTCGCGATAGGAAATAGGACCAACAAGTAGGAGAGGGAAATACGATGGCACGAACGAAGAATTATGATAAGACCAAGCGCACTGAAGATTATCTGTGTGGAAACCTTTGACAAAGTATGCGAAGTACTGAACACAGTCCACCATGTGAGATGCACTAACTGGGACCTGCACATACCAGCGATTCTATGGGCTTATAGGACCATGTGCAAAACCCTGACTGCGCAGGCACTTCTGATGTTGAAGTATGAAGCAGATGCTGTAATCCCTATGGAGCATGCAAAGCCTAGCCTGCGCATGGCAGCACTCGTAGATACTACGATTTACGAAGCCTGGAAAGAAGGAATCACACAGCCGCAAGAGACAGAACACATGAGACTTAAGGAAGAAATCCAACAGGGAAACCTTAGACTCCACGAACTTGAAAAAGAAAGGGTACGGTTAAGAGAGAAAAGCACTTTGATGGACACAAAGGTCAAGAAGCTGGAGGATGAGGTAAACGAATTGTTTCTCGCTGAAAACACTAGAATGGTAAGGCAAGGTGCGTATGATCATACTGACAAGTTTGAGAACTATCTTCATGAATTGGTTAGTCTGATACCTGGGCTTGGACTGCATATCGCCAAGCGTAGTGACCATTGTAGTGCATTGCAAATGGTGAAGTGCGCGATGCCGACCACAACAATAGAAGGTGGGGATTCTCCGAGAATCATGATGGAGGATAGGATGGAGCCCCACATAGGTGGTGCAACCACCTAACTAGCAAAGGAAAGGACAGTCTTAATGCTCCAGGCAGTTGGAAGGAAGCACGGGACTATAAACTATTCTGCCCAGGAGCTGCATGATATTGGAGATGCACGCAAAAGCAGAGAGTCACAAGGTTCGCAACCTCGCACGGGGGACTGCACTACCACCTGGATTGG
The DNA here is from genome assembly GCA_031772625.1 of Pinus tabuliformis. Taxonomy (NCBI): domain Eukaryota; kingdom Viridiplantae; phylum Streptophyta; class Pinopsida; order Pinales; family Pinaceae; genus Pinus; species Pinus tabuliformis. The sequence continues at coordinate 173,189,514 of CM062810.1, read as the reverse complement.
CCAAAAAGTGACCGTTGAAGTCACTTTTCACGATGGGATGATCGACTTGAGGCCAAATGGAGTGGGCGGCATACATTAAGATGTGATTTATGGGCAAGATTTGGGAAAATCTGTCTCCAAGAAAGCATTAATGAACCGAAATTGGGTGGAACGTCCGACTTCGAATTCAAAAGGCACTATAAAATGCAAAGGGCTGCCTAGAAAACAACACTTGGTCATTTGTGAATTGAGCGATTGAGCAAAGCCCTGAGCATTATGAACTGAGCATTGATTGAGCCCCTGAATTCGCAAGCGACAGATTATAGCCTAGATACAATGACAGCAACTAAGGATGGTTTGGGAATAGAAGAGGTAACCACCGGTGAGGCCACGTAGGACCTAAATGTGGAGGATGTTCCAGAAGGTGTCGGGGTTGTAGCAGATATCCCCAAATCACCGCGTATGCCAAGACCCAAGAAGGATAAACAAGCAATGGCTCCTGTACGCATGTCCCCGAGGAACCCACTGCACAGCAAACTATCAATGGAAGAGAAGGGGAAAGTTGTCACGATAGAAACAAATGAGGAAGAAGAAGATTTGCAGGCCCTTATCATCGCAGAGGAAGAAGACGAAGGCATGGAGGAGGATATTCAACCTACACACTCTATGACAAAATTTTCCGCATATGTCCCCCCATGAAAAGGGAAGGCCAAAGTGCCCAAGGACCTGGACGAAACCAAGAGTTCACTCCAAACCCCGCTCCTCCCAGACGGCATTGTGTTTGAAGGCATGCACCTGGGCTGCGTGCCAACCATGAAGTTTGAAGATTGGGACCTCGCTGACTGCGAGAAGTTCCCTCACCTAGAGACCGGGAACCTCATGAAGCAAAACACCACGGGCGTGATGACAACGTTAGAACCACAGAAGTGGCTACATGGAGTGGAAAAGGCTGGGCCACTGAACCTACTATGGGTGTTGCATTTCCACCGCGCCCCAATAGCTATTTTCGTCATCAGGAAGCTGCTCTGCCTGGTGCATAATTGGTATCTATGGCTGGAGGAGCCCATCCCCATCACAGCAGACCTAATTTATCACATTTCTCGGCTACCATACAAAGGAAAGGACCCCGAGACCATATTGGAAGGGAAGGGTAGTGATTTGGCCCTCACAAAGGCCATGAAGATGAAGTACAAGCTGGAGAAGAAGAAGAGGGGCTATGCCATCTCCAACATCAAGGATAAAGCGGTATGCGTAGCAACCCAAATCCTGGTAGGCAAAGTTACGCAAAAGTGTCGCGCAGATGAGGTGCCTGCACTGGTGATCACACTGGCCGAGCAGTGCGTGGAGGGGGTCCAGTTTAACTGGGCTGAATTCCTCTGCACATAATTCTTGAAGAATTGTCGCGAAGCCCAGGAGTAGGGTAAAACCTTCCACTATGCGTGGTTGTTGCTATCCATAGTGCTTGTAGTGGGGGAATTGCCAGAGGACAGTCAATTCCCCACAATTGACAGAGATTTACCAGAGGCCGCGAAGTATGCTTCGCTCTGGGCCACGAAGGATGCAAAAAGGATATGTGATAGCAAGATCTTCTGGGTGCTCATGGAGATGAACATCTGAATGTGGATCAACCGGAAGCCACGCTTGTCGCCCACGGTGTACAACAATCTGCAGAGTTTTGTAGAATTTAAGGCAGACATGCACAACATCTTTATCAGGGAATGAAAGGACTCGACGTAGCAATGGACAAAGATACCTTTTCTAGCCATTGACGACACCATTTTCACTGTCTTGGAGGCATGGACTCCGGAATGGTGCGCCCCAGATCTTGCAAAACTCAAGAGGGCAGCAGCACAGAAGAAGAAGGACAATGCCAAGTTGCGCGTCACACAGTTGGTCGAGAAAAGGCGGAAGGAAACATCAACAGCTGAGGTACGGGCAACACGGGAAGCAGCACAGAAAGCCGCCAAGCAGAAAGAGGCCGCAGAAGCAATCGCAGTAGCACAGGAAGCATCCGCGAAGCCATGCGAGTTCCAATCAATGCCCTCATAGGGGCAAGATGCAAAGGAAGAAAAAACAACAGAAGGGAGTGCGGACCCAGGGACCACGTCCACATAGTTGAAGCACCCACACACGGAAGAGAGAACAGGAATGAGAAAGAAGGTCAAGGCCTTGAAATTAGCCATTGACCCGATCACCCTAACCGAGGGTGATCTACATGACATCGGCGAGACAGTGCGCGATGTCACCAATGAGGCTCTTCAGGATTTTATGCAAGAGCACCAAACTGTGTTGGGGGCCCTCAGAGCGCAGTTGCAGGAGTTACAGGTGCGTCCCCCTTAGGTGGGTACCCTTTCAACCCACCTCGCAGCAGGATCCTCGGCAGCAGAGCAGATGTTGCACACACGGATGGAAAACATAATAGTGTTGCCAAAAGGGGCCCTAGTGACATCGAATGAGGTCGATAAATTTTTGGTTAGCATGATGAAAGGCCTTGGCCTTAATCTGGCTACCCTTCCACGTGAGACACTATATCTATTACAGGATGGGATAACAGCAGAGCTACACGCTAGGGAGAGCCGCGCAATCCAAGTCCTCAGCAAGCAAAAGATAAACATGGAACAACTCAGCTTGCAGCGCGACAAATTGGTGTCAAAAAATCAGCAGTTGGTGCAAGTGGTAGGTGACGCTTGCCACACTGTTTCGGAGCTGGTCATCCTTACAGATCTACCAGCGAAGGTACGGATCCATAGGCTAGTAGCAGGAGTTTGTGAGGCCAGGGAATAAATGACTAAGGTTCAACTAGAGCTGAATCTTCATATTGTCGAGCTGCGATTAAAGACGCAGCCATCCACTACCCCAGAAGTCAGAGAACAACGTGCTAGCACTATCACAGCGGGACTGTAGAAAATCGGAGGTGCAATACGAGATTGTACCAGCATGTTGGAACAAACACTTGAGGTCCTCACAACTCTACAGGAGGACCCCAACATCCAGCGCTTGGAGACAGAAGCGCGCAAACTCCAACATCAATACGACAGTGTCCAAGGAACTGCGCAGATAGTAGTCTTCACCCAGAGGCTTGTGAGGATGCAGCAAGCCAAAGCACTAAAGGTGTAGGTGGACACGACGCGACACAAGGAGGTTGTTCTCAAAGTGCGCGTTCAGCCTTGGATCAACAAGGCCTTCACTATCACGAAAAACATTGAAGGAAAGCTCATGCACATACAGGGGATGCACACATTAATACAGAGAAGCACCCCAGACATAGAGGTCTTGGAACAGCGGATGCAGTAGATTCAGCAAGCAGCAACTCAGTGCATTACTGACCTCAGCATAGTTCGAGAATAGTTGAAGGGACTCTGTGCAAAAATTGCTGCACTGACCGAGTGACTCGAGGGCGAGTCACAATGTTTGTGTTGGGGGCCTGTTGGGCATGGAATCCCCCCAAGGCATGTTTTGGGGCTCAACACCCAAGTTTTGACCCGATATTGTTGTAAATACTCCACAAATTGTGGGTGCGGAGCGTGAAATGTATGATAGAGTCACAGGGTTGTCTGCCCTAGTCTTGTAATGTAATGTCAGTCTACCCATGGTCCATGAACCACGAGGTTGTATAAATAGAGCGAGGCTCTAAGTGTAAAAGGGAGTAAGGAAGAAGTAGAGAGAAGAAAGATTCTAAGTATCTAAGTGTGTCTTAGGGTCATAGGGTAGGAGAAGGCTTTGCAGCTGAGTGCGCAGAGGCCTAGTAGTTCGCAACTAAGTGCGCAGACACCTGCAGCTAAGTGCGCAGGGCAAAGTCGAGTCTGTAACCGAGAAAGGAATTAATAAAGAGAAGTTTGGTATCATATTTGTGTATCTGTTCTTGGGTTAATGCATGTTTGATATAAATTGAAAATATATTGTTTATTTACTTCGCGCACCTCTATGAATGGTTTATATCGTTAAGTATAACTTAAAGCATGCAAGTAGGCTAAGTTAATCAACTAACATTGGAATACTAGTAAGGACTTGGGTAATAACAGCATTCGGCCCCCGAGTAGGGCTGCGTGAAGGCAACATCTCAGGCTGCGAAGTACGGGAAAGTGCGCGTAGCGACGAGCACGTAGGGTCGAACCGCGAAACACATGAACTCATCAGACATATCCAGGGTGCGGAAACCTAGTTCTAGCACCCTCCCATACTACTTTGGGGAAAACCTCAGTCTGTGCTCCACAGACTGTTGCCGAAAGGGCTAGTAGTACCGGGAATTTCTTGGCTAAATCACCTTTGAACTTGGGTCAGGCCCTAATAAGCCAACAAAATGCAAGCAAGGAATAACATGCTAAAGCTTCATCAAGCGAACCAAGGACCATCAAAGACTCCACGCGCTTTGCCATGTGGAGGTGAAGCTATGATACACCATGAAGACATCCATTACCTAGCAGAACTATAGCTCGACATGCACTCCAACAGCAGCACGAATGTACCAGCATTGTCATGTCAAGTCATGTCAAAACACGTCATGAGTCACGTCGCCCACATCCTCACTATGGGCTTGTTGTAATCAATGTGATGTAATGTGGAAGTCCAAGAGACCCACTTGTTGAACAAAGAGCCATGTAAGTTGAAGAGTCATGGAAGTCAAACAGTCATGAGGATAGTTGAACAGCCACAAGGATCAGTTTCACCCTTGGCTATAAATACCCCCTCATGTGTACATATAAAGGACTTTTCACCTGAGCGCCTCCCACATAGCCAAGAGAGTCTGTAATCTTTTCTTTGAGGAGTAACTAGTGGCTCCAATGCCCTGCTGATGGGTTTGTTGATGTATAGTGTAACGATGTGTCTTGGAACTTTCGCTTAATTCAGAAGCCTGTTAACAGGCCAGCATGTTTTCACACATGTATTGTATTTGTTGTAAGATTGCTCTTTAACACTTGTAATGCATGTTTCTTTAACCTGTGTTCTACATTTGAACTGCTTCATTTGTTGTAATACATAATCTATTAATGGAAATGTGTTTTATATGTTGTTAATGTTGTCCCGTCCATGTTGACTTCTCTGCCGGACATCAGACAGACCTTTCACCTAAACCTTGTTGTAGAAATTATTTCACTCGTTCGGACTATTACGTGAGTGTTGTACATGTTATCTTACCTTGTATGTTGTAACTGTCGCATCCGAGTGGACTGCTCCACCAGAAGCTGTGTATGTCCTTTTGTGTTGTGAGTTCCTAGCCAAGTTGGGATTGATACCTTTCAACTTGAAAATCACCTTCACCTTCTTCCCCTCACAGTGAAAGAACCATTGACACAAGTACACTTACACTCACCAAGCACCCGAACATCACTTCTCGAAGACAAAGCGAACCACTCTCATGTGCTGACAAGCAAGAGTTGATGCAAATCCTTAAGACAATGGCAACCGGGCCATCATACTGGATGGGACTCCCACACCAAACAGTGTGAGGTCTAGTTGGGACTTCATACCGAGGTGATCCCCTGAATGTTGGTGGGTCCAGCACCGTCAACAGGTTTCAAAGGGGTAACTATAGACCAAATGGAAACAATGGGATAAGGACCCAATGTCACCTCAGTCAATGTCCCCTCCTCTTTATTGAATTTCACCGATGGGAGGAGTCTCGGTATAGAGGAAATAAAAAAGATTCAAGATAGTTCAATGATATGATTACATGTAGAAATTTCTTGTAGATTCAAACAGCAGATTGTAATATGCTAAAACAAATGACTTGAATCTACTCTACTCATTAGCAGAAACAATAAACAATCGATGAAATCACGAAGCATATAAGAAAAATAATTCTATCACAGATAACACAATGATTTTTTGGGGAAAGACAGTTAAAAACCCTTGCTATCTGTATATAGAATTAATCAGAAAATATGAGAAGATTACAATTCTTTTCTCAATCCTGAGAAACCTCTACACTATCTCTATCTATCTCACTGCTTCCTAGGCAAGCTCAAGCCAATACTTAGCCAATTTTGTTGCCTGCCAAGCTCCTATTTCCTTGTGCTATTACTTTGAGAATTAGCCCATATTTAATTGGGAAATCCCACAATTATGAATTGTGCAATCCTCATAGGCCTTCTTTTGATTGCATGCACCACCTCTACAATTCGCATGATTATACAACTGATAGTACATTGTCCCTGAACTCCAACCTCAACTGGGTATTTCTCTCTGATCTGACATGCATGAGTTCATTATGAGTGAATCTTCAATTTACTAATCAACGCTGGTTGCACCCAACTAGTGCTAGTTACACCTCACTACAGTTAGTTACACCCCACTACAGTAAGTTACACCCCACTGATACTGGTTACACCCCACTTTTCTGATCTCCCACTAATTCTTCCATCAATTGGAACTAGTTTAACTGAATTTAACTCAATTAGAATGAATTAAATAATTACCACTCAAAATAAACTCAACTAGGGCTCCTAAGTGTAGGAGACATTCTACATGACTCTAGTTAGACCCTCAACTCGAATTAACTGAGTTAACTAAGTCAAATTAACTTAGTTAACTATTACAAGTTGTCATGGGATATGGAATTACAATTTAATTGAAGGACAAATTAAATTAGGATTTTTTCTTGTTGCTTTTTCAACACTCCCTCTAAACAAGAAAGGGATTATTTTCTACCCCAATCCTGCCTCTGTGAAACTTGGATTTTCATCTTGACAATGCCTTTGTCAAAATATATGCATCCTTCTCCTCTATAGGAATGTACTCCAGCAACATGATTCTCCTCTGCACACAATCTCGTAGATGGTGATACCGGATGTCGATATGCTTGGACCGATCATGAAAAACTAGATTCTCAGAGAGTTTGATAAAACTTTTATTGTCACATTTAATCATTGTAGGATCCATCTTCTAACAAAATAACCCAACAAGGATCTTCCTCGTCCAGATAACCTCACAAGTTGCTTGACTAGCAGCCATTTACTCTGCTTCTGCTAAACTGAGTGCAACTAATCTCTACTTCATGTTGTACTAATAAATTGTTGTTGAAACAATACTAAAGATTCCCTCTGATGTGCTTTTGCTTTCCGATGGACTCCATGCCCAATATGCATCTCTAAAGCCTTGAAGCTTCACTCCCTCTGTCCATTTGTACCAAATACCAAACTGAGTGGTGCCTCTGAGGTATCTCAACACATGTTTAGTTGCCTTCCAATAAAGTTTGGTTGGCTTAACCATGGCTTGAATAAGCTGGTTAACTGCAAAACACATGTTTGGTCATGTGTTCACCAAATACATAAGTGAACCCACAATTTGTCTATAAATAGTAGCCTCCACTACTTCACCTAAAGTAGCTTCGTCCTTCCTCCAGTTAACTACTAGAGGAGTCTCCATGGGTTTGTTTCTCGCCATGTGGAACTTCTTTAGTATCTCGTTGGCATACTTTCCCTGAGAGACAAACAGTTTCCCATATCCTTGACATACTTCCATACCAAGAAAATAATGCATGAGCCCCAAGTCCTTCATCTCGAATTCTCTTGCAAGATTTTATCAACTTCTCATCACATGTTAGAATCAAATCATCGACATATAATATTATAATCAACAATTTACCTTCAACCACAATATGGTAAAGGTTCACATTTGCTTCACTTTTGGTGAAGCCCAACCGGATGAAATAGCTATCATTATTGGTGTAACAAGCACGAGGTGCTTCTTTTAGTCCATACAACACTCACTTGAGTTTGCACACATGTGACTCTTTGTTGAAGGTCTCAAATCATTCCAGTTGCTCAATATACACCTCTTCCTCAATCATACTATTGAGGAATGTTATCTTCACATCCATATGATGTATCTTCCATCCCATCTGCGCTGACAGTGCTAGAATAGATCTGATTGAAGAGTACCTTGCTACTAGAGCAAAGGTCTCATCGTAATCAATTCCCTCCACCTGAGAGAATCCTCTGGCCACAAATATGGCCTTGTGTTTCTCCACACTCCCATCTGTTGCTTGCTTTACCTTGTAAAGCCATCTGGAACTCACCACTGACTTGTCTATTGGTCTTGGGACCACTTCCCAAACATTTTTTATGATAATGGAGTCATACTCCTCAACCATGGCATCAATCCATATTGTTTTCTACATTTCTTCCTCAAATGAGGATGGCTCAACCTCTACACTCTCACTCATTAGAGCCATGTAGCCAGTGCATCGATATGGTGACCTCCTATGCTTACGCTGTGATGTGGGTGCTCCCACATTCTCTCTAGCATCATGCATCAATTTTTTAGCCTCTCTGGTGCGCTTCCTTCCATCTCTGGAAGTCTTTGCATGAGTGGGTACTTCCACTCTCTGCTCCTTTGCATGTGGTTGTTCCACATCATCCTGAGGTTCCTCCTTTGGAGCTAAAAGATCCTCATCTGCATGTAACTGAAGATCCCTCTCAATGGAACATATCGTGGTCTTCTTTCATCGAACTTCACATCTCTATGAACCACTATCATCATGTTGGATGGCCGGTACACTCGATAGTTCTGAGGTGTATTAGTGTACCCCACAAATATGCTCAACTCAGTTGTTGGCTCTAGCTTTAAATGTGAAGCCTTGGTAACATGATAGTAGACTTATGAACCAAATATCCTGAAGTGTGCCACATCTAGTTTCTTACCTGAAAAATATTCTTCTAGTGTACTCATCCCAAGAATTCGATGAGGGCTTATGTTCTACAAATAAACTAATGTGTTGCATGCTTCAGCCCACAAGTACAACCGTAGGCCCTGATCATGTAACATCATCCGTGCTGCTTCCAAAATACTTTTGTTCTTCCTTTCAACCACCCCATTTTGTTGTGGGTTATGAGGTGTTATTAAATCTCGTCGAATGCCTTCTGATGCATAGAAGTTCATTCAAGACATATTCTCCATTGTTATCACTTCTGAGAGCTTTAACTTTCCTACCAGTATATTTCTCGACAAGTGCTTTAAATTCACAAAATTTAGCGAACATCTGATCTTTCTTCTGCATGAAGAAAATCTAGCACTTACGAGAAAAATCATCAACAAATATTACATAATACATGTGCTTGGTCGTGGAGGCTGTCGAGAATGGTCCACACATCTGAGTGAACTTGATCAAGGATTGCTTGCACTTGACTATCTATATCATGAAAGGAATATTTGGTGTACTTCCCCAATGTACACCCTTTGCATGTGTCTCTCTGCTCTAGTGTACCCTTGGGAAGTCCTGTAGAAATTTGTTGCATGATCTTCAAAGCTTCGTGGTGCAAGTGACCCAATCTTCTATGCCACAACTCATCGATGTCTCAGCTCTGCACCTTCTCTGCTTTAGTGCTCAAAACAACACAATCTTATACATCCAATTTGTGGAGGTTCTTCACCCGAACCCTGATCCGCTTCACTAGTCCTGAGGCTTTGTGATGAAGGAAATCCTTTCCCTTGTTAAATATCACATCGTAGCCACGGTCCTCCAACATGGCAACTGAAACCAAATTCTTCTTCAAACTTGGAACATACATGACATCTTTTAATGTGAGAGGAGTACCAGACTCCCTCTGAAAGGTAACAATATCAATGCCTGTCATGTTATACCTCCCATCATCTCCCATATCGATGTGCATTTGGAGTTCCTTCTCCTCCAAGTTCACTGAAGAACTCTTTATTTCCTACCATATGGAATGAGGCTCCACTATCCAGGTACCACACACTACCCAACACCGATGTCACCATGCAAGCGATGAGGGTGAATCCTAGCTCAAATTGTGAAGAAAGAGATTCACCTGCCACTCCTGATGGCTTCTTACCGGACTTCTTGTGTGGACACTTTGTGGCATAGTATCCCAGCTTGTGACAATGAAAACATTTAATCGTCGACAAGTCCTTCTTCTTTCCGCCCTTACTGGAGTCTGATTTGGAATGGGATGACTTCCCCTTCCCTTTCTTCGCCTTTCTAGCTAAGGTACAGTTCTCATCATCTTGCTTGGATGAGGATCGATCTCTGGTGCTCTCTCGAATATCTTCTTGTACCAAGTGAGACCATAATCGCTCCTACTATGGTAGCTTCTCCCTCCCATTAACTGAGTCCTAGTAACTGTGTCAGCTCTTGGGGAGGCCTATAAGTGCTAGGCTCACCATACCGTCTTCAGCAACAGTAACACTAACACTTCCAATCTCATCTCGATAATGGGTGAACTTGGTCAAGTACTTCAGTATTGATTTTCCCTTCTCCATCTTGATCTTTTTGAGCTTGTCCTTCAGTGCCAACTTCTTGTGGTCACTTCTATTTTGAAACATGTATGTCAAGGCCTTCCACATTGAAAATGGAGTTTCCTTACCATGGATTTTTGAGACAATATGATCTTGAACTCCTTCTAGGATAATCCTTCTCGCCTTTGCCACACACTTTCTCCACTTTGTCAGATCATGAGCATCAGTTGGCTTAAGAATATCTTTGTCTATGAATTCCTTAAATATGTTGTGTTCCAACACTACCTTCATCTTGTCCTTCCAAGAAATATATTTCGAACTACCCTCGAGGGCATATTCGAGTCTCAATCCGTAGAACGACATCCTACTGGCTCTAAAGTATGATATTGCAAATTCGACTTCTCCTGCAAAAGACAAACTCGTATTCTCCTCTTTTATAGTGATTATAGATCTTATACCATGTAGAAGTTTCTTAGAGATTCAAACTGCAGATTAAGATATGCTAAAACAATTGACTTGAATCTACTCTACTCACCAGCAAAAACAATAAATGATCAATGAAATCATGATGTGTATAAGAGAAAGAATTCAATCACACATAACACAATGATTTTTTGGGGAAAGCCATGGCTAAAAAGTCCCACTATCTATATATTGCATCAATCATAAAATATGAGAAGATTACAAGGCTTTTCTCAAGCCCAAGCAACCTCTGCACTATCTCTATCTATTTCACTGCTTCCCAGACAAGCTCAAGCCAATACTTAGCCAATTATGATGCCTGCCAAGCTCTTATTTCCTTGCGTTGTTCCCTTGGGAATTCGCCCATATTTAATTGGGAAATCCCACAATTATGAATTGTGCAATCCTCATAGGGTTTCTTCTGATTGCATGCACCACCTATGCAATTTGGATGATTATACAACTGATAGTACACTGTCCCTAAAATCCAATCTCAACTGGGTCTTTATTTGATATGACATGCATGAGTTAATTATGAGTGAATCTTCAGTTTACTTATCAGTGTTGGTTACATCCCACTAGTGTTGGTTACACTCCACTACAGTAAGTTACACCCCACTATAGTAAGTCACACCCCACTGATGTTGGTTACACCCCACTATTGCTGGTTACACACCACTATTCTGATCCCCCACTAATTCCTCCATCAATTGGAACTAGTTTAACTGAATTTAACTCACTTAGACTGAATTATATAATTACAACTCAAAATAAACTCAACTAGTGCTCCTAAGTGTATGAGACACTCTACATGACTCTAGTTAGACCCTCAACTCGAATTAACTAAGATAACTAAGTCAAATTAACTTAGTTAACTATTACAAATTGTCATGAGGTATGGAATTACAATTTAATTCCTAATTTAATTCAAGGACAAATTAAACTAGGATTTTTCTTGTGTCATTTTCAACAGTAATGTGATTCCTATGGCCCATTCACAAGAGACTCAAATAATAGGTTGGTTTTCTTTAGAAGCAAGCTGAGGGGCTCTCTAAGAAAGGCTCAAGGGATGCTTCGACTTAGGGGTTAGACATATTCCTTAACAAAAAGTGTCCTAGACCTAAGGATCTTAGGAATAGAAGGACCTCTCTTTAAGGTCTCATGAGATGACAAGCGTAGAAAAGTTTGGGACCACAAGAGAGACCTAGGGGATCTAAGCAAGGCCTAGGGTTTCGAGATGGCCATTAATAGTATGACTAGTCCAAGCAAGGATAAGAGGAAGGGGTCAAGAGAGATTAACTTCCTTTGAGATTTCAAGCGCAATAGACCCTTTGGAATGTCGCTAACCTAAGGAGACCTAGATCAAAATGGTTTTGAGACTGGGGCTTGATATTTATCTAAAACCAACAGTGGGATTGTCATCAAAATTGGAGGTCAAGGAGAGGAGACACCAACACGATCCTCCACCAACTTGCACCTCAAATGGATGGTTGTAGAGGAAATCATTTGATGCCTTAGCTAGGTCATCTAGGGTTAGGGCAAAAAAAATAAAATAAAATAAAAATAAATAAATAAAAATAAAAAAATTGAAAGGGGAAAATTTAGGGTGATCACCAAGGGTTCAGACCAGTGTCTAGCCAATTATGGAAAATGGAATCAAAGTGAAATTGATTTATGATTTTCGCTCTTGCAAGGAGTCATCTTGAAACTTTGCATGCCTTAGAGATGCAACAACTAGGTTACAAGTGAAACTTATACTTCTTTAGACAAATTAATGAAGTTTCAAGGTGAAAGGTATTAACCCGCTCCTAGGAATAGTTCAATATTTTTGCCAAGATGAGTAATATACACAATGAGCCACAATTATATGTGTTTTGAATTTCGAATGAATAATTAGGTCACAAACATAATCCAAGCATAGTGTTCCATACATTAGAAATAAAACATGAAAAAAATTGCATAAGAAAGTTGTTACGTGACAAAAATTATATATCCATCCATTTGATTTGCTATAATGAAGCTCCAAGACAAGATAGCAATCTTCCAAACATCAAAATGCATCAATTAACTTCCAATTCATCCAAAATAGCAAGTTTAAGATCTTTTATCCAGAGAGATCTCAATCCCAGTGATGATGAGAGATCAAATGAACCTCTCTCATATTTATATGATCCTCCAAGGGATTCGAATGGCCTAATTATGCCTAATAATGCCCCTACAATAAAAATAGCGTGCAAAATAACATCTTTTTGGTGACAATCCTACAAAATAACTCCACAATAAGAATAATTAGCCTCTCAAGAGGTTCGAAATGATAGATAAGTAGCTAAGAGGGTCGTTGGAAGGCCAAATGAAGTCCAACATGTGCCAAAATGAATAAAAGGGCTCCAAAAATAGTGATGAAGGGGATGGCCCCTTAAGCTCCGAGAAAATTACATGTGGTGCCCCTAAGTAGTTGTGGGTGCACAAAATCATCCTCATGGGTCTCTAACTAAATCTAACAAACATACATCCCATCTGCAAGGGTTGGAACAATGATGCAAGCCCTTTCTTTGTCTCCCATGGTGAGATACAACCCCATTTGGGCCCTAGATCAACTGCCTAGTGTGTTGTGCAAGAGTGTAGCTGGTTGGGCAAGATGGTCCAGGTGCATCATCATCATCAAATAAGTTGGACACGAGCAAGAAATGGATGGTGCTGAAAGATCCCATGGCATGGCTATATGCTCTCTGCTATAGTGGATGTTCATGGCTCTCAACACACACCCTATAAATACCAATATGACCCTCTAGAGGGTTTGGACTTCGTATAGGGAAACCAAACCCCAAGATGAAGACCAACCTATAATCCTGCATAAGATCCAATGTGTCTCCTCACCTTCCACTACAAAAAATCATTAGTGTAATTGAGCAAATGAGCTTACAATTCATGGAACCAAGTGGGCACTTCATAGTGGTATGCCCTTCCATAATTGGATTTAATATGTATAGGTGTCTCCAAGTTCAAGGAGGTTAATCAAAGACCCCATTAAGTGGTTTCAACCTCTAAGGGAGTGATAGGTCTATGGTACATTTGTCATATGGCTGGTGTCATGTGATATAATGTTGGAACAGTGTGGGGCATCAAGGGAAGGATCCAAGCCACATGTCATGGTACAAGGGTAGATATGATGAGGGAAGCCTACACATGGGTGTATAGATATAAGAGGGAGAAATTGTGGTACGTGAGCTACCCTGGCCTTTGCTTTTCCACCTTTCTTCATATGCAATTTTTTTTTATTGATTTTTTTTTTATAACTACTCGGAACTCCAGGGGATGAGAGCATGATGTGAATGATATAGCAGTGAATACCCCCTTTAAAGTTGGGAATTTCATCACCCACCAGGGGTTGGACAATCATGGGTTCGTTAGTGATGCATGGGGCCAATATAGGGGCCCTAGGAACCAAGATGATGGCCATGATGATAGGGGTAGATCTCATGGTGGCTTTTTCCCATGCACTAAACTTGTATGTCCCAACCATCTTTTGCATTTTATGGTACATTTCTTGTTGAGAGTAGCCAAATTATGTTTTTTACTTTCTTTTTAGCTGCATCAACCTCCAAGGCATCGTTCCAGGCCTGACCCAAAGTGTGGACAAGTGGAGGGGGAGGCAAACTCCTTATGGACCCAATGGACAAATGTGGACCCGGATGGGAAATATGTTAAAAGGTTTATAATGAGCAGAGGGGAGTGATGTATGTGGTGTCACGAAGCGGGACCATGCAACCAAAATCGAGGTTTCCCATGTAGTATCACTCCTAAAGCTATTAGCCAGCAAAGGAGTTCCCATAGAACTAGGATACAAGGTTAACCACCAAGTTGGACAAGGGTACAAGAGTACAAACCAAGCCTATTCTTTCCTCCAAATCCCCCCACTAATCCATGCCCAAAAGTGTCCATGATAAGTAAGCAAAGACACCCAACTACATAATGAAAGCCATACCTTCGAGGTTGGAAGACCCACCTTCAAACATACAATCATAACAGAGGGGCGAGGGCACATAATGGCAAACTCAGGGGACGGAGATGGTGGCATATCAAGCTATCCGGTCATTGCAAAGGGTTGATGGCTGCCGACTGAAGACAATCTAGGAGAAAAAATTCTCCTATGGCTATCACCCACAAGTTGTGGGTAACATGCCCAAGGACAGGAAGGTACATTCAAAACTCTACAAACCCCTTGTTTTTCTTTTCGTTTCAACTTGATGGACTCATAGTTGTCTCCTTTTGCTTCAACCATGTGTCTCTATTCTTCTGCAACCTCATCCTTAACCACCTAAGATCCTACCTATTGCTCCAATTCTTGTCTTCCTTCAACATACTCTTTACTTCTAATGATATTTTCTCCATGGAACAAGATCCCTATAATGTCCCCAACCACTTAGGAGACATAGACAGGGTTTCACTAGCCTAATAAGTTCTCGTAGGCTAAGGCGAGGAAAATTTTAATAGTGAAACACGATTTGCCTAGGAAAAACATTATAAATGCTTAAGAGGTGAAAAGGAAGACATATCCCAAGCTATTGAAAAACGCACTTTCATTTTATAAAGTGAAAAGTTCATAAAATTACGTTATGAAATTAAAAAGGTAAAATGGTTGCAAAAGTGGCCACAAAATTATAAAATGAGAAAAGTGAAGAAAATATTTTTGTGTGTTTTTAGAGAGAAACTTAAGGTTTAAGAAACCCTAGTCATCATTGCTAGCTTCATCGTTGAAACTATACACTCTAGTTCACTCAATTTTCATCATTGAGTTACCAAGAGAAAAAAAGATTTGGAGAAGAAAATGGAGATGCAAGGTTTTATCAATTGATTTTATCTTTTAAGATGGGTTTTTCTTCATCTCTTGGACAGGTTGTGCATACCCATTAAAGGTGAAGATCCCAAGCTTAAGAAGGGTGAGTTCCATTGCCATCAAGCCAAGATTATTCTTAGTATTGTGAGTCGAAGTTTTGGGTTGAGCAAAAGTCGAGTTTACTCTACCAAATAAGTTAAACCTTGTTGTGATTTATTGGGTCGAAACTTCCAGTCAAGAAGGTCAAGTTTCCTTCTATCTTAAAGGCTGAGTTTGTTGAAGCATGTAGCTAAGTTTTATCGATTGTGGGTCAGGGTCCTCACTGTGAGAAGAGGATGAGTTCTCCTCTCTTATTGTTGGTTGAGTGTGTCATAACAAAGGTTGAGTTTTCATTCCTTGTTGGTCATGCTATCACTCTCTATTATCTGCATTTGAACGTTGAGTCACCACTACTAACAAAGGTCGAATATATCTTCTTTGTTGGCCTGTGTATGGTGCCATTGCCATCTATATTATGAGGTTGAGTTCTCTATGTGGAGTTGTTCATTATCTCTATTCGTGAGCTTCATTTTGGGAGGTGTGCCTATATCATCAACATGTTGAAGTAAACTCCAAGTTCACAACTTATTTGCATATTGTACATTCATCTTTACAAGTTCAAAAATTAAAGTATGTGTTGTTAGTGTTCATGAGTTGCTTTCTAGTGGTTAAATTTATTATTATTGGTTGATGTATTGCGTATAATGATGGTGTGACTCTCCTAAGAATAATAAATACAATATATTTATGTTGAGAAATACTTGAAGGCCTTTCCTTATCACTGTGCATCACTATTTGGTCTTAAACTTATTAAAATATGCCTAGAATACCTTGCATACAAATTGTTTATAGAAATCCCACAGTGAGTCGAATTGTATAAACTCAGAAATTTGGTGGATTTTTCAAGAGATTCTGAGAAGGGAATCTTACAATTCTAATATGTTATATTTGTTGATCTCGTCCATCTCTATCCTACCGACTACCACAACCATGCCATCTTTTAAAATTCAAAACAAGAGGCTCAACAACACTAGGTTGAGATTTAAAGAGTTTTGAACTCTAAAGACCATTTAGAGATTCAATATCTATATATTATTTGAAAATAATATATCAATTACCTTTTTAAAACTTAGATTTAGATATATATAATCTCGGGATGCTTTACGAAAAAAACAAGATTTCAAACTCGAGAACTCGGCTCTTATCCATGGCTTCCACTGATCCTGTTGCGGATACCGTCCCTGCCAAGCCCGTGGCGAATGCAGCTGTCAAAGCGGCTGAAGAAAAGCTCGTGCAGGAACCGAAGGAGAAAAAGGCGAAAAACCCGAAGGAAAAGAAATGGAAGGCTGCCAAGGGTTCTAAACCCCCGCCTGCACATCTCCCTTATTTCCAGAGGATTTCTGAAGCCACAGTGGCTTTGAAAGAGCGCGGCGGATCTAGCCCTCACGCAATAGCAAAGTACGGGAGCGAAAAGTTTAAATCTGATCTGCTCCCTGTGTTCAAGACGAAACTTAAGGCACAGTTCCAGAATCTGTCAAATTCTGGCAAGCTAACCATAGTGAAAGGCTCTCCTAAGCTTGAGGGATGCAAGAAGACGAGTAAGCCCAGCAAGGGTTTAGTCAAAACCAAGCTGGATCTCCTGACCCAGATACGGGCGCCTACATATTTCACATCCAAGGAGGATGTGAGACAAGTGTTTGATGAAATGCCCAACCGAGATTTGATCTCAGAGAGGGATCTGATCCCAGCCTTTGCAAACCCGTGTGAGATGCAATGGTTAGAGAACGTATGGCCTTTGCTTGGCCCTACAGATTACAGAGTCGGGAGTTTCAGTGGAGCCTCGATTCCGTGCAAACCAAACTTGGCAATGAAAATTGCGTGCTGCCCTGCGAAGGAAAAGAAGGAACTCGATTACCCTAGGATCGGCACAAGCGTTTTGAGCGAGGGAGCGTTCTTCAGTAAAAATGGAGCTTTCAGGATGGAAAAACGCAGCTTATATTTAAGGTATGAAGGAAAAACCCATTTTATAGAATATCAGAATGCTGTTCTATTAATATATGATGTAGATCTGAGCACCTACATACCATGGGGCTCTGCCTGGGAGCCATTACCAAGGGACAGCCAGATCTGGAAACCCCATGGGATGGAAAAAATTAAAAAAACAGGGGATTTCCAGGGTAAAGATTGGATCCAGATCTTCATCAAACAAACAGGGGGCAGCCACTGCTGCATGCGACTCAGCAAGAATTCAAACATACAAGAGCTAAAAAACAAAATACAAATCCAACTTGGAATTCCCATAAGACACCAGAACCTGATATGTGCAGGGCGTAGCTTACAGGACCATCTTACTCTACAGGAATATGGGATCTGTCAGGATACAACCATATACCTTAATCTAAGACTGCGTGGAGGCTGCAATGGATCTGGCTCAAAGACCTCAGGCTCCTTTCGTGATGCAGTAAAGGGGAAGGGAAAGATGCAGGACAAACCAATGTTACCACCAGAACAACCTGGGCCACATATAGTAGAACAAAAACTGGAACATGCAATGCTCCAAGTTACTATACCAGAGGTAACTGCAATACACTCTGACTTCACAAAACATGTTGTAATATGTAGATTCAATGGTTTCTGGCCAAAATCAGATGCTTTACATCAATGGATACATTCCCGCTGGACACCAGAATGTAATATATACCTATGTTCAAAAGGTTTTTTCATTGTTCAATTCCACACAGAGGAAGAAAGGGACAGCATCATCAATGAGGGGCCTTGGTTTTGGGGTAGTGCAGGTCTCTTTGTTACCCCTTGGTTTGCTGATTTCGACCCAAATACTATGAAAATCACAACAACACCTGTTTGGGTGAGGCTTCACAACCTCCCATTACATCTCTGGCACCCCATAGTATTATATGCCATTGGGAATTCCTTGGGGAAACTCCTAAAAGTTGATGAAGACAGAAATAGCAGAGGGATACACACTTTTGCCAGAATTTGCGTTGAAGTGGACTTGAGTCAGGGGCTGCCTGATCAAATATCATTAATCTATAATAACACCGAGCGGATACAGCCCCTAGACTATGAAAACACAGCATTCAGATGCCGCAGCTGCCGGCAAACAGGACACCTTCAAAATTCTTGCCCACTGGCCAGAAAGAATACAAAAGGAAACAAAAAACAGCCAAAAAAGCCAAATGGGTGGCAGAATACAGAACCGCTGGAAGAAGAGGACAATCAGCCAGAGCATAAAGTGAATCAAGAGGAACCGGATATAAATATGGAACAGAATGGTACACATGAAGAAAAAGCACCAGACCCACAAATGGAGGACCATGTTCGGCAGCAGGAAACGCCACGGCCGGAAGCTAGTGGCAACAAAAGAACCCATGGATCAGAAGGATCAGAATCCGACAAAGAACCACCAGCGAACACGCAGGAATACTCACAGGCCATCATTGTTCCCCCTTCTGACTCACAGGGTTGGCGTAGGGTGGAGAAGAAGAAGGGCAGAAAAGTATAGGCTTTGATGTAATTGTAAACTTTTTTTTATTCTTTTTTCGAGTATACTTGTCCTATTCATGGACAGCTATCTGCATATGCTCTAAGCATCTACAAAATGTAATTTATTTCAATATGAATATAAATTACGACTTTTTTCTACGTGAAAAAAAAAAACTTAGATTTATGTTTATAAATACTTATATACCTTACTCTATTGGTTTATTTTGACCCTTACAATTTAATGAATAAATTTTCACATTCAGTATCTAAATGTTCCTATTTAGATTGATATGCATTAGTTAGACAATCCATGTGATATTTTGTTTATAGAATATCAAAACTCATAATTTAATATAGTCAAACTACTTTCATAATAGAAGGGGCTAGGGGAACTTTACATGATGGGTTTTACTTGCAGGGATAAATTGATAGAGTAAGTTATCAGATATAATAATTGAGAGAGAAAAGAACAAAGATAGAGTAAGCTATCAGATATAATAATTGAGAGAGAAAAGAACAAAGAAGATCTTTACATGATAGTTTTCCCCTGTTATAAATTATTATATTATCAAATATAATGATTAAATTATATTTACAATTAAATTATATCATGCCAATAAAGACAACAATAAATAATTAACAAAATTGAATATACACCTACATGAGGTAACATCAACTTAAACTTAAAGAGAATGAAAGAAATAATTCATTGACCAACTTATTTTCCTTTAAAATAAACATCCTCCAGACTCACCCACTCTCCTATTTATTAGGACACATCTACTTTTTATACATTCTATATGTCTTTATAAGAAACTTTCCAAATTGTTTACAAGAATCTTTCTGCATCATTGAGTATTAAATATGTAACATTTCATTGAAAAAGCTATCTAGAGTAGCTTGACCAGCAAAGGACTCACCCGACCCCCGAGTGCTTACCAGGAATAGGTCACCAGTCCAAGTCAAACCAGCTATGTATTCAGCTTGACTTAGGGATGAATCAAAATAAAAATAAAACAATTCTCATTAAAGACAATTTTAACGATAGTGCTATTTTCAACACTTCCCCACAATATATTAAATCTACAATATAATTCATCAGTCTTCCAGTTGTGGTATACTCCATTCTCCATGATCAATACTAATTTATTGCAAGCTGGATTAAGTTTTTGTCTTGCGTCCAGAAGTACATCTTCCTCGAGTGTAGTAAGTCTAACACCCAAAAAAAATGCAAGTTGGCCTATAATGCGAAGGACAATGACCCAATCACCCATACAGTGCAAATCCATTTGCAAGTTTGGGAAAAACACCCATGCAATTCCATGTGCAATGCTGGTCGAATCATCAAAGCATATCCAACATTAACCATGTTGCATGCATTCAAAACCATAAATACAAGATAGCAACAAACCTTGTCATGGGTTATACATGCCTTTGTTCGACTTATAGCTCTGATGTACCCACTCACACATTATGTGAACCATGAAAGTTTCTCTGTGGACATTCATCTTCAACCACTGTGACCATAGCTCTTCTAAGATCAAAACTTCTAGCTCACCCAGGCTAAAAATTCTTGGGTCTCCCTAGGTAAAAATACGTGGATCTGATACCATCTTGTCAAATAAAAATGACTAAGAGAGACCTGCAAACCAAATTACATTTGTAATGAAACTAAATCCACCAATAACCAGTGAAAAGGAGAAGGCATTCAGATGAGATAACACAGTAATGGGGTGAACCACCAAGCCAGCTAATTTATTAATTCTTCCTGTAGCAGAATCTTATGTTACCCAATCTCCCATCTGTTACAATGCTTCTGCCTTCTTTTTATACACTATGCATCGATGTCCTTTATGGCAGTTACATTACAAGAAACTTTCCATATCCCTGACTGACAATACATAACAATTTTCCATGAATATTTAAAACATTTTCGGTAGAAATCACATTGGAAGAGTTTGGTCGACACGTTTTGAACCAACCGTGTCATCAAGACAAGATGAAGAAGAATCAGATCAAGGCAGCAGGTTCCTGAAATATGCAACATCTTATTAATAGTAGATTTAACAGCATTGTTCAACGGCCTCCATAGGGGGTCAAACGCTTCCTGCAATTTAAAAGATCAATATCATCCATGACATTAATTTGCACAGAATTCTTTATTCATGTGATTTTCACCAGGATACAGTGCCGAATGTCCTTCCAGTTATATTTATTTGTTGAGAGAAATAGAACATTGACTCTGAATCCACTTATTATCAATCCTGTCATAGAAGAAAATGCATGAAAGGCTCCGTCAAAGTGTCTACATATCTGTTAGGCAGACAGAATCCTCATAACATTTCATGTGTATAATGTTGCACCTCAGAGTTTAAAATGAACTGAGACAAAAACATCTGTGTATTTCAAATAGATGCAACCCCTGAGGACACGTATTTTCGTATGGCAGCCGTCCAAGATAACTTCTGTTCAGAACATTTAAAAACCAAAACTGTGAGTGATCAGAAGTAGGGTTTCCCACAAAATTACATCAAGCAGAACCCCTTCTGAATATAGCTCTTTGAATGCTGAAGTTCTGATGCATTATAAATTTCTGCGTGGAATACTTCAGCAACAGTGTAAACATCGTCTGGCAATCTGCATTTCGGAGTAAGGTAACACTGATGAATAACAGATCAGTCACTTCTTTTGCAGCTTTGCTTGACCTTAACGGTGTAAAGTGTCCCTGCTTTCAACTCTCACTGAATTCTCACTGTTTGCATTTGAAGCAAATCCAACTTCCTTGGCCTCTTGTAATATCTTAATAACAGTGAGCAACAAACAACACTCACAGAAGAAGCTGCCATGGCAGCCCCAGCAATCCATGGAGGAAGACGGAACCTACATAATGGAAACAATAATCCAGCTGCTATGGGGATACCAATTACATTATAACCTAAAGCCCACATGTAATTAAGTCTGATCCGGGTGAATGTGCTCCTTGAAAGGTCAATGGCAGTAATGACATCTTCCAAGTTGCTTCTCATCAGTACTATGTCAGCAGCTTCAATGGCTATATCTGTACCAGCACCAATTGCCATGCCCACATCAGCAGCAACAAGTGCTGGTGAATCATTGATGCCATCGCCCACCATTGCCACTGTCATCCCAGACATCTGCAGAACCAAAAGCAAAAGGAAACAAGTTCTTTCAGTACAAGTTGAACAGACTTTTATAATAAAAATGTTGAGAGCTCAAAAAATGTTTCTAACCTCTTTGGATAGTCATACTAAAAATGCTCTTAATCGGGATAAAAATTCTTCAGGGAGGAATAAAAGTTTTGGCCAAGGCTTGTGGGGAAAGAAAACAAGGTAATGAAATGTTGCTTGAAATGATCTAGGTACCTGTAACTCTTTCACTTTCTCTGCTTTTCCATCGGGCAGTGTTTCAGCCATAACAGTTTCAATACCAACCTCCTTGGCAATGGCATTTGCAGTACCCCAATTGTCTCCTGTGACCATAATACTTCTGACTTTCATCAATTTCAAAATGGACACCACATCATGTGCCTCTGGCTTAACTGGATCTGATATTGCAATTATTCCAACTAACTCTCCATCGATAGACACCAATATTCCTGTTCGAGCCATCCCTTCAACCTCCTCCAAAATGTCATAAGCATCTTCAGAAATAATGATTCCAGAATCTAACATCAACTTGATGTTGCCCACAAGAATATCCTTGTTGTGCACTCTAGCCCTAACACCATGGCCAGTAATAGACACAAAATCCTGTGCTTCAGGCAACCTGCTTGTCTCTAAACTTCCTTCTCTCAAAGTTTTGGCATACTCCACCACAGCCTTGGCCAAAGGATGCTCACTGTTTGCCTGGAGCACAAACCCGTTGTTAAATCTAGCTAACAAAAAATATAAGGCCTACACTGATAACAGATACAAATATGATATGATGCAAATCAAAGATATATCAAACAGTGTTATGTTCGTAATTAGTTGGTTATAAAGGAATGCATCAATGTGCACCTTACCAAACCTACTCTACTCTACAAGAACCAATCACAACAACGGCTTCTATGATACCGGCCACCCAAGAATCAACAGATCCCAAGTTAAAGTTAGAACAAGTAGGGTAATCAAAGATTAAAGATGCAGGACGTACCTCTGCTGCAGCAACAATTTCATAGAAGTCACGCAGAACCATGTTTTTTAAAAGCTTGGTGTTCACAACAATAGGTTTTCCAACAGTTAGTGTCCCTGTCTTATCAAATATAATGCAGTTCACCTGTGGACAGCAAAATCTCTATTCATAAATGAACATTTTCTTTAAATGACCAGCATAACAAGATTTAGAGAAGTATTTCTCTAATTCTTGATAACTGCTTCAAGTTCAAAGTTCAAACCACAAAAAAAAAACAAATTTAATAATAATCAGCAGTTAATATATCGCTTACTTTATGTGCACTCTCAAGTGCCTTTCCCCCTTTAATGAGAACACCTTGTGTGGCACCAACTCCAGTACCCACCATGAC
Organism: Pinus tabuliformis; assembly: GCA_031772625.1. NCBI lineage: Eukaryota > Viridiplantae > Streptophyta > Pinopsida > Pinales > Pinaceae > Pinus > Pinus tabuliformis. The sequence goes on along the minus strand of CM062810.1, from coordinate 173,165,971 downwards.
TGCAGTGGGTGTTGCAAGCCCCAAAGCACAGGGACAAGCTATAACCATGACAGATATGCCAAACTGAAGAGCAAGCTCAAACTCATCCATGGAAGAAGGAATCCAAGACTTGGGGTATGAACCAAACTTGCCTGCTACAAACCATGCCAGCCAGGTAGTAAAGGAGATCACAATAACCTACAAACCAGGGAATTGAGGTAACCATGATTGACTTCAAAAACAGAATTCCACATGAGCAAGGTTGAGCCTGTGAATGCTTATTGCTGTTGAGCAATCATAAAACTGCCAAAGACTCATTTTTACTTAACTGTGGAATAAGATGTTTGAACTTTGAAATCTAATAATGCATGACAAATCAGGAAAATACTAATGAGAATTTTGCTAATTACCAATGGAACAAAGAATTTTGAAATTTTGTCTGCAAACTTCTGCACTGGTGCTTTAGCCATTTGTGCTGCTTCAACAAGCCGAACTATTTGTGAAAGAGCACTCTCTGAGCCAACATGTGTAGCTCTTATATGCAGTACTCCATTTTCATTTACCGTGCCACCAATGACTTCATCACCAATTCGCTTTGCAACAGGCCTGGCTTCACCTGTTACCATACTTTCATTGACATGACTTTGTCCCCAAACAACCAAACCATCTGAAGAGACCTTCTCACCTGGTAAAATTTTTATTGTATCATTGCGTTGGATCAGTTGACTGCTAATTGTACGTTCAGATACAACATTTCCATGGGTATCAAGAGTCAATAAAGTGGCCGTATCTGGTGTCAAATCCATCAGCTTGGCAATAGCTTCTGAAGTTTTCCCTTTGGCCAGAACTTCCAAATATTTTCCAAGAAGAATAAAGGAGATAAGCATGGCACTAGTCTCAAAAAAATCAATACCCCTGAAAGTATTATCAGTTGCAGCCCTCAACACTGTGTAGACTGAATAGAAATAAGCTGCATTTGTTCCCAAAGCAATTAATACATCCATGTTAGCTGAGCCATGACGTAAAGCTTTATATGCACCAGTATAAAAGCGCCATCCAATGATAAATTGTACAGGAGTTGATAGGATCCACCTTAAAAGTTCTCCAAGCTTTAGCATATTCACCAATTTTAAGTCTAAACCTCTTCTAATTCCTGGAGTATACATAAAAACCATGGCTAAGAGAAATACTGGTACAGTGAAAACTAAACTCCATAGGAAAGACTTATAGTACTGCTTAATCTCTTCACTTCTGTCAGGCCCTCCTCGTCCTCCAGGCTGAAATAAAGTTGCCTTGCAGCGTCCAGGATATGTCTCCTCAATCACATCGATGAATGTTCTAGGTCCAGTCAAATCTGGATTGTATGACACAGTTATTTTTTCTAGTTGCAGATCCACTTCTGTATCCTCTACTCCCGGCAATGCTTGCAGTGAATTCAGAATTACTCCAATTTCTCCACCAGAAAGGATGCTCTCCAGTTTAAGATCAACCTTATTCCTATCTCCCCCAGTACTAATCAACATAGCTTCAAAACCAGTGTCATCAATGGCATCAATCAACTGCTTGTAGTTAACTTGTTTAGGGTCATATCTGATTTCTGCTTCTTCAGTTGCCAAAGCGATTACAGCTTTCTTCACTCCTTGAACCTTTTCTAAGGCAGATTCCACGGTGTTTGAGCAAGAAGTGCACGTCATTCCTTTTATGCGAAGCCGACATACAGTTATTGCAGATCTCTCATCAACATCATCTTCTATTAAGGTGGCTTTAAAGCCTGCATCTTCAATTGCCTCCCTAATCGATTCCTCCTGCAGATGTGTAGGAAATGGTTTTGGCAGAAAGAAAAGAATAGTGCAGTCCATTAAAAAGGCACAAACAACAATGATTTGGCATGTAAAAGTTAATCTCAGAAACCCACCCTTGAATTCAAATCCATTAAATCATCATGGTGTCAAGCATGCACGTTGTACCTGCATTGAAATTTATTATTAATGTGTTTTAAGATGACAAAGTCCATAAATTTTGTGAATCTGTAGACATGAAGGATGCCCAATTGAGGACTTTGACGGATATTATGCATTTCCTCATGGAATGAAATAAGTCACAAGGGCCACAAAAAGATTATATGCCTTGTCGCACATAAAGTGTTGAAGGAAATACAAACAAACAGGTATCTATGGCTGCAAATCAAACTTATGGAGAGATAAAAATGAGAGGACAGAAAGCTTCCTAGCGGCCACCTTTAGAGAGAGCAAGCATCTCCTACTGTTAGGAGAAGAAATTGGAGGAGAACAAAGGGGAAATCATTCCTCCACATAATCTTCAAAGCTTGGCAATATGCAATTGATATGATCTAAGTCAAATAATGCAAATATTCACACACAAGAATATAAAACCAAAGAGATCAAGCATATATACATATATCTGTCCACTCATTCGTGTTTTTTTTTTCTAGTTAAGACTAACCTAAGTACCCACGGGGGATTTGAACCGGTGACCTATCATCCACTCATTCGTGTTAGATATATGTAGAGTACAAAATTGCTGGAGAACCAAGGTTGGGCTCTACCCCCTAATCATCCCTAGCTAAATCATGAGCTTTATAAATGAAAGGAACATTGAATACCCTAACCCCAATGAACAAGGAACTGTTTCATCTTTAAGGGATCAATAATGAATGGAAGCTCCTAACCCAAGCTATATACGTAAAATAATTATGAAAAAAACACGCAAGAGGGGCGGTAAAAATAAGCCGAGGAAAGGGATAACTCAAGTCCCACAATTGGTCCCTCTTCACATCATAACACTCAAGGATGTTATGAAATTTATAGCCCGATACAAGACAAGGGCATCCTCCATGAAGTAAACCCCTGATCATAACACCTTTCACCTATGTTTTGAAAGGGTCGACCTAAGAATTGTTCCTCCCCTTAGGGTTGGAAGCACCTAATAGGGCCTTGTGATAACTCTCCCATTCCTAAGTAAGCAAGGTAAATTGTTTACAAACCATAAGCTAGAAAGACATTTGAAGATGATGGTTGGGTAAAGTACTTTGAAACCTTTCACATTGAATATGGCCCACTCTAATACTTTTATGGGTCTTGCACCCATGATGTTGATCTCACTTGATTCCCTGAGTGTGCTAGATCCTTTGCTCTTACGTATAATTACCATCACTTGAGGGATTGCAGATGCTTCGCCGACACTCTAGAGAGGACATCCAACCTCACTTGATGATTGCACTAGACACTTTGATAGAGGACGTTGGACACCTTTAGTGGAGCATTGACCTTGGGATGCTTGAGCACCAATGATGATCCCCTGAACTTCATCTAAGACCTTGGATGTCGCCCTCCCAAGCTAGGATGTTTCCTTAAGAGCATATGTGCCCCAAACTCGACAAGGCTCTCCCAAGCTAGCATTGCACCTACTTGATGGACATTGCCCTATTTTTTATGATGTTTGATGATGATGATGACATGAAATCCCTCTGGAGGGGATGGTACATTGTCCTACATGATGATGTCATGTCATAGCACTATGACATCCCTTTCATGATGATTGGACATCCTTTTGATAAGTAGATGTTACCTTTGATATGAGATGCATGTTGAAAATATTAGCGAGAAAAGGGTTCCTTGATTTGTTCCTTAATCATAGGAGCCAGAACGAGTTCCTTCTTGTGCATGACTCAAGTTCCTAAAAATTAGGAGATTCCCTATAAATTAGGACAAGTTCCTATAATTTAGGAATTTGTCCCTAAAAATTAGGACGAGTTAGGTTGCAATTAACTGATGTGTTGAAATTGAAGGTCAAGTTCTTGATTTTCTAGTGTGAGTTAATTGAGGAAAAACACAAGTGATTGAGTTTCAAGTGGTTGACTCGAAATAGGACAAGTTGCATGAGCAGTTAACTCATGCTAACTCAATCAATCACAAAAGCATTCTTTACTTAGAAAAATCACTACTTTTAGCCATTTGAATTGCTATAAAGAAGGAACGAAGGCACAATTTGATTATTATCTTGTGAGCAAGAGTTGGTGAGATAAGATAATAGAGCTCATGGGTTTGTGAGCAGGTTGCACAGGTTTGTGTGTGTGAGCTTGTGAGAGAAAAGTGCCAAGAGAAGCTTGTGCACAGATTGGTATAGGGCAGCAGAGATCAACAGTCTTGCAAGTGTTTAAATCTTAGATCAACCAAGAAAGACAAGTGTGTCTTTCAGATTGAAACAATTGTATTTCTAAGAGATCAATTGCTCAGTTTTTTATATCAATAAAATTTTCACCAAGCAGAGGGATTTCCTAGTTGGGTTCCCTATAAAAATTATGTGTCTTGAATTGTGGATTATATTTATTTATGTTCTTATTCTGCTGCAAATTTGAAGTAGAGAAATTATGTGTTTTAGTGAAAAGAAATCAATTTTCAGATTGTTCACTATAGCAGATCAGAATTTCATGGATTTTCTACAATGCACCCCAAGGAGTCATCTATTGCACTTTTGGTGGAGAGACACACCTTTTCGAGGATGACATCATCCTTGGAAGCTAAGTTGCAGGAAACGTTGCCCAGGGGTCTGTTTCCGGTCGCACTGGCCCGTTTCACACTGGGGAAACGTGGCCAATACGGCCAGAAACGAGTTTCCATGTCGTACGATAGAGTTTCCAGTTAACACTTGACGTTTTCTTTTTCTTTTTTACTTTGTTCACTTCTAATTTAGTGGGGCAGCCTAATGTTCAAGTCTACGGCCCTAGTGTTGATATGCAGTTCATGGTAATGTTAAATTCTTAAAGTAAAAGTGACGTTTTCCTTTATCTTTCATTTTCATCCTTTTCCTTTTACTTAAATTTTTAACATTACCATGAAATGACTAAGGATGTTTGCGAGTGGTTTCGCCCTCATTGGATTTCATATGGAGAAAGTAGAATTTTAGATCTCACTCAAAATCCAGCAGACTTATCTCTTTTGAAGGATTTCAAGATTGGGGGGATTGCAATGTTTCCATTGGTTTTTGTCATGTACTAGGGTATGGAACTTGTATTTAATCAAGAGAACCAAGCCCTCTATGCAAGGGAGACTCCCAATAATCAAAAGCACCTAGGGTACTAGGGTATGGAACTTGTATTTAATCAAGAGCACTTAGGTCATTCGACTATGTAGGAGGAGACTCCCAATCAAGCACGAGACAAGAAATTAGAAATTTCTCATGGCTGATTTTGGATATTGTTATTTTCATTATGTGATCATTCATGAGTAAATGTGATGTAAATTTAGAGACATATACATTATGCATTGACAATTGACAATTTAATCATAATGTAATAAATTAGAATGTATCATGTATGCTTTATGATTGCACATATTTCTTAAATGTCCTAATATATATATATATATATATATATTGTTTTTCCCTGCTTCCAAAATTTGGGGGGGGGGGGGGGGGGTCACGTTTTGTACTCGTGCCCGTTTCGGAAACTCGTACCCATTTCCCCGTTTCATGCAAATTAGCTTGGAAGGAATTCGACTCACACATGTGGACTAATTGAGGCTTACTTTGTATGTCTTAACATTGCTTTGGCTATCTTTGGGGGTCAGCTTATGACCTATCCAACTTGTAATCATAATTTGATATTACTCTGGGGCTTTTAAGCTAAAATTAAAAGAATTTGACTTGGCTGCCCTTGTATAAGCACGGAGAGGTCGAATTTCTTAGACTCATTGTCACACTTAGAGATCAATTCACACTAGCTTGTCTAATTTCTCTTGTGCGTTATGGAGCACTAGTTGAGGAAACTTCTTGTGGAGGTTATTTTATTGGATGGTTTTGTCTATTGGACGTTATTGTTGATACTTTGATGATATGTCATATTTTAATGTAAGTTATCTTCTTTTATCTTGTACTTGTTGATGAATTAGGGTCTAATGAATTTTTTATCAAAGCTTTGTTGATGTTTTATGGCTTTAAAGTCTCCTTGAATAATATTTTCATCACGTTTCTCTTGAGGAACTTAGGTTTAGCTTCCTCCCTTTAATTTCCAAAGAAAATAGAAGGACGAAAGGGTTTAACGCTGTGAGGAATATGTAAAACTTTAAAAGTAATACATATAGATAATAAATAATAATCATAATAATTTGTAATTAAATAATAATTAGTTAAACAAAGAAGCATGTCTCTACAGACATGACTATTCGTGAAGGGGTGCTTCCTGGCTATATATACAGGGCCCTCACTCCCAATTGTATCATAATTCTCATTCATACATTTTAATATATATTCTTGTATCTCAATGGAGATCTTTATATTCCAATTCTTCTGGAGTATTTAGCCTGAAGAACGAACTTTGTTCGTTCCACTTGGTATCAGATCATTCCTCTAAGTATATGAACCTAGGGTTTATATTGTTGTTATATGTGTTTTCAGCGATTGAAAATTGTTGTAATTTATTCTCTTGTTTACTCATTGATCAACCCTAATTTTACACTTGTTTATCATAGATTTTGGGGTTGTTTTCTTATTGCTGTTATAAAATATTTGCATGTTGTAAATTGTTGATTGAAACCCTAGTTTATAACAGCAAAGTGTAATTTCTTGATTGCATGTGTTTGGGAACCTATTTGAGCCTCTATTGGTCAAACTAAGCCCTCTAGATTTAGCCATAGGGACCTTTGAACTCGCTCTCTTGAAATTATACCTTAAATCACCCGAAACCCTAATCATTGTATACTTGTCCTTGGGTGAATCTTGTTGTAGAATCCTTAGAGGCATTTAGCTTAAGTCTATTTGGGTTACTTGATCCCTAAGATCTACTAGGAAAGCCTCCCTTGTGGGGATTGTATCCAACCACAAAAAAGAGGGGATTAGCTTGAGGTGATAGTGGTAACTCTCCCACTGTTGCTCTCAATCTAGATTGCTAGTGAGGCTTTGCACTAGGGTACTATATTTTATAGTAATAGTCCAATAACTCTTGAATATGGCCATCATATCTTGTATCATTTTGGCCAAAAATCCTTTTGTCGTTGTCATTAGATTACCAGTTGTTCATTTTATTGTCGTTGATGGATAGTAAGGAGTCAGGACCTCTACAATGAGCTAGATCTAACACTACAATAGAATCTAGGTTGAGCAATGCATGAATCTTAAGAATCAATGGAGTCTCTTAAAGAATTGCAAGGAGTGATAATGTAGGGCCAAATGATAGTCCTATGTTGTTATGAAACGTAAAATAATGATATGCATATTACAATCATGGAAAGGCCCCATGTGAAATAATACAAGTGATCAAGTGTATTGCAAATTTTAGAAATGAATCCAAAGGTCGAATTAGCAACTATGTATATTGTTCAAAAAAGCATGGTGTCCATGGGTTTTAGCACCAAAACATCATGGATTTTGTGCCAAAAATCAAAGGTGCAAGCATAAACTTATCAGTCTATGATTAGCAAACAAAACCCAAGACTGAATTTATGAAACTTGTAGAAGCTTTTGTGGAAATAAAATACAAAAACTAGTTTTTGTTGGAGCAATGGTTTTATTATTAGACACTAGGTTTTTACTTGTTGAAGTAGATAAGAAAAAGAAGCAACTTGCCAAGGAGGCTTGTTAGCATTGATGCTAGCTTCTGGAAAAACTTTGGTAGAGCTAGTGTTTTCTTGGATTTCCCTAGCTAGGGTTTTGGAAAAGTAGAGGATTCTACCGGACTTCTGATAAGGTTATCTTATGCACATGAACTTCATCTTTATACATATATATGAAGCTTTCAGTTGTCCAAAGTTGTCTATATTGAAAATTTGATTTTCAAACATCAAATTCTTTATGGCTTGGTAATTTCCAGCACTAGTATGTCTTGATGATTTGACATAAATTAAGGCTGAAATTATTAAGTGATTTAACATTAATCTTGAAGAAGATAGGGAAGATTTACTGCTGTAATTACAGTTGTCATGAAGTGAATTTAAGATCTGTATTTTGCATGATAAAATTACCCCTAGAGGGATGAAACTTATCGGCACACTTTGGTATATTTTCACTTGGATTGCCTTGTTGATTGGGGTTGTTAAGAGGTGAAATATTTCTGTTGTTGCTGCTGCTATATTTATATTTCAAAATAGTAACAAGGCTGAAATTCATAGGGTTAAGATCTGGGAATCCTCAAGGAAAGAGGTGAAATTTTCTGAGTTGCATTAATTGCCCTAAACACAGAAATTTCTACATGGAATAAGAGCTTTTGTGGTTGAGATCACTCTAAATGTAAGAGGGAGATAGTACTTTAGCCGTGGTGTACCTAGGGGAGGTGCTTGACCTTGTCAAGGTTGCCGGATGTGAAACCCTAGGTTGTTGGATGGGTTGTTACCTCTACCAGAAGCTTGGTATTTCTAGATAGATGAGTTGACCTGTGCATTCTTCTGTCTTTGTTATTGTGATAGATCTGATCCAGTTGTCATGATCTTGTATGGAGACGTGATTATCTCTATAGGGTGCCTTGAACAACTCACGATGTGATGTTTGGAGATTTTAACCCATGATGTTAAATTGAGGTATGTTGGAGTTTGGCAAGTTGCTTATGATCCTAGATTATGTTCCTTCAGATTCATAGGGGGTCAGCGTTCTTTGGAGTTTTGAGATGTTGTGATAGCATCCTATGATGGATGGGTGATAATACCTTTTAAGGAGACAATGGTCGATTTTGAGACTACAATAGATACAAATTTGTAGCAGACTCGATAAGAGTTGGTGAAAACACTTTCCTCATAAAGGAGTGTCAGCTTTTCAGGTTACCCGAAAGTGTTTATGCCAAGGACACTTTTCCGTTGAGATAGCCAAGTCGAGGATGGGGAACTTGTTCTTTGTCTAAGGAAGAGGCAGGCAACTGTGGTGCTCATGGCTTTGACTTCAAAATTCATTATATTCTCAAACCAGTTGCCTGCTTCGTGGAATGGCCTACTGCCAGAATAATGTGAACAAGCCGAGGCCGGAGCCAAGATGAAGGTGGACCTCCAGAGGAACCCAAATCATTATATACGGGCCAACCCCAGAACACATCAGCCCCGTACACTAATAAACAACTACATTATCAAGAATAAAATGGCCCCAAATGAAACCAATTTGCTCTGGTCGAATAATTTGAGTGAGATGCAGGGGAGACGCAAGGCAGGGAGCTTGGCTAAAACCTTATAGGAAAAATTGAGAAGAGTAATTGGCCGCCAACTCGTAGTCAATTTAGCGTTCCCCTCTTTCCAGATGAATTGATGAAACCTTTGTTGAGAAGAGATTTTATGGATGTTTTTGGACAACTTCTTTCCACACCCTGACCAGGTCAAACCCAACACAATGCCATGTTGCTTTGAAAATTCAGACGGGAAACTACCATCAGTGCTTCTATCAACTCTGGAGAGAATCAAACCCTAGAAAATTTGTCATCGTCCATCACCATCAGCGCTTCCGTCAGCTCTGGGAGGTCAAATCGTGGTCGCAAATTCTGCTGTTCAGGGAAACTTTCCAAGAAATAAGGTCAATGAACATTGCACATTCGTCCGTGGATCAGACATGCATGAGACTGGAAAACATTACGACAATGCGCAACAAATTCCACTCAATTTCGTCCTGATTGATAACCCTGCCTCATTCTGTCTTGAGAACGCCAGTTTTCTCAAGCTCTTCCTTGATAGCAAACGATTTAAAGGAGGCTTTCGTGGGCTTATCTTCAGTCTTAAGGCAATGAAGCCGGGACCTAATTTGAGCACTTCAAGCCTGTCGACTCTCATCAACCTTCCAAAAATGGTCTGCAACTCACGATTTAAGACTGAAGGGTAATATCATAGGGAGTGCAATGGCTTAAATTCAAGGTAAAGTAGAGTATATACATTTTTGAAAGGTTTAGATGGATTTTAGTAGTCAATTGTTGGGTTTTAGCCGATTCTTGTCTCACAAAAAATACAGTGTCATATACCCTCAATCCTTGTCAGTATCATACATCAATTTGATATATATATATATATATATATATAACCTTGAAGATTATGGAAAGTCTCCCCAATGCAACTGATTTTTTATAACAGTTCATCTAAGCCATTAAAAAAAACACATATTCAAATGCCTTGAATTGGGATAGTTTCTTTTGATAGATGATTTGGGATAGTGACAGGTCCGTTTGTTGTCTACTGTGAAATTGGGTCCCAAAAAAAACAAACTGAGTGTTTTGGGATAGTTTCCTTTGATAGATGACTTGAGATAGTTGACAGACCTGTTTGTTGTCTACTGTGAAATTGGGTCCCAAAAAAGCTGTCAGTTCATTTCTTTTGTTTATTTGTGTCTTTTACAAACAGACGACCAAGTCTGCTTTGTGAACCTCTCAAATTGAACACCTACCAACAAATTCAAACAGGAAAACAAGAAAAATAAGAAGAGAAAGCTTACATCGACAAAGGAAGGATGGTAGACAATTTGGGCCTTGCTGTGAAGAACATCGACGGTGGCATCCTCAATACCTTCGAGGCGCTTGACAGCCTTCTCGACGGAGGCAGCGCATGCAGAGCACTGCATGCCAGAGACCTTAAAGAGGGCCTTTCGGATCTCCAGCAGCTGCCTTGACGAGTCCCCGGGGGATTCAATGGGGTACCTAGGCATCGATGGATAATGAGGAGGCGGAACCAGAACCACAGCTGATTCCTCTCTATTCTCCCTGTGCTTCAGCTTCCACAGGCATGACAAAGCAAAGAACCTGCTCCCCATTCTCGCGTTTTCTGCAACAGGATATCGAATTCAAGCCTTCAATTATAGGGAACCCAAGTCCGATATCAACAGAAATATGCTGGTAATAGTGACGAGGAGGACCGAAGAGGAGCAATCGGCCATCATCATCGACCTGAAGGTTACCTGATTATGGCAAATTACATATATCGACGCAATCTGGCAGCGGCTTTAACAATGTGCTTTGCGTTCAAAACATGTGTCTAAACCTGGTGTTTTTTCGCGTTTTGCGAGTTGAAATTCAAATACTGACATACATCTATATTTAAGCGCGTAGAAGCGGATTGCGTGCGCCGCGACGTTGGGTCACCCTCTCTCGTCCTGACATTGATTTATGAACGGCTCACTTGCCAAAATTATGGACAACTCACCTACTAAATTTACACGGAAAGACCGCGATGGTAAGGGTTTTTCGTCATACACGTGGCAGATACTCCGAAGACATAGACAATTATCTATCCTTATAGTATAGGCTCCGCGTCTTACGTGGCAAGTGCTTTGTGTATGTTAGAGTTACGTTGTTTGAATTTAGTCTTTGTATCTATTACGTTTTAGGTTTGTTTAGTTAATTTTAACGTGTAATTTTTTAAATTATATAATTAAAAATTAATTTATTTTCAATAAGATTAGAAGAAAGGAAGAAAGAAATTATTTTAATGTCTACGAGGTTAAAGATAGTTTATGCGACAGATGGCTTCTTCTTCTGCTTGATGTATTCGGCCCTTTTTCTGTGAAGCTTCACAATAAATGCTCTCAGCTTCTCGACAAACCCCTCGCTAAATAGATTATCCCAAGAGCTCGCTTTTTCTGTGAAGCTTCACAATAAATGCTCTCAGCTTCTCGACAAACCCCTCGCTAAATAGATTATCCCAAGAGCTCGCTGCCAGCATATCTGCATAACTTTGAAGGACTCACATTCTGAAATGAAATGTTTTTCTGTTTCCACTTTTTTGGAAAAACAAAAAAAGCATACCCTTTCCTTCCACACTTTCTTTGGCCTTTCTAGCGCCCTGTTTCACAACGGAGTTGATGAAAATTAGTCATTAATTGAGCAATAAGAATTTTGGCTCTCCAAGAGATACTGGTCTCTATGTATGCTTTTGGTTGATAATTATGAGTGGGATTAAACACTTCAATATAGTAATTTTTCTTTCTTCCTAGCTCCTTATCCCAAGTACGTTTGTGGAACTTTACCATAACAAAAACTTATATCTCTTTGCTATTTATGGGCACGTGTTCAAGCAAATACCCCATTTACTAAACATGCTTTTGGTTGATAATTATGAGTGGGATTAAACACTTCAATATAGTAATTTTTCTTTCTTCCTAGCTCCTTATCCCAAGTACGTTTGTGGAACTTTACCATAACAAAAACTTATATCTCTTTGCTATTTATGGGCACGTGTTCAAGCAAATACCCCATTTACTAAACCATTTGTTATTTTGTTGCATCCAAGTTTTTTTGCTCTTGCACAATCCATCATTAAAGACAACCTTAGGCCATCTACCATCTTTCATTTGCTCAATTTTTTTTAAATACCTTTGGCTCACACCATAGCAATTACTTCAATAGGAGCAATCCATGTTTCACTTAACAAGATATCATAAAGAACTGCGCTTTTCATCTTAAATTTGTTTGTAATCAAACGCTTTTGAATTTTCTCAATTTGTCTCCACTGCATGTCGGAGAAACTGCTAACCCACAATTCACAACCATAGAGAATCACCGGAATCACTAGGAGCCCAAAAAGAGTTTGAGTGGTCTTCCAGTCCCATAACTCTGTCTCTCTACATCTATTTTGAAAAGCATAAAATGCTTTCCAACCTCCCAAAGTTCTTTTCTTTCTACAACAATTCTAGCTTAGATATTTGTTGAAGTCAATCCCGAGGTATTTGTAATCTGCAACTTCTTCCAGAATGTTGCCTTCAAAGTAGAACTGATGTTGGTTATGTTTTCTTTTCTTAGAGAAGACCACTACTTTCATTTTGCTGATATTGACTTGCATCCCCACACTTCTACAAAAATGCTCAAGGGATTGTAAGTGCTCTTGCAAACCAAGAGCCAATTTAGCAATCAAAATAAGGTCATTTGCATACAGAAGAAGCATTATAACAAACTTGCACAAATAGATACCATCATCCCCTTGCGAATTTGACCACCCCTCTAGCTTGTCAATATATAAACCAAAAAGGGTAGGAGATAGTGGGCAACCTTGCTTGACCCTGATATTGCTTTTAAAACTTTCAGAAATGCCTGCTGAAGTTCTAATTTTGACTTTGTCATCTTCATAGAACCTATGCACAGCTGCTCTCAAATGTTTAGGAACCCCAAGTTCCTCCATTCTCTGCCAAAGTTTATCCCTAGGAACCGAGTCAAATGCTTTTCTGAAATCAACAAAGCAACAAAAGGCTTCTTCCTTTTTCTCCCAAACTTTTTCAATGATGTGCCATGCAATGATCAACTGTGGAATGTTTAGGTCTAAAACCTGCTTGCCCTTTAGCACGCTTATCTCTTTCTTCTGCCCACTTGCTAATTGTGTTTTCTAGCATGCTTCCAAATAGCTTTGCAAACAAAGGGTTTATCATGATGGTCCTATAATTGGAGGGATTATTGACGTCACTGCTCTTGAAAAGAGGTATTTCCAGACTAGTTGACCAATCTGTTGGGAGCCCTTGTTGTATGATGTTGTTGAAGATTTTTGTAATGTGAGGTGCAAGAATCTTTGAGCCCACTTTAAATATTCTACTTGGAGTTCAGCTAAGTCTTTTGCTTTTCCAACGCCCAACTTCTTGTACCCATCTCTACCTCTTGTACCGTGAAGAGTTCAGTATTAGTGTTGACCAAGGGGGGAGGATCAACCTTGGGAACCTACTCATAGAGTTGTCTTGCATAATCAAACCATTTAGACACTGTAATATTATTTCCAATTTGTATCTTTTTCGGTTGGAGCTCCTTCCAAAATAATTTGGGATTATTTTTCCCAAGAAAGATTAGTTATTCCCTCCTTGAAACCATGAAATCGGCCTTTTTCTTGCTTAATAACTGCTTGTACGATTTGAGCTTTATGTTATTCTTGTTTGACTCCACATTCTCCTTGCCTTTTGCATTCCTCGTCAAACCAAGCATTAATCAAAAAGCAATTTGTTTCAGAGTTCTTAATTTTTGTTCTTTTGCACTTTGCAAGTGCGCATTGAATTAAATGTGTTAATTCATGACTATGAAGGTTGTGAATTGTAATTTTCTCATTCTCAAAGAACCTCTCTAGCGTCATTTTAAAGGTATTACAATTTTCTGGCGTCAAAATAATTTTGCCCTGTGGGGGATTTTGTTGGACATGCTGAATTTACTCTAATTGTTTTTTCTAATCCAAGAGAAACATAAATAAATTGGCTTGTGATCTGATTTTAAATCCCACAGTTGATCTCCAACCAAATCTTCTTCCATTTTCTCACACAAACCATGCGAGCAAATTACATAATCTACCACACTTGCTCCATTGTAAGTATTGCAAGTGAAATTACCAGACTTTTCCCATCTAGTCAAGCCATTACAAATGACTATATCAAAGGCCCCACATAGAGTAAGCAATTGTTCACCAAAGAGATTGCAGCCCTTGTCCTCTGAAATTCTTTCCCACTCATGATTACTTTCTTCTGTAAGCCAAATAGGGTCACAATCATCTTTACAACAAAGAATGTCAACTTGCTCACTTGCAGTCCTAGCATTGAAATCACCCATTATAAGGACTTCACCTAGCTGTGAATATGTTGCAATATCCGCTTTTAAAGCTGCAAATGGATCTTTGTGGTCAAGCCTCTTACCTTTGTATATTTTTGAAACCTGTGGCGCAAAATAGCATGCTGCAATTCTGATGTGGTTTCCATTTTCTGGTATTTTGAACCAAATAAATTGCTTATTTGAGTCTTCTTTTTCTAACTGAATAAGACAACCTTCTTTCTCCCTTATTAAAACCATGATACCCTCGTGCCCTTTTCCATTCCCTGCTGCCTTGTTCCACACTGCCATCTTCCAGTATCCTTCAAACAAAGGTGTCTTGCACCCTTCATGCTCATGTGTTTCTGAGGCAAATTATGTCTCTATTTTCCGCAATAGGCTCTAACCTAGGTCTTGTCTCCATGGGTAACCTCTGCAGTTCCAACAAACTAATCTTAAGGAAACCTGGGTATGACTTGATTGCTATTTATTTTGACATGCAAGACTTGCATTTGAGTCTTTGTCCCTGTTTTCCCATACTAACCTTGCTTTCTGATTTCATGTTGAAGAGTTTGTTGTCTCTTCTTTATTACCTTGCTGCTATGTTCTGGAAGGAGGTCCAAATTGCGCTATCACAGCTTTGCCTTTATAAATCCATGCTCTCTTTCCTTCATCTCTTGCTGCCCTAACCTTTAAAATTTCCTCCCTTCTTTCCTCCTGTTGTTTTACAGTTAAATCTTCTTCTAGGAAAAAACGAGAACCCCTCAAAAGATGTTTCTTACTTAGAATAATATATTTATCACGCAAGCTAGGCAAAATGACTTTTATGGGCCTGGCTCTCTCCCCGTTAAACTTACCCACCCTCCATACTTGACATATTTTCCTTGCCTTAGCAACTTGTCTTTCAAGAAGTCTCTTGCAAGGTCAAGAGTACATTCATTTTTCCCATAGTCTTTCACCCCTTTAATAATTATGTTTGCTGCCCTATTTTGTCTTTCCTTGCCTTCACTATCTTGCATGTTGTCAACCTGAATATTTGTTTCTCCTTCCTTATTAGCAGAATTGCTAATAACTTGAGCCCAAGTTTTGGAAACTTTGGTGGAATCTCCTTTCGTTTCTTCTCTTGCGTTCTCTTCATGGTTGTTTATTTGCACAATCATTTTCCCTTTATCTTGGGAGGATTTCACATTCACCACCTCTGTACTTTCCACTACATATTTCTTTATATTTTTCACATCCGCCTTCATGTGTTGTCATTCTATCTTCCCTATCAAGAGAGCTTCCTGTAGCAATGCCACTTGTTCTTTTAAAGCTTTCTGCTAATGCATTGTTCTCAGTCGTTATTAGATGAATTTTATGATCTCTTTCCTGCCCTTTAGCTTCTAAAACCTCCAACCTTTGTTTTGCATTTAACAATTCTTTCACATAAAGATCAGATGACCAGGTGAGAGGTGTGGGTGTGGGAATATATAAGACAAAATCATCAATGACTTTTCCTTTGGACTTCTTGTTGCCACGTGCTTGTGGAGGAGACTTGTTTGAGTGATTTTTGTGAAGGGCTCGATTACTTTTCTTTTGAGACCATTTCCTCCTTGCTTACTCCCATTTTAGACGGGCTATTCTTCGTTTTAAAATGCCTCGATATTGTTTGGCATTAACCCAAACCCACTTCCTAGCTTTGGCGGATGAGACAATTTTCACTTGTCCTAAATCATTTGTCTCCACATGTTCTGAAATTTCTGGTTCCTTTGTCATGTTTGAATGCATTTGTTGTTGCTTGCTCGCTGCTTGATACTTCTGTTGCATAAAAACTCCCTGCTCTCACACTACTCACTGCTCACTGTTCACTGCTCGCTGCTCGCTGCTCTCACTACTGCCCACAATGCTCACACTGCTCTGCTCTGTTCATACTGCTGACCACACTGCTCACCACGCTGCTCAATGGTTGGACAAAAACCTCCAGCCAATTCAAACCCAGCTGCTCAATAATTCTTCCATTGTTTTCTTGGAATTTTTTATGGTTTAGCGATGTCCTTTGCACTGTGGACTTATTGAGAAGATTCCCACTCAGATGAAAGCACTACAGCTCTGCCTCTGCCAAATCAAAACCCTATAGCTCTGCCGACATAGTATCAGAAGCGAGGGTTTTTTTAACTCCAGGATTTCCGCTCAGATCAGAACCCTACAGCCCAAGGTTTCCTCGTTGACTGCTAAGATTCCTGTGGACTGCGTACTCGCGCAATTCTGAACCCTAACTCCTCGTCTCTACCTGTCTGTCTCATGCGTACATTACTGCGTACATTCCTGAATTAAATAGACATGGAAATTGGCCTCGAGCATTCAACCAAAATTGGTAGATCATTGCTTTTGAAATTTGAAGCATGCCCGCATGTTCCCAGAACTAGAAACACAGTGTTGTGATTCTATAATTTTTTTTTTATTTTAAGTGATTCTCATGATTCTATCTGGTTGTGATCTGTGGGCTAGCAGTACATCCTACATGCGGCAGAAATAAATTAAGAAAAATCAAAATCTTTGATTACAAACAAATTCAAAATTAAAATCAAACAAATTCAAAATTAAAAGCACAGTTCTTTATGCTATCTTGTTAAGTGAAAGAGAGCAAATGACCTAAAGTTGTGTTTAATGACTTATTGTGCAAAATAAAGAAGACTTGGTTTTCCCAAAATAACAAATGGTTTAGTAATTGGGGTATTTGCTTGAACATGTGTCCCACAAACAGTGAAGAGATAAAAGCTTTTCTTATGGATAAGTTTCACAAACGTACTTGGGAGAAGGAGCTAGGGAGAAAGAAAAAGTACTATATTTAAGAGTTTAATCCCACTCATAATCATCAACAAAAAGTGTACATAGGGGCCAATATTTCTTGGAGAGCCAAAATTCTTATTACTCAACTAGGGACTAATTCTTAACGACTCTGTTGTGAAACAAGACCTTCGAAAAGGTCAAAAAAAGTGTGGGAGGAAAGAATATGTATTTTGGAAAAGAGGGAAAGGAGGAAACATAAAAACATTTCATTTTAAAATGTCAAGCCTTGAAAGACAGCCGGGAAAGTTATGGAGAGATTCTCGTAGCTAACTCTTGGGATAATCTATTAAGCGAGGGGTTTGTGGAGAAGCGAGGGGATTGTGGAGAAACTAAAAACATTTATTGTGAGATTTCACAGGAAAACAAAATCCAAATGGAAAAGCAATCTATTTCATAAACTATTTTTAACCTCGTGAACATTAAATAATTTCTCTCTTTATAACTAGTCATATCCATTTACTTAAAAAAAAAAAAAAATTAAATATTAAATATAAATTATAAATAATTTTGATAATAAAATATTTAAATATAATTTAAAAATAATAATAATAAAATTATTTAAAATATTTTTTTAATATATAAATAAATTTAATATCTCTTAATACATTCAATTTCTTGCCGAATTTCAATCAAAATCAAAATTAATCTGAAAAGTTGGCCAAAGAGACTAAAACATTTATGCATCTTCCTTTTTATCAATGGGCATGAAGTGGCGCATGCACGTGTAGGTTATGGATAAAGGAACTTTCAAATCACATGTTTATGGAGTTTTAAAGTAAATGTTCCTAAATGTTCCTAGTGATTGATTAATTATCAGTATAAATCCATTTTAATTATGAGAGAATTTAATGTTTTTAGGATACAAAATATAATTTTTAAGTGTATATAAAATATAAAATATAATATATAATTTTTCATTGTTTAGATTGTGTATCTAAATGTTATATAGAATATGTATAAGACCAAATAAATGTTTTAACTATAAAAAATTATTTTTTTATAATATATATAAAATATATACATAATTGACATTAAAATATTTTACATAACATTTATATTGAGACATTTTATAACACAAATTAAAATAGTTTTTTATTATTAATACATTTTTAAGTATATGTTAATATTAATTCATATTAAAATATTTTATTAATAACCCACATTGAATATTTTTTTTATACAATATTAAAATATTTTATTTTAACAAATTATTTTCTATATATATATGAAGTTGATATCGACATAAATTAGTTAACCTAAATCTTCAAACAGTTTATTTAAATCATCTGTTCAAATATTTTGAAAAATATAAGGTTTAAACATCTTACATATAATTTTTTTTATTTTTTTTACTTCTAATTATTTTAGAGCATATTTTTTAAATTATAGCCCATATTATTTTTCTATCTAAAATATAATTTATTTATTTTTATTTTACTGACAAATTTACACATTTTCTTATACTGGACTGTAGAATAAGCAAATTTACATATCTTCTCACACTGGACTGTAGAATAAGCTTCTTGACTATATTTCACTTGAGAAAATTCAAGAAAAATTAAAATAAAAATTACCGAGTAACCATAAATAACTCAACTAAAAATCTAAAACTAAACTGAACTGAATCAAAATGATATTTCAACAAACTTTTAACGAAACTTATTTGTGAGAGATTTGAGATAAATAGTATTCAAAAGGCTCATGAAACAAACTACGGATAAACCCAGGAATCTCTTTGTAGACATTTGACACCAATTAGTAGATCATTGAACTGAAGGTTGAAATAACAAATCTATCTATGTTTGGGGCATGCATGTGCCTTCACTGTTGGTTCCTTAAACACTGTTGCGCCTTCACCTACTGCTACAACTACTACAGAGGTTGCTACAGGTACACCGGCGCAGAACATGTGGAGCAATAGGTGGCTATTCTAACAAATTTGTGCTCATAAGCCTAACTGTGGAACTCTAAATTAGGATCAGCCTGAGAAAAATCTACCAAACTTTGCAAAAAAAGTAAAAGTTCCGTATGCCTAAAGCCCAAATTCCGGTGCAAACAAATTTTCTCCAAGAAATCGACAAATGGTGGCAAAAGTATGTATGTTTCTAATGCTAAGACTATGCTCTCTTCTGAGGAAAAGATACTAGTTCGAAATGCTCCTAATCCTAGGGCCAATCCTAAAGTTGAAAGCTCTGTGGACACCGGGGAGGAGAGAGACATGTTCTTTGAAAACTATAGGAACCTTCTTAACCTTCAATGTCCGGATGAGGAACCTGAGAAAGCTAATATTCTTTCTGCTAAGATAAGACCAATGATAAAAATACTCCGTCTTGAGAGAAATTCTTATTTGCTCTGGTTTTATTTCAAAGATTTTAATAGACAGTTTTTGAGAATTTTTGTAATTTTGGATAGATATTTGTGTTTTTAAACCCTAGAAGTTCGACATCAACTCCGGGAGTTTACTTGTTCTTTGTTGGGATGATAGGGATAGAATGTTCAGTATTGAAAATCTTTTGCATTGACAGGGATAACAGTGAAACCTTGATTTTGTTATTTGTATCTTATGGTAGTGAACTTTCCTTTTGGATAAAATGCTTCCTTTAAACTTTTATTAATAAAAAAAACAATATGTACATACGTTTTATATAAAATAGGTTGGCTCATGAATGCATCTGCCACAGGCAAGAAGTAACAATTAGATACACCCATAGGGATATCAAAAATTAGATTATGCACCCGGTTGGCTTTGCAAGTCCAAAATCATACGGACATAGGCCAAAGGACAAGGACCTAACATTAAGTACGGTGGCCAGCTGGCTACACAAAAGATAGACATAAAGACCAAGCGGTGGCAACGGATCCCGGTTCTGGAGGAGGGTTACAATCATCTGGATTCAGGCCCTAATCCATGAATGGTGGCCCGTCAACAGGTCAGGTCATGACCCATCCATGTTCTTCCTGTTCAGGACACTTCTCCATTGAGATAGCCAAGGACACTTTTCCGTTGAGATAGCCAAGTCCAGGATAGGGAACTTGTTCTTTGTCTAAGGAGGAGGCAGGCAACTGTGGTGTTCATGGCTTTGACTTCAAAATTCACTATATTCTCAAACCAGGTGCCTGCTCTGTGGAATGGCCTACTGCCAGATTAATGTGGTGCCTGCTCTGTGGAATGGCCTACTGCCAGATTAATGTGAACAAGCCGAGCCAAGATGAAAGTGGACCTCAAGAGGAACCCAAATCATTATACAAAAGCCAATCCCAAAATTCCATTGGTAAAACAATCAAACTGGAAACCAAATAAAGTGTATATTAATTGATCTCAAACAATGTACAATGTGTATATATTAATACATAAGAAAATAGTTGAATTAGTTTCCAAATGTTCTTAAATTTCAATAACTACTCCAACTAACCCGAGTTTAATCCCCAGAATTGAATTAACGGTATAACATCATCAACACTCTTATAAACAACTACATTATCAAGGATAAATGGCCCCAAATGAAACCAATTTGCTCTGATCAAATAATTTGAGTAAGATGCAGCAGAGACGCAAGGCAAGTACCTGGGCTAAAACCTTATGGGAAAAATTGAAAAGAGTAATTGGCCGCCAACTCGTAGTCAACTTAGGGTTCCCCTCTTTCAAGATGAATCGATGAAACCTTTGTTGATAAGAGATTTGACGGATATTTTTAGACAACTTCTTTGCACACCATGACATGTGGCTTTGAAAAATCAGATGGAAACTACCATCAGCGCTTCCATTAACTCTGGAGAAGACCAAATTCTAGGAAATTTGTCATTGCCATCACCATCAGCGCTCCCGTCAGCTTTGGGAGGGTCAATCCTGGTCGCAAATTCTCTCTTGTTCAGGGAAACTTACCAAAAGATAAGGTCAATGCACATCCCTCCGTGCATCAGACATAAATGAGACTGGAAAACATTACGACAATGAGCAACAAATTCCACTGAATTGCGTCCTGACTGGTAACCCTGCCTCATTCTGTTTTCAGAGCGCCAGTTCTCTCAAACTCTTCCTTGCAATCAAGCGATTTAAAAGGGGCTTTCGTGGGCTGATCTTCAGTCTTAAGGCAATGATGCCAAGACCTAATTTGAGCACCTCAAGCCTGTCGAATCTCATCAACGCTCCAAAAAATAGTCTTAATTTGGCCACTCATGATTTAAGATTTAAGGGTAACATCATAAGAAATTTATCTAATGGTTCAAATTCAGAGGGTGGTTCAAATCTAAAATCCAGAGGATAGAATATGTAGAACGTTATAAATTTTAGATTTAAGAAATCAAATTGCTACACCAGTTTGTCTCTCACAAACCAACAAAAAAAATCTCATACATTATTATGAAGTGTAACTGTAACCATTATTACCCTCCTCAATGCTAGTGATTTTCCTAATAGTTCATCTTAAAAAAAAAAAAAAAAACCGAAAAAAACAGGCATACATACTACATACTGGCAAAGGCCTTGAATTGGGATAGTTTCTTCTGATAGATGATTTGGAACGAAAAAAACAAACATACATACTACATACTGGCAAAGGCCTTGAATTGGGATAGTTTCTTCTGATAGATGATTTGGGATGGGGACAGGTCTGTTTGTTGCCTACTGTGAAATTGGGTCCCAAAAAACAAACTCAGTTCTTTGGGATAGTTTCTTTTGATAGATAATTTGGGATAGTTGACAGGCCTGTTTGTTGTCTACAGAGAAATTGGGTCCCCAAATTTCTTTTGTTGATGTGTGACTTTTACAGACAGACGACCAAGTCTGCTCTGCGAGCCTCTCAAATTGAACACCTAGCAACAAATTCAAACAGGAAAACAAGCAAAATAAGAAGAGAACGCTTACATCGACGAAGGAAGGATGGTAGACAACTTGGGCCTTGCTGTGAAGAACATCGACGGTGGCATCCTCGATACCTTCGAGGCGCTTGACAGCCTTCTCGATGGAGGCAGCGCATGCAGAGCACTGCATGCCAGAGACCTTAAAGAGGGCCTTTCGGATCCCCAGCAGCTGCCTTGACGAGTCCCCGGGGGATTCGATGGGGTACCTCGGCATCGATGGATAATGAGGAGGCGGAACCAGAACCACACCGGATTCCCTCTCCCCTCCATTCTCCCTGTGCTTCAGCTTCCACAGGCATGACAAAGCAAAGAACCTGCTACCCATTCTCGCGTTTTCTGCAACAGGGTATCGAATTGAAGCCTTCAATTATAGGGAACCCAAGTCCGATATCAACAGAAATATGCTGAAAATAGTGACGAGCAGGACCGAGGATGAGCAATCGGCCATCATGGACAGCCTGAAGATTAACAATGTGCGTTGAGTTCAAAATCTGTGACTAATATTGCCCTTTTTAGTGTTTTGCGAGTTGGAATTCAAATACTTAGGGGCATATATCTATATTTAGGCGCGTAGTTGCGGCTTGCGTGCGCCGCGACGGGGGGTCACCCTCGTCACGACATTGATTTATGAACGGTTCACTTGTCAAAATATGGACAACTCACCTACTAAATTTACCTTGGAGAACGGGATGGTACGGGTTTTCTCATCATACACGTGGCAGATAATCCGACGACATAGACAACTATCTACTTCGACATACACGTGGCAGATAATCCGACGACATAGACAACTATCTCCTTCGACATACACGTGGCAGATAATCCGACGACATAGACAACTATCTACTTCGACATACACGTGGCAGATGAATGTTAGAGTTAAGTTGTTTGAATTTAGTCTTTGTCTCTATTACGTTTTAGGTTTGTTTAGTTATTTTTGACTTGTAATTGTTGTTTTATGCAATTTTTTATTTACATGATAAATAATATTATTAAAATTTATAATTTTTTAATGGTTTAAATTTATTTTCAATAGAATTATGATTTAGGATTAATGGTGAAGGTATGTCACGTTATTATACCGTTTTAGATTTTCTTGCATTTCAAGTTATTTGTGGAGGTTCAATATTCATTTACAAGAATATTAAGGATGGGATATTTTAGAGATAGTTTTATAGAGGTTAAATGTCTATTTATAACCATAATAATAAGGATTAGGGATAGTTTTAAGTTAGAGGGAATTTTGAAAGGAAATTTTTTTAAGTGTAGTTTAATTATTAGAATTTAATTTTTTATTTTTTATTTTTTTTTTTTATTTTTTTTTTATTTTTTTTTTTTTTTTTTTTGTTTTGTTTTGTTTTGTTTGGAGTTATAATTTTTTGTAAGATTGTAATTTTATTTGGGTTGACAATAGTTATAGGGGTTATTTTCAATTTTTATGGAAAAATCTAAATTGAGTATAGTTGGGGGTTGGGCAATTGCACAAATAATGTGGCTTGCATATGGATTGTTGTAAAGGTTCTTTCTGGCCAAAGAAGCAAACATCAAAGATTTAGTGGTGTTGGAAGATTCACATTTGGTTATTCATCACCTTGTTCATGGATCTTTGCCTAAGGATTGCAAGTTGTGAAGCATTATTGATCAAATTAGGAATCTAAAACTAGTCTTCTCTACTATTAGCTTCTTTCTTGTGTTGAGAATCAACAATTCTTTTATAGATGATCTCGCCAATAAAGGTGTAAACTTGGACACAAGAATCTTAATGAGAAATGGCATTCCTTCCCTTACAACTATTCCTAAATAGTGGGTCTGATATGTATTGTAAATTTTGTCTATATGTAAAATGGCTAATAGATATTGAGAATAAGAATTGTCGTGAGGTTATGTCAAGTATAGTTGGCCTCAAAGATTTTCATTATACTCACTTGTTGTTTAGGTCGCAATCTAGACGTAGATTTTGATTTAATACAATATCTTCATCAGAATTTAAAAAAAAAAAAAGATCATAAGTTAAGTTGTTTAAAATGTGTTTTTAAATATATAAATACATTCAGTGAACTAAAAAAAATTGAAACTTAAAATTGTAAAAATTCCTATGGAATTTCAGTAACAATTAACAAGAAAATTTGCCAAAACAAAAAAACAAAAAATTAAATTAAAAAAAATATTCATAATTAGCTATTTATCCTTTTAAAAATATTTTTTAAATCTGTAATTTAAAGGTAGGGATATTTTTTTATTCCCTAATTTTAAGGCGGTAAAAATATATGCATATTCCTTTTTATCAATGAGGACGAAGTTTGAGCTTGTACTTATGGGCCAAGGGGAATGGAAAAAAATTCACGAAATGGAACTTTCAAATCACATGTTTATATTTATTGATGACAATATCACTTGGGTAATGATTACTAATCAAGTCAACGATACATCATTATCCACAAAGCTTGAGCATGAATTTGTGCGTTAAAGTTTTAAAAAACTTTCAAGTGACATGTTTCAATTTATTGATGACAATGACACTTTCGTAATGATTAATAATCACGTCAATAATCATCATTATTCACTATTGGAGATAAATTGTACAACATGGGGTTCATTAAATTTATTGTGATAGAATTTATGTAACATTAGCAATTGATGTGGATGGTAATTGAATTTATGCGACATGAATAATTGTTGTGGAGGATAAACTAACTTAGTAGAAGTCTATGTGGAAGTGATTAGGCATGGATAAGAATTCATTAATGTTATAAGTAATTAACTCAAATGGAGTATAATATCAATACATAATTATGTGAAAATAAAATAGAATATTATTCAAATTAGATATATAAACCATAATACTTTGTTGGTGATACAAAAAATGAGCTACAAAGGATTGAAGTGATG
Source organism: Pinus tabuliformis (assembly GCA_031772625.1). Lineage (NCBI taxonomy): Eukaryota > Viridiplantae > Streptophyta > Pinopsida > Pinales > Pinaceae > Pinus > Pinus tabuliformis. The sequence continues at coordinate 173,140,959 of CM062810.1, read as the reverse complement.
TAGAGGATCTTTATAACTCAAGTTATGAGACAAATGCATGAGCTTAATCTTGCGAAAGATAAAAGAACTCTCTAATTGCAATTGTGAACTAAGAGTGGAGCCATTTATAAGTGTAATAATACACACAAAGAGAGAATGCATGAAATTAGGTGGTCCTTAGTAATGGGCCTCAAGCACAACATATGAAGACAACTAATTCCTTGAATCTTGGAAGCAAGTTGGCTAAGGTAGGGGTTAACTAAGACCAACTTAATTATTGGTCCAAACATGAAGTACATGTAGTTGAATTTGATCACATAATTAGTAGGGCATGCCAATCCTCTACATTGTAAGATCTAAATGATGTGGATTGATGAATTGTAGCTTAGGTTCCATGTCAAATCATGTATTGATCTAGCAGTTAATTTATTACCATGTGTATAGGGATTAACACAAGGCCAATGGCACACGGAAGAATATGCAACAACATGCAAAAAAAAAAGTGCATGCAGGTTGTAGAAAATACTATAATGATAAGCATTGGATTTTGGTTGCTCAATATAGGCCTGTTGCAAATTGAACTGCCCTAATGCACACTAAAATTGCTCAAATGCATATATCAATTGTCTCCTTAAGGTAGTAACCACCCTCATTCCAATGTAGATAGAAGCACAAGTCCTTGCAGCATTATAATTTTCTATTGAAAATGAAAGAATTAGTGTGTTATCCAATAAATAAGGAATCGTTTGTCACTTTTTATCTTGTGTGAAATGCTTAATATGTGTAGGCCATTGACATGCTTTAACAATCTAAAAGGATTTTGTAGCTTTGTGTTGTGTCTGTCACTATGTCTTACTAATACTTTGGTTAAAATATGTTGATGCACTATAATTCGAGTCAATGTTAACTAGAGTCTCTAGTTGTGTAGTACTTCTCTAAAAAATTGGAGTATTGTAAGATCATAGGAGCTACATTTAACATAAGATACATCCAAAGGTATGGGGGTATATCAAGCTTAAAAACATTACCACTACATTTCTTGATGGTGGTGTGTGGATTATATCATAGTGCTTTGAATTTATGACGTCCTCCCTTGAATCTTTCTTATTGATATGAATTTAAACGTTGTCCCCAACTAAATAATTGTTTGGGATGTTGTGCTTTTCATGGCATTTTTTATACTTCTCCAAGGTTTGCCACTTGATGTCATCAACCTAGCAATGAATATTGTAGATTTGTTCAATGAAGCACATTTCTTTGTTAACTTATTTCTGAGTGGAGGCATGACGTAAGATAGTAGTGTGTTTAGAATATGTATCCACATGCAATGACAATTTCAATGAAGCGGGATAAAAATACAACAAATTGCACTATTTTCAGCAAACCTTTTTGGTGTATTTTCTAGTATAACTTGACAACATATTACAAAATTTCCAAACAACACCTCATTAATTCAAACTTATACCTTCCTTTTGGATTTGTTACATTTGTAGATTGGTCTATGGTCTTGCCATGTTGCATTTCAACCAAATTTTGGGTGATTTGAAGTAGATTCAATTCATGAAATTATGGCAAGGCATTGTCATAAAAGTGAATTCATTACATGTTTATTCTTCTTTACATACATATTTAACTAAGTATAGAAAGGCATATAATGAAGCTTATGAGACAAATATAATTATAACAATACACATATTAAATTGGTGAAAATATCTAGGCAGAATATCAACTACAAAATTTAATTAACAAAATGTGTTTGTGCAACAATGATACAAACATCATGAAGCCAATACTAACTAATAATTATCTATCCAACTCTACACCAACCACCTCGACCAACACAAACCCATTTGCACTCAATAATAGATGCATATATAATACATACTTGAGGGAATATAAAGGATTCCATTCCTCTCTTTCATATATCATATAATATATTAGTGTAAAAGTGTCAAATGAACTTCCATCCACAACCATTCATTGAGGTGTATGCTATATCATGCTCGCGTTGAAAATTTGTATATGTTGGCATCGATGTTATGCACCTAGGTCATCATTTGGGTATGTGCAACTAAAATATAAGCACATTCATAACACAACTTATTCTTGGTTTGATGCACGTGAAGCCATACATGCCCATACTTATATATATTCTAGGATAAACTCTCTTTCTACCATAATGTAGTCATGAACTTCACCTGCTGAAAATAAAAAAGATAGAGTTTGGATGCACTACAACATATCACATTGCGTTGAGTGTGTTTGTAATTATGGCGTATGAAAGCCAAATTCTCATCCTAATTTGTTGGGTCCCTATAATACTAGTGATTACCCCATTACTATTGTAGTTATACCCCTTATTAATATTGTTGTGCCCCTATTTCCCCCATATTGTTATTATTGTGCCACATAGAATCCCTCTATTGTTATTTTTGTGGCTTTATATTATTATTGTTACGTCGGCTGGATTATATTGCGACTCCTTGGACTCCTATATATAGAAAGGAGGTTTTGTCATTTGAATCATCCAAGGATTGTTCATTTATGTAATGTAAAGGAGGTTGACCCCTCGAAGAGGTTGAATTCTAAGGCGTTGATCTATATTTTCTATCTTTTCTTCAGCTGGTTTCATAACATTTGGTATCAGAGCTTTGGATTCTAGGGTTTTGCTGCTCCAAACAGGTCATCGTGGCATTTTCTCTATAACTTTTTTTCTGCGACGTTTCAGAAGTTGAAAAAAAAACCCATTTGAGAAGAAATCGCACTGAACCTAAGGCCCGAATTTTAGAGCTTTTCGTGTTATATTTGTGGATATATGACCTGAGGAAGCTGGTCTTTTTGCAGACTCCTGAATTACATTCCAAACAGGTGACCTGGGGAAAATCGTCATAACTTTCTCTCTGGGGATCGGATTGAAATTTCGTAAGAAGGTACAGAAAGAGGACAGACTGTAGTTTCTTGTGTGCATTTTTTAGATCCAAAGGTTGAAACAGTGACTCGTGGCACGTCGTACAAGTTCGCTCTACTGAACTAGTCTATAATCAAGTCACTGTGGGAGATTTCGCATAACTCTTCCTTGGAGAATCCAATTTGGGTCAGACTTGTGGCATTGGAAAGAGGACACAGAAGGCTACTACAAGTCACAATTTCAGAACTGGATGATCTGAATTACAGAGATACATCAGATTCAATATCAGGCTTCTACAAAGTGAAAAAAGGTGTGTAGTTTTTTTTTTTAAATTTTTGCGTAAGCTTGGTTTGAAGGAATTCAAAGGGCATAGTAAAGCATTATTATCGGTAACTGATGCCCCGAGGAAAGAAAATGCAAACACCTAGTAAGGAACCTGAAAGCTCTAGCATGACTCATGAAGAAGAGGAAGAAATGCTACATGATATATCAAAATTACAAGAACAAGTGCAACAAATGTCACGCTCACAAAAGCTAACAGAAGCTAAGATAAATGGCGTGGAATCTAAGATAAATGGCGTGGAATCTAAGATAAAGGGCATGGAAGCTAAGATGGATGATTCGAAGATAGATTTGAAGAGAGACATGGCAGATTTGAAGACAGGCATGGCAGATTTGAAGATAGATTTGACAAATTTTCTACAAGAAATACTTACTAATGGTGAAAAGGTAGTAAAGGAAACTCATGATGAGAACAAAAGAAATGTTAATCATGATTCCATAGACTCTAATGTTGGATCGAAGACCCACCATATTCCAAAAATCGATATGAGGAAGTTTGATGGCAAGGATCCCGCCACATGGATATTACAGATGGAGCAATTCTTCGATCTCAATAATGTGCAAAACACACAAAAGGTACGTATGGCAACTTTATATTTGGAACCAAATCAGTTTGTATGGTATCAATGGCTTTGCTCTCGTAAACAATTTATCACTTGGGCAATTTTTACGGAAGAATTGATAGCACATTATGAGGATACAAAAAGCAACACTTTTTTTAGCCAATTGATAAGTCTCAAACAAAAGGGTTCAATAATGGAGCACATTGAGGAGTTCCAAAAATTGAACATAAGGGTAAAAGATATTCCAGAGGAGCATAGGATTGATGTGTTCATAGGGTCTTTAAAGGATAATATCCAACATGATGTTCGCCTTTGGGAACCTGATTCATTAGAGAAGGCATTCAGGTTAGCAAGAAAAATGGAAAGCAAAATTATGGCAACCAGGAAGCATACCACTCACAACTATAAAGACGGAAGTGTTGTTGCCCCTAGTCTTCCACAACCTATAAGGTTGACACCACAACAATTGGAAGAAAAAAGAGCAAAAGGGCTTTGTTACAGTTGTGATAGCAAATACACTAAAGGTCATAAGTGTGCTGAGAAGAAATTATTCTACATAGATTGTGAAGAGGAAGAAGAAAAGGAGCAAGAAAGGTCAAAAGAAGAGGATATACTCCAGGAACAAAGCCTAGATGAAGAACAAATAAATCCGACCATATCTTGTAATGCATTGGCGGGAATTACCACTCCTCAAACCATCAAGATAGAAGGACAAATCAAGAAGAAAAAGGTAATAGTGTTGATTGATTCAGGAAGCACCCACAATTTTATTCATTGTAAGGTAGCAAAAGAATTGAATTGCTTCCTATATCCAGCACCAGAGTGTCAAGTGATGATTGCAAATGGAGGAACAATAAATTGCTCTGGAAAGTGCCATAATATCAAGCTATCCATGGGAGAATATGTATTGACTAGCCCAATGCTTTCCATTCCAATGGGAGGTGCTGATGTTGTACTAGGAGTCCAATGGCTACAATCCTTGGGTACAATAGCTTTTAATTTTCAAGAACTTTTCATCAAATTTTCTATGGAAGGAAAGGAAGTTGAATTAAGGGGTATTGCAGGGAAACCAGGAAAGATAATCAGCTCTAATGGTATGACAAAGCTTCTAAAAAAGGAGCAAAGAGGTGTAATTGCACAATTATGTTCGCTAGATGTTTCCACATTGGAATCATCTATTTCTCCAGATCTCCAAAAAGTCCTGGACAATCATTCCAAGGTATTTGAGACTCCCAAAGGTCTCCCACCTATGCGTGATCATGATCATGCTATTCATCTGATTCCAGGAAGTGTTCCTCCAAACATCAGGCCGTACAGATATCCCTATGTCCAAAAGAGTGAAATTGAACGTATGGTTGCAGAAATGCTAGAGGCTGGTATAATTCAACCGAGTCAAAGTTCTTTCTCTGCTCCAGTAGTATTGGTGCACAAGAAGGATGGATCATGGCGCATGTGTCCGGATTATAGGGAGCTCAACAAGCTCACTATTAAAGATAAGTTCCCCATTCCTGTCATTGATGAATTACTGGATGAATTGCATGGATCAATTTACTTCACCAAGTTGGATCTTCGTTCAGGATATCATCAAATCAGAATGAAGATTGAAGACATTCCGAAAACAACATTTAGAACTCATGAGGGTCATTATGAATTTTTGGTCATGCCTTTTGGCCTTACCAATGCACCTTCAACATTTCAAGGTTTGATGAATTCAATTTTCAAACCATTCCTTAGAAAATTTGTGTTAGTATTTTTTGATGATATACTAATCTACAGCAAGTCTTGGAAGGATCATGTTGAACATGTTGACAGGTGCTACAACTATTGGAGGAGAAACAATTATATGCAAAAAGATCCAAATGTTTCTTTGGAGTCCAGGAGGTGGAATATTTGGGTCATATTGTATCTCATGAAGGAGTTAAGGTAGACCCTAGCAAAATTAAAGCCATTAAGGAATGGAAAATCCCCACATCCATAAAGCATCTGCGAGGATTTCTTGGGTTGACAGGGTATTATCGCAAGTTTGTTAAGAATTATGGGAGAATAGCAGCACCTCTAACAACATTATTGAAGAAAGATGCATTTTCATGGACTTCGGAAGCAACAAAGGCCTTTGAACATCTTAAAGAGGCAATGTGCCAAGCACCGGTCTTAGCTACACCGGACTTCACAAAAACCTTTATTGTGGAATGTGATGCTTCAGGAAATGGAATTGGTGTTGTTCTAATGCAAGATGAAAGACCCATTGCTTTTGAAAGTCGTCCAATCAAGGGAAAGTTTTTAAGCAAAGCTATTTATGAGAAGGAAATGTTGGCAATACTCCATGCACTTAAGAAATGGCGACCCTACCTAATGGGAAGACACTTCAAGGTAAAAACGGATCATGATAGCCTTAAATACTTTTTAGAACAAAGATTATCCTCTGAAGAGCAACAAAAGTGGGTCACAAAGATGTTGGGTTATGACTTTGAAATCATCTACAAAAAAGGGAAGCAAAATGTGGTGGCAGATGCACTCTCAAGAAAGGATGAGGATGTGGAAGCATTGTTGTGCGCCATTTCTATTATCCAACCAGATTGGATAAACGAAGCAAGGGAGGAATGGAAGAATGACGAAGAAGTGTGGGCACTTATTCGAAAGCTACAACAAGATTCCAGTACGTCTGATACATTTAGCTGGAAAAATGATTCGTTATGGTACAAAGATCGCTTATACCTCTGTAAGAATTCCCAGCTAAAACAAAAGATTCTTATGGAATTGCACACTTCTCCCTTAGGAGGGCACTCAGGATTTTTAAAAACTTACCACAGGGTTAAGAAGGAATTTTTTTGGGATGGCCTTAAATCAGATATTCAAAAGTTTGTGGCGGAATGTTTGGTTTGCCAACAAAATAAAGTTGAAACAATTAAGACACCGGGTCTATTACAACCTTTATCCATTCCAAGCCAACGTTGGGAGGAGGTTTCAATGGATTTTATCACAGGTTTACCCAAGTCTGAGGGAAAGAGTGTCATCATGGTGGTAGTTGACAGACTTACCAAGTATGCACACTTTTGTGCATTATCACATCCATTTAAAGCCAGTACAGTTTCTACTGCATTTATGGAAACAATTCAAAAGCTACATGGAAACCCAAAGATTATTGTAAGTGACAGAGATCCCATTTTCACTGGAAATTTTTGGACAGAATTATTTTCTTGTCTTGGTACTCAGTTAGCTCATAGCTCATCTTATCATCCTCAATCTGATGGGCAAACTGAGATAGTAAACAAATGTTTGGAAGGATATCTTCGTTGCTTTGTATCTGATAAACAGACACAATGGGTCAAATGGTTGCCTCTGGCTGAATGGTGGTATAACACTTCCTTCCATACAGCAACAAAAATGACCCCATTTATGGCACTTTATGGGTATCAACCACCATCCATCACATCATATTTAAGAGAAAATTCTAAGGTTCAGGCAGTGGAACATCACATCGAACATCAACAACAAGTCCTCCAACTCTTAAAGGATAACCTCGTGTTGGCACAAAATAGAATGAAACAACAGGCAGATCAACATCGCAGTGAAAGAAGTTTTGATGTAGGTGATTGGGTATTCCTACGGCTACAACCATATAAGCAAATGTCCCTCAAGCAAGCTAAGAAGGATAATAAATTATCACCAAAGTATTATGGTCCGTACAAGGTGTTGCAAAAGATTGGTACTATGGCATACAAATTGGAGCTTCCTGCAGCTTCTCGATTGCACCCAGTTTTCCATGTTTCATGTTTAAAGAAGGTTATAGGTGACAAGCTCCCAGTTCAAACAATATTGCCAGAACTTGACGAGGAAGGAAAAATTATATTGGAACCGGAAGCAGTCACAGAAACAAGAACTCGACAGCTACGAAATCGATCAATTTCAGAGTATCTTATCAAGTGGAAGAACTTATCCGCTGAAGATTCCACATGGGAGGATGAGAATTTTATGCAGAAGTATCCAGAACTACTCAAGCGTTGAGGACAACACTTTTTTGAAGGAGAGGGGCATGTTGGGTCCCTATAATACTAGTGATTACCCCATTACTATTGTAGTTATACCCCTTATTAATATTGTTGTGCCCCTATTGCCCCCATATTGTTATTACTGTGCCCCATAGAATCCCTCTATTGTTATTTTTGTGGCTTTATATTATTATTGTTAGGTCGGCTGGATTATATTGTGACTCCTTAGACTCCTATATATAGAAAGGAGGTTTTTTCATTTGAATCATCCAAGAATTGTTCATTTATGTAATGTAAAGGAGGTTGCCCCCTCGAAGAGGCTAGATTCTAAGGCGTTGATCTATATTTTCTATCTTTTCTTGAGCTGGTTCCATAACATAATTTTATTGGACATGTAAAGAAAATGCACAAGATTCTAGTTCACAACCTCTATTTTTCTATCAATTTGACGATGAATGGTCATATACATACAAAAGCTTATGTCAAGTATGCCCCAAAGAGATTTCTCAAAGCTGGAAATGACTATAGGGCCTTTGTCATTGATAATATAGGTAGGCAATGCAAAATTAACTTAGATGTAAGTGAAGAATTGTTTTCTTATGCCTTATGTTGAATCCTCTTAATAGGTAAAGGATCACCATCTTTATAATGAATCGGCCACAACAAATATTGCATTTTGATTACATCGTCATGTGCTCAAAAAAATTGTCAAAAAATGAATCTAGATAGATCCCCATGGATGTGAAGGTATGGAAAAATGTGTGTAGAACCCCTAGTTTTGTTTTATTTGTTTTGTTATTGTGCAAACAACACAACCCTTTATATATTATTGACATCAAGATGGGGGCAAGGCTAGTAAAATACTTCTACAACACTGAAAGACCTTATGGATACCAAAATGACCTCACTTGGAGTAATATGCCGCCCAATCAAGTTTGTCATGCTCGTATTAGTTGTAACAGATGTTCAAAGGTGAAACAATCTATCATGCATATGAAAATATTGGCACAGTTTTCATTGGAAAACCACATAAACATGGGAAAATATTTGATCTATTTCATAATATTTTCAATCCCATGTTTGATGTCATAAGTATCCCAAATATTTTATAAGATATGACTGCGTAATTGACTCAAAAAAATCAACCACAAAATAAGAGGAGTTGCAGTTATGGTTGATCATTAAATTTAATTGTTGCATGTATTCCATCTGCCTCTACTAGCACACAATTTGGAATTTGATCTCTATATCTGCAAAGTAAAAGGATCATGGCCAAAATGTATGGTAATGTCCTTACTTGAGATGTAATGTCACAATTGTTTGAGAACTTGGATGACTACATAAAGCTCTCAATCATAGCTCAAATAGTTCTTGAAGAAATCATTGAATTTCAAATGGTATGTCACAAGGTGCATGCATTGAAAGAAGGCAATGTCTAGCACATACTATGAGATTTCAACATATATTTGAATAGATATATATTAGGTGGTCGTAAGACTAGGGAGATAATTTTCACTTTAATTCTTAAAATTCTTATAATTTGTTGTGTTATATCAATATTCCACTGGGATATACTTTTTTTGTGTTTCTATGTAAGGGGATGAGGATAGAGTATGCAATGTAAGAGAGTCCCAACCTAAATATTCTATATAATTTATATAAGCCCAAAAAATTGCACCTTTATTAGATTGATCGGGATATGTTAGTCATGGAGAACTCGAACCTTCCTTGGATCCTTGTGCACACCTATGTCATCCACTATGAAACCAAGTGCAATATATGTTTCATAGTGAACCCACATCTCTCCAAGGTTACAAAGAGCTTGTGGTATTGCAACGTATTTAGAACCATAACAACATTTTCAGGGTGATTTTTACATTTCCTAATAAAAATCAACATATTTTCAAGAAAAACCACAACAAAATTACTTGTGAATGGTTACAAAATAACTTCCATAAGGTGCATGAATGTTACATGGAATTAGTTAAGAGTCATCACCAACCACTAGCATAACCAATCCATAACTTTGAGTTCTTTCTAACTATTCCTAGGGTCAATGAAAATTTGGTGATACTCGAACTCTAAGTCAATTTCAAGTGAAAACATCGATCCATTTAGTGTCTAAAGGATCATCAATATGAGGAGTGAGATACCTTCATAATAATCTTATTTAAGAAATGGTAATTGATTGTACATATGCATATCTCTTGTTAGAAATTGTAGCAAGAAAGGATAAATTTGACTTTTGCCTTAGTCAAATTTAGTAATTCAATTTTCCACATCAGCAGGATGACTTGGATGGCAGTTAACTTGTGTGACATGGCTTTGTCTACTTGTTTACTCAATAAATTTGATTTATAGGCTAGAAGTAGAGTTGTACATGTAGTGATTTCTAAAACTTAGCAATCTAGTTCAATGAATTTCAATTTGACTCAATTAACTGAGTTCAAGAAACTAGTTGAGTCAGTTGAAGGTCAATTGAGTAGTTAAGATTGTTGTTAACTCACTCATCTCCTAGTTAACTAGTCAATCAGCTAAAAATAGACACAATCATGCATGGAATTCAAATTTCCTAGTTGAGGTGGAGGAAAAGGCATGTTTGTATTTATATTTGTATATTGTTGAGTGTAAAATGCTTTTGCACTAAGAACGTGAATCATTCCTTGGGAATTGTGGAAGAAAATAGGAGGAAGGCAAATTCCTATCTTTTAGGGTCTAATTTCCTCCGAGATTGTGCAAGGAAATAGGAGGTTGTTTGAGGCTTGAATTGGCTAAGTGTTGGCTAGAGCAGGTCATGAAGAAGAGAAGAAGATTGCAGTGTAGGGTGTGCTTCAGAGTTGAAGCAAGACATTGTATTTTTTTCTCTTGTCATCTAAATTAATGCAAAGCCGCAGAGGGGTTTTTCCCATTGTGGTTCCCCTGTAAATCATTGTGTTCTTGTGGTTTTTTAATGGTTGCATGTCATTGCATGTGTTCCTAAATTGTGATTTCCATACCACAAAATAGTAGAGGAAATTTGTAATCTCTTGATTTCAGTTAAAATTCATCAGTAATAGCAAATTTCTAGTAATTTCTACATCTCTTATCACCCTAAATTTACTCATTGTGACATTTATGTGGCCATACTTGAAAATATGGAAAATCCACATATACCACACATATATAACATAGTGAATTGTGCCATTTAGGTCTACCCTAATTGGTGGAGAGTGGGAGCATTATTCTCCCCATCCAAGTCCAATTCCTACAAGTGATATGGTATGTTAATGAGTATATTGTTGTGATGAATTTTGAGTCACATTGTTAATATGACCTTTTTCCTTGAAGAATATAAGGTTTACCTTGGGTACCATCCTTGGAAAGAGGGGAAGTGCCTAAGGTTTTCCATAAGATATGATGTGTGTTTGTGTATGTCTATAATGTAAAGGATTACATGTTTACTACCTCCGGTATCACACAACATATCCCTCAATACTGATGCCAATTGCACTAAAAAAGATAAATTTCGTAGCTCATAAATGCACAAGGACATCCTAAAGTAGCAAAATGGTTGTGTGAAATTGGCCTAATCCTCTCATCTCATTAACACTTGGTCCTTTTGGCCTCCTTTGAGTCTAAGAAATCACATGGTTTCCCATGAATAAAGGAGGAGCATTCACATGGGAACTAGTTTAGATTTGTGATCTAGTTTTTCTTATAGATAGAAACCATGGCTATGCATTTAGAAAGAAAGGGACTTTAGAGTATGGTTATGGTAGAGAAATAGAGCCAAAGGGTTAAGAGTCCATTGCCTCCACTCACTTATTTATTGTTTACTTTCCCTCTTACAATTCATCTATCCTCCAAAGTAACTAGTCAGAAGGTGGAATGCTAACCAACTTTACAAAAGGTTGAGATTGAGAATAAATGGAGGTTAAAAGGACCCTTACAAGGAGAGAAATAAAACTCACCTATTGAAATCTCTCTCCTAATCTAATATAGAGTATGTTTTTTTTACTTTTCAATTGGAATAAATTGGTTGTCACTCTTTCCCCCAAAAAATGTTGTTTGAATGATATTTAGATCATTAGATTAAGTGTGTAATGTCTTTATAGTTATCATACATTTTAGAGGATCTTTTAGTTGGTTATATTCTTGTCCCCTCGGCTTTCATTATCTATTCCTACCTCTAACAATTAGCTTGGAAACAATTTTTCACTTTTATGTATGAAAACCCCCATAGGTGACTCCATGAGGGAGCTCTTGGTTGTTTCTAGGTTTGGTTACTAATATTTGGTAGTTTTCAAGTGAGAAGCCAAAGAATTGCCACAAGGATGTTAAAGTCCCCATTTAAAACTTTAGATTGTAAACCTAGGGACATACTACTTTGATGAGGTATTGTGCACCATGTGTATAAATACATGAATACACCCATCTTTTTAGAAAGGGGAAACTTTGACTCTATGAATGCAAGGGCTACTTAATCAACAAGAAGGTTGAAATATAAAGATAACGAATAAAATGAAAGTGGAGACTAACATGCTACAAAATGACTAAATTGAAGGAGTTGCAAAACATAACTAAAAGAACCTGATAATCAAGAGACTAATTCTACTTAACTTGAAATTAATTAGAGCTAAATAAAGTGCTGCAAATGAAAAGCAAATCTAACTAAGTTGTTGCACTAGAAGGCTAAAAGAAAAATACTTTCAAATAAAGCTAAATATACTTCAATTGATCTACTATAAAGTTGATTCAAATTATTATAAGATAGAAGTATTTCTACTTAAGCTAATCTACTATGAATATGAAGAAGAACTAATGTAAAAATAGGGTCAACAATACATCCTCACCAATGACATGAAACCATTAATTATACTTGAAATTATATGTTGGGAACTACTATAGGAAGTGAATGCTACTTGAATTAAATAATGCATAATGCAAAATAGCAACAAAATAAACTAAACGCTGTTGAAAGAAGGGAATTATAATAGCACACAAAGGTTCCTTATTCAACCTTGAGTGATCCTTGCGCAAGGATTCTACAGGGAATCTATAAAGACTACCAAGAAAAATATGTCTAAAAGTAAAATTTTTATATTAAGTTACCAATCCATGACAACAATTCATCCTCTAAAAGTTCAAATTCACTAGCTCTTGTTATGGTTCTCGATTCTCAAAATAGAAAGGCTAAACTAAGCATAACCCTAGATGTTATTTATGCAAAAAATACTACATTAATAACCACTTCAATAAGCCCTTGATTGAAGGGCTTTTGTCCTCAAGATCCCTATAATCAAGGGCTTATGTTTTAAGGATCAAGTCTTGTTCTATCTTGATATTCCTCAATCATGGGTTCAAATTGAGATGGTGCTAGATTTGGTTCCATAGGTCATTGAAGAACTGACATGCCTTAGATATTGAAGAGGGGAAATAATCCCCCTTTTCTATCATGTGGATGTTGGTGAGAAATCCCCTTGAAATTTGACTTGCTTGAGAAATGTTTCAGTAAATCCTTAGACATGCGTGAAATTATCAAAACCATAACTAAACTAATATACATCGCACGTGCAATCAATCAAATCATCTCATTAATATCCAATTACACAATACTAAGTACATAATCCAATCCCTATCAATAATTGTGTATGTTATCAAGTGACCTAAACACTACATACTTCTTATACATACAAAAATCATTGCATATTCCAATCCCATGCAACACAAAGTGACCTCATGGATTATAGAGGGAAAGTACACTAAAAGGAATATCATAATGCATGATATTGACTTGGAAATTGTGATGTATGAATTGAAGAAATGCTTGACTTTTGTTAAGATTATGTTAGAGTTTCCCCAAAACAATGAGGGATCAATTGTGAATGACTCCTTATTGAATGAACATTTGTTCCTTATTTCTTCCATTAACCCCTAGAGTGGATACATTCTTGCGTATGTCTAGTCTCAACAATTATATCCTCAACTTTATCTCAATGAATGTTGACATATTTTTCATCATGCCACAAGATACCTCATTATTATTGACACTTTAAATTAATAATGGGTTGAATTTATATATTGCATCAATGTTTGAATCACAAAGAACATGACCAGGTTCTAGAATATTGTCATAGTAGAGTATGTGGTGGTCATATTTCGAGGGGCGGAACATCAATGAAACCTTGTGTGCATGATACTTTTGGCCTTCAATCTTCAATAATTTCATGGAAGTGTTAAAAAAGTGTCATCCTTGTTAAGTTTGTACTAAGATGATGAAGGTACACCTTGCTCCTTTTCACCCTATAGTTATTGTTGACCCTTTTTCAAAATGGGGTGTGGATTTTATGGAGTGTTAGAATACTTCTAGAGATTTTCATAAGTACATCATTGTGGTTGTTGACTACTTCAACCTTTGTTAATGATGGTTACATACAACATTGTTTGTTAGATCTTAGGCTTTTGTGATCCATAATTTAGTAAGCATGTCTTTCGGATTAATCACATCAGTATTATTTGGTCAACGTTTCGAACCAGCTAATGTGGTTCATCCTTAGGACAAAGGTGAAAAAATCCATAGATCCTAATGAATAAATATCAAGGATGCATTAGAGTCCAGAATTAGCCGTTAGGAAATTAGTTATTTAATTAATAAATTAATATATTTTTTAATTTTAAATTCCAATCAAAAGACTAGTTGTTATAGAATTAGTTGTTAACACAAGCGAACACTAGAATCACTGATGCATCCCTATGGCTAATTTTATAACAACTAATCTTTTGATTGGAATTTAAAATTAAAAAATATATTAATTTATTAATTAAATAACTAATTTCCTAACAACTAGTTTCTAATGACTAATTCTGTACTCTGATGCATCCTTGCTATTTATTCATTAGGATCTATGGATTTTTCACCTTTGATCTGAGGATAAACCACATTATTTGGTTTGAAACATCAACCAAATAATACTAATGTGATTAATCTGAAAGACATGCTTACAACATTGTTTGTATTCAATCATGTCATAGTAGAATATGTGGTGGTCATATTTATAGGAGGAAAACACCCATGAAACATGTCTTGGATGATACCCTTGTTAAGTTTATACTAATAAGATGCATATGCTCCTTGCTCCTTTTCACCTTATAGTCATTGTTGACCCTTTTTCAAAATGGGATGAGGATTTTATGGAGTGTTAGACTACTTCTAGAGATTTTCATAAGTACATCATTGTGGTTGTTGACTACTTCAACCTTTGTTAATGATGGTTAGATAATGACATTATTTGTATTAAAACATATTGTAATGAAATTTGTTGTGCTTGGAGAAATTATGACTAATCACATATCTTGTTTCCAAACCAAGTCGATGATGGAATTAGTGACCAATTTAGGTTTTTGTTAGGAACATTTAATGACATGCTATCCTCAAACGAATCGTTAAGTATATATTGTTAACAAAGTATTGAATATTATGCTTTAGAATATGGCTAACAAAAATAAATTCAAGAGGGAACTTATATTTTTTCTAGCTCTTTGAGCATACCAAACCTTGGTTAGTACCACAATTGGTTTCAAGATGCTACAATATGTTGATGGTGTTTAAGAAGTCCTATTGATTGAATGTGAGATTTGTTGAAATTTGTAACTAGGTTCGCTCTTCATAAATGTATTTGAGATGTACTTATCAAAAGAATGAAGAAAATATTTGTATTATTTCTATGACTTATTAAAGCATGGGTTTCATGCTTGGGTCATCATGTTTTAGGTCAAAGTCCCCATGGATGACTTCTAGGATTTAATCTGATTCATTAGAGTTATTGTACATTAAAAGAGACCCTTCTTTGGCTTTCGAATCATGTAAAAAGAATTATTTTTTAGTAAAAAATGAATTTAGTCTCCTTCACAACAAGTCGGCCTCAAGAAGATAAAGTTGGCCTCAAGAAGAGTAATTGGACCTCCCCAGAAGGCTATATATACAAGGCAGTTCAAATTCATTTGGAGCATCTCACTCTCACACACATAGTTCGATCTCTAAAGCTGGAAGCTGGAAAAGTGTGAAATTAGTAAAAGGCTAGAAGAAGAGTTGGAAAGAAGTGTGAGTTTCTGGAGGAAGATAGAAGACCTCAAGATCAAAATTTTGGGATAACTCTCACTCAGTTCTGAGGTGTATTAAGGGAGATCGAAGTTTTTCAAGTTTTTTCAAAGTTGTTGCTACACTTCTGCTTGGTCGAAGTTGCTACTGGGTTGAAGTTGTTGTTAATGTTGCTAGTTAGAAGTGTAACACCCTCCTTTCACATCTACCCAAGTAACCGACCAACCAGGGTAAACATGTGACAAGAGGCCACTATGATATGATTCGACCTCCTAAGTCACGTTAAGGAAGTGGAACCGACAAAAACACACCATACAGACCTTAAACATCAACATTAGGACCCTCAGGAACCATCCCAATCTTTCGACCAATTAGCCCCTGAGTCTCACTAAGATTTTAGACCACTTGACCCCCGGACGCTCCCATGATATGGGCATGACAACGTCTAGGAGCCTTTGTGATCAAGGATCAATATTTTAGCTAAAAAAAATTAAAGTGCTCAGAATTGCTTTAGAACTGAACGACCGGATAGAGTTCGTCACCAGGATTCCAATGTTGTGAATGGTTCAAAAAACCGACATCGTATGCAAAAGTTAGAGCTTCTGAAAGTTTGGTAAAAAAAATTCAAAAGTCAAAGTTTGATTAGGATTCACTAGATGCCCAATCAACATGCAGAGTATATTCTCTAGTTTCAACCAATGACACTGTGACAAGTGTCATATTCAGATTCGCTAGTGTGGTTGTGTGCAAGGGAAATTGCCTAATTGGCCTCTAAGGTGGAATTTGATTTTATTTATTTATTTAATTAAATATTATTATATATAATTTTTATGTTATATTATATAATTTTTAAATTGTATATTATAATATAATATATATATAGATATTATATTAATTTAAATATTAAATATTAAATATTAAACCAAATTCCCAATTTAAATCCATATTTACTTAAGTTCGAAGGCACATGTATACTTTCTATGGTGCATATCAAAGTTTCGGATGACAAAGTTTACGAGGAGAAAAGGGAGGGGGAATGGAACCCACAACCTTCCCCACCCAACTCCGAAGCAATACCATTAAGCCACAACAAGGAATATTACAAAGAGGGTGTGCAAATTGTTTTTAAAGCCTTAAATTTTGTAGAAGTGGGAGCCAACCCCCTCTCCATGCGACCTCAAACATGTGACTGAGGGCCAACACTAAGCACATTTAGCGCCCATAATTATGATTAACTGCTAATTAAATCTCTGTTAATGACGGATTAAGTTGGCAGAAATTTTGGAGGAGCCACTAAATCCAGAACTGCCACCAAACTTGGCGGACTTAATTGGAGTCTCTCTAGATTTAGTGGAGGTTTTCTAGGAAAAATTGGTTTTGCCATAACTGAGGCAATTCTCAGCCAAATTTCGAAAATGAATAGTTATTTTTGGCTAATTGGCATGCTAGGAACTCATTGGAGCAGGTTTCAGAGGTAGAAGAGGTCATCTACAGGTGTTTTTTGTCACTTGAATATTTTTGAAGCCTAGGGCCACCAGGTGTTGGAGGCCATTCCTAGAGCAGCTGGTAACCAAATTGAGTAAACAAATAGTCATTTCTGATAGATTTGAATGTTTTAAACTCATTGGAATAGGTTCCAAGAGCATTGGATGCATGTAACAAAAAATTTTAGCACTATTGAGGCTAATAAAGAGGCTCACACTATGAAGCTAAACCAAGGAGATGTAGCCCAAGAGGGGTGAACTCCTTCAACAAAAAATTGTGTATTGAGTTATGTTATTTGTGCTTTTTGTGTTTTTATATGCTGTTGTTTAGCCATTTAAATTCATGCTTTTAAGTTCATGTAAAACACTAAATTTCACCAAGTTAGATGAATTGACAATCACATGCTCATGGATAAGTAAACCAAAGCAAAGAAAATTTTATATCTAGAAATGATACTAGCACATCAT
Organism: Pinus tabuliformis; assembly: GCA_031772625.1. Taxonomy (NCBI): domain Eukaryota; kingdom Viridiplantae; phylum Streptophyta; class Pinopsida; order Pinales; family Pinaceae; genus Pinus; species Pinus tabuliformis. Next base: position 173,123,149 of record CM062810.1, on the reverse strand, counting down.
TAAATAGAAATCAATTTCAGATCAGGTGGTATCAGAGCACAAGGTTTCTTACTTGATTTTCTTGAATAGTTTAATAGTTGCAATTGTTATTATGATTACAATGTTGAAGTTGTAGAGAGGAGAAGGGAAGCTATTGATAGCTAGTCATGAGATTATGACAAGAAGGAAGAAGGTTGAGAAAGCATCATCCTCACCCAAAGGACCACTCAAGGTAGCACCTGAATCACTTCAAGTTCCATCTCCATCGGTTGAAATAGAAGAGGCATAGATTGCACAAGAGGCTGAAGTGATTGAAGAGGTACAATCAGTACAAATTTCTGAGCCTAAATCCATAGCCATTATGTTTAGAGAAAGAGAGCATGAAGGTCCCTCTTTAGAAGAGGAAGAATTCAAGAAAGATTTCTACACTTTGACTGAGATGGTTAAAGTCCTCTATGAAGAGAGGAACACTAGAACGGTTGGAGAGAGTTCTAAACCCCCACATGGAGAAGGAATCTCAAAGGACAAAAAAGATGAGAAGAAGGATTCCAAAGGGAATGGTGGAAATCCATGTCCATCTCCACCATCCTCATCATCTTCACCATCTCACACAACATCATCTTCCACTGCCACCACTACAACTGCCCATACTCATTCCAAAACCCCAAAAGGAAAAACTCCATTACTAAAATTGGACATAAAATTTGAACTTCCCATGTACAATGGAGAAGTGAATGCAAAAAAGTTGGATAATTGGATTTGACAGTTGGAGGTATACTGCAGAATTCAGAACCTTCAAGAAGACGACATAAAGATCTAGTTGGCTTCGCTAAGGCTAGAAGGAGCAACATTAGTTTGGTGGGAGGCAAAGACACAAGAGGAAATGTGAATCCATGGTAAGATTTCCATTTCTTGGGTTGAATTCATTTCTTCCATTAAACGACAATTTTATCCATTAGCCTATATGCAAAAAGCAATCATGAGTTGGCAAAACTTTAGGCAACTAAAAGGCCAAACTGTCCAAGACTACACTTAGGAGTTTAGGAAGAGGGCTTTATTATTGGGAGTAAACTTGAATTCACAAGACACACTCTTGAAATATATTGGAGGTTTACATTCCTATTTGCAGCATATTATCCTTATGTTTAACCCAAGCAACTTAGATGAAGTATGTGTGCAAGCCACGCATCTTGAGGCAAGGGGAAAACAAAACATAGAGGAGAAAGGTGAAAGTGAGGGTAAGGGAAAAGAGAAGGGAGGAAAATGGAAGGGAAATAAGAATGCAAGTATCAAAAAAGAGAAGGAAAAACTCACATGCAAAAATTGTTCAAAGACTGGCCATGATGAAGACCACTTTTGGCAACTTCATCCAGAATTAAAACCAGATAGATTGAAAGCTAAAGAGAAGGGAAAAAATGTTGCTATCGCTGAAAAAGACTTAGGGTTAGATTCAGGAGATGAGACAAAAATTATAGCTATGGGTTTGAAAGGTCAACATGTTGAAAGTACTAGTTCCTCAAATAGTCACAACAACACTCCAAATGAAGACAAAAGGGAAGAGTTGTTCATTGTCAAAGTGATCTCAAATCATACCAAGCTTGATGCACTCTTTGATAGTGGATCACAAGAAAACTTTATTTTAGAAGATTTAGTTAAAGAGCTTAAACTTGAAACCATACCACATCATAAACCATACCCTTTGGGTTGCATAGTTAAGGATTCCAATTTACAAGTTTTAAGGAAATGCATTTTTATATTTGCTATTACTACAAGCTTTGTTGATGAAGTCGAGTTAGACATTGTTCCACTTGACATTTCTGGAATTATCTTTCTATGAGCACAAATATCATTTTCTTAAAGATGGGGTGAAGTATATTATGAGAGTTCATCGCAAGAAACTAAACATTTCCTTAGTTAATGCAGGGAAAATGAAGAGGCTAGTGAATTCAAGTCAGAACTTGACATTTTTTATGATCAAACAAAGAGATGTTTTGAATCATACTTTTCATAAAGATGCTTATATTTGTAATGAGTTGTTTCAGAATGATAACAGGTTGCCTTTGAAAGAAGGTGAAAAACATTTGCAGCAAGCAAATTTGGCACTGAGCGGTGTTGAAAACAAGGTGCCGGTGCAAGAAGTTGCAAAGGTCAAAGAGAAGAAGAAGGCAAAGAAGGCATGGGTTTCACAAATGTTCATTGATGGTTTCCAAAAGGCACATTACAATGGCGAAGAAACTTGGGAAAGAGTCAACTCAAGTACAAGGCAAAAGCAACTAAAAATCGCCATAAAGACAAAGTACAAGGTGAGAAATATTCTAAGTTTCCTTTGATTGTTGAAAAAGGTAGGAACAAGATGTTTTCTGCAAAATTAGATTGATGTTCCACAAATTCAGAAATATTGCAGCATAACAGTGTCAAAGACAACAATAGATGGTCAACGGAATCAAGAAAAAAATTGACTTTTTATGAAAAGCTCCAAATGATGAAATTAGGAAAATTTCAATGGATAAAGACTGGAAGGATGAGGGAACAATCCCCTTTATCAACATAATCAGTGATCAAGAGAGCTGTTGGGGTCCAAAAGGCTTCTAGTGGGGAGGAATGATTAGGGATCAGTGTTTCGACTAAAAAAATGAAAGTGCTCAGAATTGATTCAGACCTGAACGACCAGATAGATTTCGTCACCAGGATTCCAACACCGTGAACAGTTCAAAAAACCGACATCATATGCAAAAGTTAGAGCTTCTTAAAGTTTGGTTAAAAAAAAGTCAAAGTTTGACTAGGGTTGACTGGATGCCCAGTCAGCGGGCATAGAATATTCCCCAGTTTCAGCCAGTGACACTGTGACAAGTGCCATCTTCAGATTCGCTAGTGTGGTTGTGTGCAAGTGAAATTGTTTAATTGGCCTCTAAGGTGGAATTTGATTTTATTTATTGAATGAAATATTATTATATATACTTTTTATGTTATATTATATAATTTTTAAATTATATATTTTAATATATATATATATATCTATATATATATATATATATATATATATATATATATATATATATATATATATATATATAGATATATATATATATATATATATATATATATATATATATATATATATATATATATATATATATATATATTAAGTTAAATATTAAATATTAAACCAACAAACCCAATTTAAATCCATATTCGTGTAAGTCCGAAGGCACATGTATATTTTCTATGGCATATCAAAGTTTCGGATGGCAAAATTTATGAGGAGCGGAGGGAGGGGGAATGGAACCCATGAACCCCCTCGCCCCACTCCAAAGCAATATTGTTAAGCCACAGCAAGGCACATTACAAGGATGGAGCACGAATTGTTTTTAAAGCCTTAAATGTTAGCTGCCAGCGGAGAGGAGGGAGCCAACCCCTCGGGGCCAACGCCCTCTCCATGCGACCTCAAACATGTGACCAAGGGCCAATGCTAAGCGCATTTAGTGCCCATAATTATGATTAACTACTAATTAAATCTCCGTTAATGACAGATTAAGATGGTGGAAATTTTGGAGGAGCCACTAAATCCTTAACCACCACCAAACTTGGCGGATTTAACTGATGTCTCTCCAGATTTAGCAGAGGTTTTTTAGGAAAAATTGGTTTTGCCATAACTGAGGCAATTCTTAGACAAATTTCGCAAATGAATAGTCATTTTTGGCTAATTGTCATGCTAGGAACGCATTGGAGTACGTTTCAGAGGCAGAAGAGGTCATCTACATGTGTTTTTGGTCACTTGAATATTTTTGAAGCATAGGGCCACCAGGTATTGGAGGCCATTCCCAGAGCAGTTGGTAACCAAATTGAGTAAAAAAAATAGTCATTTATGATCGATTTGAATGTTTTAAACTCATTGGAGTAGGTTACAAGAGAATTGGATGCATGTAACAATAATTTGAGCACTATTTAATCTAAAACAAAGGCCCACATTATGAAGCTGGACCAAGGAGATGTAGCCCAGGAGGGGTGAACTCCTTCAACAAAAATTTGTGTATTGAGCTCTGTTATTTGTGTTTGTTGTGTTTTTATATGTTGTTGTTTAGACATTAAATTCATGCTTTTAAGTTCATGCAAAACACTAAATTTCACCAAGTTAGATGAATTGACGATCACATGCTCATGGTAAACTCTTTATGGATAAGCAAACCAAAGCAAAGAAAATTTTATATATAGAAATGATACTAGAACATCATTAACTAGAAATCAATTTCATATCACTCTGAATTCTCTCATGACAAGGCATGCCAACATCTAGGGACTAAATTGCACAGTGTTGTGCTAGTGTCCCCAGGATTTAAGCCACTTTTTCAAACCCAAAGCCCAGGTCACTACTCAGAATTGAATGAAACTCCCATAACAGAAATATAACAAGGAAACAATGAGGCAAATGAAAATAATTGAACAAGCCCTTGAATGGAACCCTTCTAGCCATGACAAACATTTCGTCAAACATATCACAAATATGTAATCTACATGTGTAAATAATAGATCTAAGCATATGGGTCTCATACTCAGCTGAGAATCGCTAAGAAGCATTGATGCCTTAACACATTAGTTGTAGTTTCATCCATTAGGTCATGTATACATTATCCATCTATTTACAAGTAAAAAAACAGGATGAGAGCCATACATAGCTACTGCCATAAAACATATACATAACCATCATAATAGCAACATAAATATCAAGGAAATCACAGCCATATAATCCACATATAAACCAATATAATACTCAAAGAAATAGAAGGAGAAATAACCTCATATTATTGATGCATAGGCAAACCAGTTGTGGGACTTCCACGAACCACCCGACCATAGACATGGTTGATCCAAAACTCTCTTCATTCAGTCACCCCCATGCCATATTACAAGCATGAATGTGGGATCTCATTAAACACATCAATCCAAAACCATTCAGGGCTTCCAGAGGCCAACCACCTCAACCCATCAAACATTGATTCCACCTCACAGTCGAACATCACCAAACCATCACCAGATTGGTCTCTATCCAAGCCTTCCAGGGCTCCAGAGTGTTTGTTCCAACCAGGGCTCTAGGACTAGTAACTTAACCCACAACTGTTGTCGAGCTCCAGAGCGTTTGTCTAACTAAGGATCCAAGACTAGTAACTCAACCCACCAAGGGCTCCAGAGCGTTTTTCCAACCAAGGCTCCAAGACTATAACTCAACCCAAGTTGTTATAGGGCTCCAGAGCGTTTTTCCAACCAGGGCTCCAGGAACTAGTAATGCAACCCAGGCTAAGGAAACATGAGAATCATTGGCTTATGGGGGCCTGACCCAGGTTCGGAGTTATCTAGCCAAACAAATCCCTACACTACTGGCCCTTTCGGCATCAGTCTGCGGAGTGTAGACTGAAGTCTCACCCGAAGCAGTATGGGGGATGCTGGAACCAAGTTTTCGCACCCTTGAGATGTCTGAGATGTCGATTTAGTCCATCTAGATCTGTCTTCGCGCAGGTCATTTTGCACACTGTTCCAACCTTCAATACCTTTGCGATCTATTATAATCGTCGTTCGCACAACCCTAACCAGGGGCAGAGATGCTTCGGGCTGCTAGGGCAATGAACTGCACTATTTCCCCAAACTACACGCATGTCTTACTTATCTTCTTAACAGATCTTAGTTAACTTCGTGTAAACGGATATTCTATCTTGCATTCACTTAATCAATACAATTATACACATTTGCGCATCATATAAGTATTAGAATTGAATTTCATACCCAAGATAACATATGCATAAAATATGAAATAAATACACATAAATGATAGGAAACTTCTCTTTATTAATACTTCTAATGGTTACAGACTCGACTCGCCCTGCACACTCAGCTGCAGACTACTAGGCCTCTGTGCACTTAGCTGCAGAGCTTTCTCCTACTCTACGACCTAAAACTAGGCTTTGCTCCACAAATCTATCTCGCATACATCATATGTTCATATTTCCTTATCAATTCCTCTCTTAACTACTTAGAGCCTCGCTCTATTTATACAAATGGATAGATCTCTACAGCTGACATTACAATAACAAAACTAAGGGTGGACAACCTTATGACTCGTTTACAAACTACGCGCTTCGTGCCCATAAAATGCGAAGTATTTACATCAGAATTACAATCTTTGATCAAAATCTAGGCTCTAAGCCCCAAAAATTCCCTTGGGGGATCCCGCGCCCAACAGGCCCCCAAGACAAACATCGTGACTCGCCCTCAAGTCACTCTGTTGGTGTGGAGATCCTTGCGCGAAGACATCCCAACTCTGATTGGATCGCTGCAAGTTCGGCAGTGCACTGAACGGCTACCTGTTGTACCTCCTCGACGCATCGTTCAGTGACCATTGTGGCTGAACTACTGCCCTGGATCCATTCCGGCGTTGCTTGCAACTGCATGATCTTTACTTCAATGGAGGCTGTAATGGTGTATGCCTCATCAATCCACGACTGTAAGCGTGCCTTCAAAACTGCTTCCTTATGCCAAGCAACATCCACCTGCTCCTTGAGCACTTTAGCCTGCTACATCCTCGCGAGCCTCTGTGTAAGGGCGATCGTCTATGAGGTCCCTTTTACTTCGTCGTATCTCTATTGTAGCTCGTGCGTCTTTGTCTCTAGGCATTGTATGTTCGGGTCCTCCTGTAGGGTGGTGAGAACCTCGAACGACTGCTCGAACAACTTTGTGTAGTCTGTCACTGTATTGTTGACCATCGCCATTGCTGTGGTAATCATGGTGGTGCATTGTTCCTTAACCTCTGGCAGAGTTGAAGGCTACGCCTTCAACTGTAGTTCTGCTATCTGAAGGTTCAGCTCCAGCTAAACCTTGGCCATTTCTTCCTTTGCCTCACACACCCCTGCTGCTAATTTTTGGACGTGCGCCTCCACTGGTTCTTCTACTTGGTTGACCAATTCCAGGACCATCTAGTAGGATTCCTCCACCACCTGCACCATTTGTCTATTCTGTGCCACTACCTCGTCGCGCTACAGGCTCAACTGTTCAATGTTGATGCACTGCTCGCTCATTACCTGGAGCACGCGACCCTCCCTGGCTTGTAGTTCTGCAGTAATTCCATCCTGAAAAATATATAGTGTCTCGTGAGGGAGCACAGCTACGTTTAATCTGATTCCCTTCCACCCGCTGACCATAGGCCTGTTGGCCTCATTTTCTATAATGGGTGCTCCATCTGGTAGCACTATGGTGTTAGTCATTCGGGGGCGCAACATTTCCTTGGCCGCGGACGTGCCTACTGCAAGGTTGGTTGACACATTGCTAGCCTGTGGAGTGCGCTCTTGTAACTCCCCTATCTGTGCCCAGAGAGCCCCCAATACCATCTGGTGTTCCTCCTCGAATTGTTTGAGGGCCTCCGCGGTGACGTCCCTCACCGTCTCGCCAATTTAGTGTAGATCCCCCTCAGCGAGGGTGATCGGGTCGAACGAAGTATTTGAAGCCTTCGACTTCTTTCATGGCCCTACCTACTCTCTTGAGCATGGACGTTTTAGCTGAGTGGATGCTATCTGCGGGTCCGCACCACCTTACTCTATATCGATCTCTGGCTCAGGCGAAGGCAACTTTTGTCCTTCGCACTCTTCTTCTACTGCCTTCTGCTGCTCTTTTGCCAAATTCACATCATCGTGCACCACCTAGGCCTTAGCTAATGCTGCTTCATTTCTGCGCTTTTCTACCAACTACGCCATTTGCAGTTTCTCCTCTTCCTTTTTCCATTGCGCGGCGAACTTCTCTACTTCCGCTGCGGAGCTGGTTGGGGTGCGCCACTTCGACGACCACGACTCAAGGACTGCGAAAATGACATCGTCTATCACCAAATAAGGTAACTCACGCCATGTCTTTGCGGGGTCCTTCCGCACCCTGATGTAGACATGGTGAAAATATGCCTTGAACTCCGTGAAGCTCTACAAACTATTGTAGATGGTGGGTGATAACCATGGCGTGCGATTAATCCCCATTCTGATGTTCATCTCCGTGAGCACCCAAAATATTTTGTTGTCCCTTATCCTTTATGCATCCCTGGTTGCCCATAGCAAAGCGTACTTCACTGCCTCCGGAAGGTCCTACACGATCATCGAGAACTCACTATCTTCGAGCAATTCCCATGCTACCAATACTATGGACAAAAAAAGCCACGCATAATGAAATTTTTTTCCCTACTCTTGTGCCTTGTGGCAGTTTGATGAGCCTAGGTATTGCAACAATAATGCTGCAACTCCCAGGGCTACCAGCTTTACTTATCAACCTGGGGTTTGTACAAACTTGGAGGTGACACTGCTATATGCACAAGTTGAAGTGAAGGTCCTAACTGTTGTCACTATCTGTTTGGTAAGAGACCCCAGGGGTTCGAAGCCAAACTTCTATAGGGTCAGAAGAAGCTTAATTCTTTGATGGAAGGAGAGAAAACCTATTCTAAGAGAGAGCTACTTTACTGCAGTAATGAAGAAAACAACATGAAATGTTGAACTTACAGCATAACCTAACTAACCAATTAAATAGCTATGCTAAGCAAAATTTCTATATTAAGACTAACCTAATACTAATTATCTAAGTTGCAGAAGTAAAGAGGATCAAAACTAGACTAAGGTGTAACAAAGAAACTTAGGCTAAATCGAGTTTCGAGCGGAAAAAGAAATCGGAGGTTGAAATTAGTGAAAGAAGGACGTGAGGGAGCAACAATGCATAAGAACCGTTGGATCAGTGGGGTGAAAGGAAAATGAACGACAGATATTGGATCAAGGAGGTTACGTAGATAGATGGGCGAACAAGATGAATGATTGAGGTCTTATTGCGAAGGCTTAAGCAACTAGATGGATGAACATGATGAACACACATGATGAATGGTGGAGATCATATCGCGCGAGTTAAGTCAAGGGATAGATGGAAAAGGCTAACAAGAGCGATGGATGGCTGAGATCTTATTGCACGGGTGAAGACAAGAGATGGACAACGGAGATCATATCGTGGGGAAAAGAAACGTGCGGAAACGAGGGAGCAGATTTCTAAGGCGGTAAGTAGTTTCTCACGTGCCCTTCAGGTTGTAAGAAGTTTTTGGAAATTTCACGCATTAGCCTTACTGCACGACATGTAGCACCAAAAAACCACTTTTCTCGCGTGCTCTCCAACGGATAATATTCGTGCACTAATCCACACAATAGTCGTTGGATCAGGCGGGGCTGATCAACGGTGGAGATCAACCAATCCAGTTGGTGATCGGGTGAAGCGACAGCTGTCAGATCAGGCAAGGTAGATCGACAGTGGGGGTTTAAAGCGCCTAAAGGTGTGGAGGTGACGCGATGGTCGTCGGATCAAGCAAGGCAAATCAACGGTGGGACTTAAAGTTCATAAAGTGAGTGGTGGACTCCACACGAGGCAACAGTTGGAGAAAATAGTGAATCGGACGGTGATTGTGAAGGTTTGTGTGTTATTCTTTCCATGACTAGCCGACATAGTGAACCGGGGGCTTACAGCGGGGAGGGTAGCCCCCCTCTGCGGGGTTCAGGGCAGCGCCCTAGATTTTTTTTTTTGGACCCTATATTAGGTTGGGCAAACCTACCTATGGTTTTGTGCATGATTTTCGCACATGGTTTTGGACGCAATGGTTTTCGGTCCATGGTTTTGGACACGGTGGTTTTTCGGTCCATTGTATTGGATGCTTCGGCATGTATAAATATGTATTGTAACATTGAAAGGAACATAATGAAAAATCAAGCTGGTAGTCCCGGTTTTGGGATACAGTGGAAAATCTCTGTGTATATGTGTTATGCTCTCACATTGTTTATTTTCTGTGTTTAGAATTCGTATGCAGGTAATTTCTGTACGGGGTTAAAACCTACATTTGGTATCAGAACTATTTTGGCTTCAAGGGGACGCCTTTGTCGCTGAGGGGTTTCGCTCGGGCTTGTGGTAGACCTCGTTCAGTGGGAGATCTGCGGGATCGATTCTGGTAGTGAAAGAAGATGGCGAGTAGTGGAAAGATAAAGATCGAGAAATTTGATGGTCAGAGTTTTGAGTTGTGGAAACTCAAGATGGAGGATCTGTTGGTGGATAAGGATCAGTGGATCGTAGTAGATCTAGGTACTAAACCAACGAGAGTGTCTGATGAATAATGGAAGAAGTTGGATCGGAAGGCAAAGAGCACAATACGATTGTGTGTCTCAGATTTAGTATTGTTGAATGTATCAGGGGAAGCTACGATGAAGGCTTTGTGGGACATGTTACGGACTTTATACCAATCTAAGTCTCTGGTGAATAAATTGTTCTTACAGAAAAAGCTGTATAACCTAAGGATGAAAGATGGAGACTTGGTGACAGAGCATCTGAATGCATTTAATACTGTGTTAAGTCAGTTATCATCTGTTGATATCAAAATTTCAGATGAAGAAAAGTGCATTAGTTTGTTGTGTTCTCTACCAGATTAGTGGGATAGTCTGGTTATTGCAATAGGTAGCAATGCAAATGCCTTGCAGTTTGATGAAATAGTCTCATCCTTGCTGATGGAGGAGATGAGACAGAAAAATATGGAGAGCCAGAATGGTGATGCCTTGTCTGTACGAGGAAGGTCCCAAAACAGAAACAAAAATAAGTCATCGAGTGGGAGATCTAAATCTCCAGGAAAACCTGTAAAGGTGGTGTGCTGGAAATGTGGAAATGATGGGCACTACAAAAGGGACTATAAATCTAAAGCTCTTGATAAAGGAAAGGGATCTGATGATGCTCCTTCTGCAAAGGCGAAAACCAGCTCAAATGAAGGTGGGGATGTGTACTTGGCTTCTTCAAGTACACATGTAGATCATGAGGCATGGTTGATTGACTCAGGTGCATCCTTTCACTTCACTCCCCATAGAGAGTGGTTTTGTGAGTATGAGAAATATGATGGTGGTGATGTCTTCTTAGGGGATGATAGGAAGGCTAGAATCGTTGGTCTCGGAAAAGTAAAGTTGAAGTTGCAAGGTGGAAGGGTTAGAACACTTCCGGGTTTTCTGCATATTCTTGCATTTGCCGGAAATATGATTTCTGTAAGAAAGATGGATGATGCAGGTGTAAAAACAGTGTTCAAGAAGGATACCTGCAAGATGGTTTGGGGAGAACTGGTATTGATGCGTGGAGTTCGGATTGGAACTCTATACAAGCTGCAAGGTAGGACTATTTTTGATGGGTGGAATAGTTCTGTGGTTCCTGAAAGTGGAGAAGAAAATCTAGTGGTCTTTGGAGAGAATACCATGTTGTGGCATCAAAGGCTTGGACATACCAGAGAGAAGGGCCTTCGAATACTTCATGGTAAAGGTATGGTAGAAGGTATGAGTAATAGCTCTCTGGATTTTGATTTCTATGAAAATTGTGTATATGGGAAGCAAAATCAGGTGAGTTTCCCTTCTGGTGGTAAGAGGTCGAAACAGATATTAGAGCATGTGCATAGTGATGTGTTTGGACTTGTGAAGGTTCCATCATTGGGTAAGTGTGTGTACTATGTATCATTTATAGATGACTTCTCAAGGAATACATGGATATATTTCCTTAAGAAGAAATCTGAAGTCTTTGACAGGTTTAAAGAATTCAAGGCTTTAGTGGAAAACTAGACAAAGAAGAAGATAAAGGTGCTGAGGATAGATAACGGTGGAGAGTTTTGCAGTAAGGAATTTGAAGAATTCTGTAATAAGTGTGGTGTAGCATGGCAGAATACTACTCCATATACACCTCAGCAAAATGGAGTTGCAGAAATAATGAACAAGACGTTGATGGAAAGGGCAAGAAGCATGCTCAATGGTGCTGGGTTAAGACAAGAATTCTGTGCAGAGGCGGTGGAGACAACATGTTACCTAGTCAATAGATCACCTTCATCAGCGTTGGAGGATAAGACTCCAAAAGAGGTATGGATTGGTAAGAAACCCTCTCTTTCACATCTGAGGGTATTTGGATGTGATGCATATGTACATGTTCCAAAGGAGAAATGAACCAAGCTGGATAGTAAATCTGAAAAGTGCATCTTTATTGGGTATAAGGATGGTTTAAAGGGTTATAAGATTTGGAACCCAGTAACAAGGAAGGTTGTGTACAATTGAGATGTGGTGTTCAGAGAGGTGAAAGATGTTATTAAACATGGATTCCAACCAAAGGAACCTAAGAAGACATAGTTTGAGCTAAAGGAGGAAGAATCAGACTCTACAGCAGAGGAGGAATCAAAAGATGAAGAGCTAAAAACTTCGAGTGTGAGAAGATCAGTTCGAGAAAGAAGGTAGCCAGAAAGATATAGTCCATCCGCTTTCTGTTCAAATTTTTCTTTATCTATTATTGATGATGATCCCAGAACTATGAAGGAAGCAGTAGATTCAGAGGATGGAAAACTCTGGAAAGAGGCCATGGTTGATGAAATGGCGTCTTTGCACAAAAATGAGGTTTGGGATCTGGTGGAGTTGCCAGAGGGAAGGAAACCCATTGGCAGCAAATGGGTGTTCAAGAAGAATACAAATGAAGAAGGAAAGGTGGAGAAATACAAATCTCGGTTGGTAGCAAAAGATTATTCCCAGGTGTCGGGAATTGATTTTGGTGATATTTTTTCTCCTATTGCCAAGGTAGCTTCTATTATATTACTTTTATTTGTTGTTACTGCTTTTGATTTTGAGGTAGAACAGATGGATGTGAAGACAATGTTTCTTCACGGGGATCTGGAAGAGGAGATCTACATGAAGCAACCTGAAGGATTTGAGGAGAAGGGTAAGAAAGAAATGGTATGAAAGTTAAAGAAGTCTCTGTATGGGTTAAAATAGTCACCAAGGATGTGGTATCATAAATTTGATACATTTATACGGGGACTTGGCTTCACCAGAAGCAAAGTAGATTACTGTGTATAGTTTAAATTAATTGGTGACCGTGTTATTTATATGGTCTTGTATGTGGATGATATGTTGCCTATTGGAAATGACAAAGAAATTATCCAGGATTTGAAGACCCAATTGTCCTCCAAATTCGACATGAAAGATCTTGGTGCTGCAAACTATATTTTGGGCATGGAAATTAAAAGAGATCGGGCAAAGAGGAAGCTCTGGTTAAACCAGAGGAAGTATGTCAAGACAATATTGCAGAGGTTTGATATGCAGGGTAGTAAACCGGTGAAGGTTTCTATTCCTGTAGGTGTAAAGTTATCTGTTGAACAGTGTCCCAAGACACAAGAAGAGGAAGAGGATATGTCACGTGTTCCATATGCAAGTGCAGTTGGTAGCCTAATGTATGCGATGGTCTGTACTAGACCAGACATTGCACATGTAGTGGGAGTATTGAGCAGGTTTATGTCAAAACCAAGGAAGGAGCATTGGACAGCAGTGAAGCGGGTTTCCAGGTATTTTCATGGCACTAGTGATTATGGTTTGTGCTACCAAGGAAGACCGAGATTGGATAGAGTTTTGGATATCCGTGGCTTTGTTGATGTAGACTGGGCTGGAGATCTGGATCAGAGAAGATCTACAAGTGGGTATGTGTTTAACCTATTTGGAGGTGCATTCAGTTGGATGAATAAGAAACAATCTGTAGTGGCACTATCAACTACATAGGCATAATACATGGAAGCCACTCATGCAAGCAAGGAAGTAGTTTGGTTGCAGAGATTGTGTTCAAGTATGGGGTTAGTATAGGGAGCTATAAGGATAGACTGTAACAACCAAAGTGCAATTTTCTTGGAAAAGAACCCTGCTTACCATTCAAAGACAAAGCACATTGATGTTTAGTATCACTTTGTGAGGGATATGATAGAAGACAAAAAGGTGTTGCTGGTAAAAGTGGACACTTTGAAGAACACTGTAGATGCATTGACAAAATCTGTGAGCTCTGAGAAGTTCTCTTGGTGTAGAGAAACAATGGGCATTGCAGGGCTGGATAAATGACTAAGCTCTCTTTTGGCCCACTATGGAAAGAAAACAACAAGTGGGAGAATGTTGGGTTGTGTTATTCTTTCCACGACTAACCTGGTAGTAATCTTTTCCTCTAACTAACCTATGAATTAAAAAAACACAAATGGAAGTAAACTTAAATCCAATGCAACTACTGAAGAAAATGAGCAGAAACAGGAAGCTATTCAAACAAATGAACAAAACCAGAAAGCTACTTAAACAAATGAATCAGAACCAGAAAACTACTTGAGCAAATGAATCAGCAAACCATGAAACTACTTAAGCAAATAAATAGAACATAACTCTTATGCTAGCAGATATGTACAATGAAGAGGAGCTTTGGCTGCTTGGGTCGGGCCCTAACCCAAGAGCTTCAGCCCTTAGAGTTAACTCAGAGCTGGCTTAAACATAACTCATTCTTATTAGAAAAACCATGGATTACAGAGCAAACTGTCACAAGTCTTTGTAGCTCAGAAATAAAACCGGGTTTTACAATAGAAGTCCAAATCCTACTGAGGTCCTAAGACTCTCTATTTATACATTTGAAGTCTCTAATGAATTCCTTCCCATTAGAGAGACTTGGTTCCCAACTTAAGATAAATTGTTTTCTGTCCCTTTCCCTTGCTTGGCTGTCTTTTAGTCTTCAAAGTGATGGTTGTGTGCATTCCAAGCTGACGGTGGAATATTCGAATGGAGGGGTAGTAAATGAGGAGGATTTACCTCCTTTAGTCACTTTCCCTTGTCCCATTCGAGTCTTTACCAAGGTCTTTGCCATAGTTCTTTTCTTTTAACCTTTATACCTGCATTTTTCCTTGCTTTTATCCTTTATTCCTACATTACATGCACATTAGACCACAAATCCAAATATCCAACTCTAAGTCATTTCATAAACAAAATATAATCAAAAGTATGCAATAAGTTGTGAGAATAGTTGGTTTGACTAAGCTAGGAGGTGATTTAACGCCAATTAAGGCCCATATAATTACTCAATAATGAGGCTCATCATCACCCCCCTACTGAAAGTGTTGCTCATCCTCTGAGCAAATTAGTCAATGTCCATGTCCTTTATGGCTCTGGCAGCCTCTCTGACATCCCATTCTTCTGATGTGGTCTCTTCTTGTTTTTTATGGAAGCCTTCTTTCCTTTTTACTTCTTCCCACTAACTATGTTCCTCTTCTTCTTTTCTCCCTTCTAGCATCCCTAGGAGTAGTGGTGGATTGAGCTTTAGGCCTATCCAATTGACCTTCAACCTTTGCATTGACTGCTTCTACATAGGTGTCCTATTGAGTGCCTCTCTCAACCTTTGAGGGAAGTGATATTCTCTGATCTTCAAGCTGTGTGGTAGTGTTTCATCTCCTTTAGTAGGCATGTATATTATCATCTCTTAGCAGCCTAAACATATCCTCAAAATGTGAAATTTCTTGCTCTTGGGCAGCAAGCTATCTAAGTGCTAGCTGGGGATTATTTTCAATTAGATTATGGGTGCTGATTAGGGCCATGGGATTTGATTGTTCAGCTCTGATGAAAAGAGGTTCATTTTTCTCTCAGGCCAATATTCTTTTCATCTCTGCAGCCCTTGACTCCTCATGGTTCCTCCATGATGCCAAAGCTATTAATTGTAGATCTCCTAGCTCTGCATTAGGATCCCAAATATTCATGTCTATGAGGGCCATGTTGTGCAAGTAAAACTCAGCCATTTTGGCCCTATCTTCTAGTGCACTTTGATCACAAAGATCAATAAACTGCCTGTAGTCCTGAAATGGCATGGTGCTCCTTTGTGCTAGTGTTTTAATCTGAAATTGCAGCCATTGTTCTCTGAGGTAAGGAGTATAGGATTTAGCTGGCATCCTACACTGGATGGCCTCCAATGAGAGGCTGGTCATACATGCTAGTTGGTTTTCCTTTTCCTGCAGTTGTCCTCTTTGTTTTTCTTATCTTCTTCCTTTGCTGTTCTTTCTCATCTCCATCAGTTTCTTCTTCTGTTTCAGCATCTTCCTCCTTGTGTTTCAGCACGTTCCTTTGTATTAGTTTCTTCTTTATTCATTTCATCCCATCTAGCTCTGTATCTTCTTCTTGTTTTTCCTCCTCCTTACTGACAGAAGGACTAACATCATAGATGAGGGTTTTGATGTCATCCTCTGCTTGTAAGTCTCTGAAGACTGACCATTTTATAGGGATCCCGAGGGTTTGGAGGGCATCCTCAATGAGGATCCTGATCAACCCATGGTGAACTAACTGCTGGGAATTTCCTTCCTTTAGTTTGTTGTTGGAGTCTATGAGTGATTGCATCAAGAAATAGGTTATGTTGAGTCTTTTGTGCGCTGGTGTTTCTACCCAAAATCTTAGTTCTTCAAGAATTCTCAAATGGTTGCCATAACAATATTTTATCTATGGACTCTTGCATTCTCTTTTGCCTTATTAAAGAATTTCATTTTTTCCACCTTTTCACTTATAAACCAACTACCTCTTAACCTTTATAACTTTTGATCAAATGATGCATATGAGTGAGTGAGTGAGATACTTACCCGTGGTCTTGATGCCATGCTGCAGTTGTCAAATATCAGAGGTGTTGCTGACATTATTCTTCTTCCTCCTCTGCTGCCTACTGATGGTTTATTAGCTTTTGCAGGTGTTTATGACTGAATATTTGATGTTGTTGCTGCAACTGTGGAACTCTTGGATCTGATACTGTTGCTACCGTGGAGCTCTTGGATTTGATGTTGCTGCTGGTATGGAGCTCCTAGATTACCACTTGGAAATGTTTTGTGTCTCCCTTAGAATTTCTTGATCATGTTGCTGGCTGGTGCTGTGAGGATGTTGTAGTGAATGGTCAGAGGGAGTAGAAGTGTATGTGGATGCAGGGATGATGGTAATGGTTGAGGTGATTCTGTAGAAAACATAATCTTCACCTGAATTGAAGCAATGAAGTGGAAAACAATAGAATTGATGGAGGGATGCATAGTAAGGAGTGGAGGAGATGAATATATGTGAGGCAGGGTTCCCTTTGGATCTTCTCTTTGATCCTTGCTTGTCTTTTTCACCCACCTACAAATAACAATTATGTTTTTTTCTTTTATTATATATATATATATATATATATATATATATTAAGAAACACCTAGGCTGCCTCAGTGATTTGAAATGGGGACCTAAAGGCTTCTTGTCTACTTACAAGAACCTCTCCCACCCCAAAGCTTAACAATTTTCTAGGATCTAGCTTATGATTGATAATTTGCGGAATTAAAAGAACTTGAAGTAGGTGTATGTCTTTGTATAACAGTAAAACAGTGAAGCAAATTAGTAAACCACATAAGGCAACAATATAATATGGAGTTCACCCTGATATCTTGGGCTACATCTCCTTGAGCTCTAATCAACTCGATTAGGCTCTTTGGGATTATGGCTTCAATTCTTTTACAAGTGCTTCACTTAACTCCATTGGTTTACAACTGAACCAATGGGCTTCGAATGCCATATTACCCCTGGTTGTCCTTGTTCTGCAGACAGGTCTAGGCTTCTCCGGACTTGACTCCTATATATATATATATATATATATATATATTAAGAAACACCTAGGCTGCCTCAGTGATTTGAAATGGGGACCTAAAGGCTTCTTGTCTACTTACAAGAACCTCTCCCACCCCAAAGCTTAACAATTTTCTAGGATCTAGCTTATGATTGATAATTTGCGGAATTAAAAGAACTTGAAGTAGGTGTATGTCTTTGTATAACAGTAAAACAGTGAAGCAAATTAGTAAACCACATAAGGCAACAATATAATATGGAGTTCACCCTAATATCTTGGGCTACGTCTCCTTGAGCTCTAATCAACTCGATTAGGCTCTTTGGGATTATGGCTTCAATTCTTTTACAAGTGCTTCACTTAACTCCATTGGTTTACAACTAAACCAATGGGCTTAGAATGCCATATTACCCCTGGTTGTCCTTGTTCTGCAGACAGGTCTAGGCTTCTCTGGACTTGACTCCTTTAGTTAATGCTCTGAGATTCTTGAGCTTCTGGCTTCTCTGACTCCCTCAGAATTCTGCATTTGTCTTTGGAACTCCTTCTCCTGTCTTCAACACACCTCAGACACCAACCACAACTCGATCATTCGATCTCTTGCTATGTTGCAACTTCACTGTAGCCTCATGGCTCTTTAGAAGTCTATTGGAGCTCTCTGGCTCTGCGGCTCTGCCTCCAACCTCTAGTGGCTCGTTTTGGACTACGACTCTGCCTCCCAACCTCTGGTGGCTCTGCCTCTATCAACCTTTTGGCTCTGCAACTCTGCTGCGCTCAGGGTCTCTGGCTCTGCAACTTTGTTGTGCTCAAGCTCTCTAAGGAATCACCCCTTTGCCATCGCCCCCAACCTCTGGTGGCTTCTCTGGCTTTCTCGAGCTCTCTGTGTTATCTCTCAGCCTCTGCGAATCCTTTGTTAATTGTGTTCTCTGTGCTTTTTGTAACACATCAGTTACAGTCTGCCTCCATCATCGAAGACCAACTGTTTCATTACAAGAAGCAGTTTTCCATTGAAATGAACTAGCGGCATGGGAAACTCGGTCGTTTGGCCTTCCTGTGCAGAAATCCCGAATTAGGCATATAACAGAAATACACAGGCGAAACTCACGAAAACACATCATGATCCCTTTAGCCGAAACTTAAATAATATGCAATTGCATTTATAATCCTCTCAGGTTCGTAAAACAACTCGTTCATTGTCCACTCGTCTGATCCACGATCTCCAATCCAACGGCTGACAGCCATTTCGGGTGGCCCACTTGCACAGAGATTACCTGCCCGAAAAAGTGGTTTCTCTCTCCTGCTGCGTGCTATGTGTCGGCTGGTGTATGGAACCAGGTGAAGCCCTTCCAATACCACTTACTGCCTAAAGCCCACCCGAAATACCATTTACTGCCCTCCTTCTGGAACTTAAAATACATACAATCGCACCTATAAACCTGTCGGGTCCGTCTTTTCATCGCAAATTGCAATCACATAGGCGAGAGGTAAAAAACATCAATACACAGGAAATACATAGAAAATCTGCAAATCTGGATTTCAAATATTATTCAATTGTGTTCATAAACCTCATCGGGTCCATGCCTTGATCGCTAATCACAATTGTGTCTCGCATATGTCAATGACCCTTTATATTGGGGATCCACCGATTGCCGATTGCAGATATCAGCGCATCACATGTCACTATCGCAACGGCCCGGGGGTCTATACAACTTTCCAATGGACTGTGCCGACCCGATATATATCGTCGATCCTCTGCGTCGCACATCGCATGCCCAGGGTTCCGATATTGCATGGAAGCCTACCGCCGATGCGATATGTCAGAGGTCGCAATCGGGGTTCCTTAAGGCCTGCTATTCCACCCTTTAACATTTCCGATGCGATTCTTTATGGAGCCCATATTTCTCTTAAGTCCCATTTAATAAGAAAATGCCTTCTTTTCAAAGGACATTGTGTAATTTCTTTTTACAATAACTCTTTCATCCAGAGTCCGTTTTAGTCCATTCAAATTGCATTAGATTCAGATTGAAGAGATCTATGCAATGAGACTATTTTCAGAAGCATCGTTTGACTTTCATTTTTGAGTAAAAAGTCATCTAGGATCATTTTCTGATCACTCAGAGAGGTTTTCACCATAGATATCTGCCCTAGGCACCTCAAGGAAGGTTTTCACCTAGGGATCTTCTTACTCTTTTTCATTTTTCTCATCCTTAGGCTGCCTTATGAGGTTTTTAACCCAAAGATTGGACTCAGGCACCTCATGGAGGTTTTCACTTGAATCCTTATTCTTTTGTTTTTTCCTTTTTCAGTGACTTGGTGAGGGAGGAACTGGAACTTTCTATACCATCATCACTGTCTTATTAATACTTTCGATGAACTCTTGTTTTGATAAAGGCGTCTTGTACATTTTCAATCTGTGTCCGTTAACTAGCAATGGAATGGCTTCTTCATCAATAGTTCTGATTTGCATTGAACCATTGTCATGGCATCTTTCCACCACATAAGGTCTAAGCCATCTTGTCCTTAGCTTGCCCTTGAAGTCTTTAAACTTGGAATCATGTAACAATGCCCAGTCTCCTTCTTGAAATTGCTTCTCCTTGATGTTATTGTCATGCCAGATCTTCCTCTAAAGTTGAAATATCTTTGTATGTAGGAGGGCCTGCATTCTAAATTCATCTAAGCCATTCAAATGTAACAACCTTTCTTTATGCGCAAGACTAAGATCTAAATCTAGTTGGGCCGCCATCTGTCGAGCGATAAAAAGGGTCTTTTTCACCTCTAATTATCTTCACATTAATTGTCAACCCAGGGACGACTTTTTATTTCAAGAGTGTACTCAGTCTGAGGCGGCTATTTGCTCAAGAGTAATGTTTTGCAGTATAGTGCTTAAAATGCAAAAGTAAATGAATGATGGAAACAAAATCTAATTCGAACAACAAGAAACTGAAATGTTCTGAACTAAATTATTCACTCAAACAACCATCAATCGAGGATACAGTAGCAATAAATCATTCCTCTAGAGATTGATGCAATTGAAATAATCTAGAATAAGACAATCAATCTGAGAACGAGGAAGCAGTGACCAATGTTCTCTACAGTTGACGGCCTTGCTTAAAACAATCAAAAGGAAAGAGAAATTGAACTAAAGCTGCTATTGAAGGTAAACTAGGAAAACTATTTTAAAAGCAAACTCTTTGCAATTAATCAACCAAACTGAACAACAAAGTAAATGGACAACAAACTCCAATTAATAGAAATGAACAACAACAAAGCCAAATTAATAGCAATCTGTAATGAATAGAAAAACCTTAGCCTAAGGAAATAAATGTAGCAATTGTATCCTACAGGGATCAGATAACAACCTTTACTCTAAGGATAAATCAGACAACAAACGGAAATAGAATGGCAACTAATTAGAAATGAAATATAGAACAACACTTAAGATCAAATATAAATGTACAGTTTACCAAAATACACACAACACACCTTAATAGTAATTTGATCTTGGTAATCCAATTATCAGTCTTAGTTATAAAGAATACGATTGTATTTTATAATGGAACAGCAACGTCAATAGATTCAACAATCGCAAGGAAATGTAATCTCTAAGATGAATTTAGTAATACCAATTAAAGAGTGTTACAAAACGGTTACGCTGTAATTGAACAACAATACATTCTGTAAGGATCAACAACATTATATCAATGATTAAAAGAACAACAATGCGTTACCAAGTCAAGATGAATCAATACGAAATTTCCTGTCATAGAGAACAACATTACTCAATTGAACATAAATCAGATATAACAGAATTGTGATGTAAAATAATAGAACATACCAGATTACCGAATAAAGCTGATAAGCAAAACCACGCATAAACCAAAAAGATAATATACAGCAACAGCACAATCCACCAGAGGTTGGGCCCTTAGCCACCAGCGGATGCTGCTGGGCTACTTCAGATCAAGTGAATGAATAACAACTCTCAACTCATATATTAATCATCAAACTGTGAAATCATTACAACAACAAAAGCTTGAGAATTACAACATGAAACAATCTCCTTTTCCTCCTATCCTATCACGAATCCTTAATTCTGAATCTCTAATTCAAATCATAATTCTGAATCCATCATTCCCAATTCTACATTCTCTCAGCCATCCTCTTCCCATTTTTCCATCATTTTTCCATCCCATCTCTGATCTTTGTTTCATTTAAATAGAGAGAGATCAGAGAGAAGTTACAATAAAGATAAGTACAACATGATTTCTATTACAAAATTGGTTTGCTTCTAACCAATTGATTAACAAGAGCAAGACGAATTTGGCTTTGCAGCTGAGATTTGGAGGACGGCCGCAACAACAAATCTAAGAAAATCGTGCTCAAAGAACCTTGCATTTCTCTCAGTAAAAGCAGAATTTGGGCAAACCGTTGTTAAATAGAGTTAATTGGGTCCGTTCTGGACAAAACCCATGTTCCGGATTTTCCAGATTCTTCTTCATTTGCTCAGAATCTCAACCACAAAACTGTCACTTCTTATTCCAGCGAATTTCTGAGTTGGAATATTTAATGATCAAATCTTCAATCTGGAAATTATCTTTGAGGCTAAAAATGGTGAATAATGTTACAACCAATTTATTAAAACTATCATTGATAAAATCATGCATAATCATCAATTTATTAGAAATAAAGATAAGAGCATAAATCATTATAAAATGGATTTAAATAATAAATTATAATAAATGACATGATAAAGAATAATAAAAATAGATGAAATAAGTGTTAAAAAGTGGTCATATTCACGGCCCAACACACCCCCACACTGAATATATTGCATGTCCTCGTGCAACAAAAAACTAAATATATTGCATGTCCTCATGCAACCCAAAGACAAAACCCATGTGTTAACCAAGCAATAAAAAATTTGTTCTTCTCAGCTCATGAAATAGATAGAACAAATGAATTCTTTCTTAATTAATGAATATTCAAACTTAGCGATTTTGAGGAAGGCATAACAATGAATTTGTAGCAAAATATGATATAAGTGACAACAACCTTCATTAACCATTTTCCCAAAAACTACAAACCAACTTTTGTTGAAATGTTGCAAGTAGATTTGTAATATATGAATGCCTCTATGATCCAAAAATCAGATCGTTTTGATGCACGGATCATGAGATATAAACAAAATGGATGTAGGTGAGAGTGCATGATTTCCGAAATTTTACGAACTAATTTAACTTGAAATTATCTGGGTTTGTG
The DNA here is from genome assembly GCA_031772625.1 of Pinus tabuliformis. Classification (NCBI taxonomy): domain Eukaryota; kingdom Viridiplantae; phylum Streptophyta; class Pinopsida; order Pinales; family Pinaceae; genus Pinus; species Pinus tabuliformis. Next base: position 173,100,460 of record CM062810.1, on the reverse strand, counting down.
TATTTTAATAATACGTCTGTGTTTTCCAGAAATCACAAGAATTGAGTTCATAGTTTTTTAAAAAATATTATGGAAATCAATTTTTGCACTGTGTAAAAATGAAATTGTATGCCTTAAATGAGAAAAAAAGTAGAAAAAATCCATCATGCGTAGCAATTCCTCCCCCTCTCTGAAGAATTAGCATGCCCTCATGCAATGCTAGAAGACAAATAGAGGTGGTTGCTACCATCTGTTGAATTCTATGCCTGGTGTAAAACAACATGGAATAAGGGAGGTGTTGAGAAGGAATAAGAATAGCAATGGATGATAAAGAATAAAAAGAAAAAATAAGAAAATGGTATTATAGTAATAATTGACGATAAGATATAACTTCAATACCATAAGCAGAGCTTCTGCTGCCAGCAGGCGTCCATAGCCTCGGCAGGGTTGCTTTTTAACCCATATGAGTCAGGATCCTCAATTTATAAATGGAGAGTTACAGTGTTGTTCTACAGAAGAGATCAGTGTGCTGGTGTGGTAACCAGATAACCATACTGCCATTCACTGGGATGTAGCAAAAGTGATCAGGCCGACTCGTGATGAGACCTCCTGTTCCAAGGATAATTTGGCTATCCAATGGATCATAACCCTGGTGTGGTGGCCATAATGGGAATGTAACTTTGTTACAGCCTTATGAACATGGTAGGCTGGCTCGTAATGAAACCCCCTATCCTCCATCTGCGAACAAAATTTTGTTGTTATTACACATTTTTATGATAAAAAAAGGGAGGCTCAGTACTCCTTAAGAGTAAGGATGGTGGAAGAAGTTGAACATGTCAATAGAAAAATATACCCATAATCTCATTTATTACAGACAGAGAAGATTATAACCAGGAAGGGTGGAACCAGCATGGTATTTAAGATGATCAATCAGTATCATGTGCAGCAGAAAACAATGTAGTAAAGTAGTATATAAATAATTGTGTCCCTTATGAAAATAAGCTATCATCAAGGAGCTGAACTGTTAAAGGTCATAACGTGAATGATATTAACTCGCTTCAATAAAATCCATAATTCTTGTCCTCATAAAAATGGTGTACTTCATGCCATGAAAGAGAATCAGTAAAATGTGGTTGAGACGAATTATGAATAATCCCACAAAAGGAAGAAAGAATTGCTCTCGAAAATATTCCCAAAGTGCTGCTTTTTTTGAAGGAACAACAAAAACACTCAAAAAGTGTTGTTTCGTGTAGGGTACAACAAAGGAAATGCACACCAAAAAACAAAAATACACACAAAAAAATGTTGTTCTGTGTAGGGAACAGTGAAAAAATGCATGTGAAAAAGTGTTGTTCCCTAAGAAAAACAACAAGAAATGCGAAAATGTTGTTCCTTTGAAAAGGAACAGCAAAAATGTGAAAGTGTTGTTCCTTTGGAAAGGAACAAAAAAATGTGAAAGTGCAGAAGTGTTGTTCCATTCGGAAAGGAACAACAAAAAATGAAAGTGCAGAAGTGTTGTTCCATTCGGAAAAGAACAACAAAAAGTGAAAGTGCAGAAGTGTTGTTCCATTCGGAAAGGAACAACAAAACGTGAAAGTGCAGAAGTGTTGTTCCATTCGGAAAGGAACAACAAAACATGAAAGTGTAGAAGTGTTGTTCCATTCGGAAAGGAACAACAACAAGTGAAAGTGTAGAAGTGTTGTTCCATTCGGAAAGGAACAGTAAAACGTAAAAGTGCAGAAGTGTTGTTCCATTCGGAAAGAAATAACAAAAAGTGAAAGTGCAGAAGTGTTGTTCCACTCGAAAAGGAACAGCAAAACGTGAAAAAGGAACAACAAAATGAACCGTAGAGAAGGAACAACAAAATGAACCGTGGGAAAGGAACAACTGACACAAAAGGTGTTGTTCCTTTGAAAAAGGAACAACAAAGCAAAAATGATGTCCCTTTGGAAAAGGAACAGCAGAAACAACAAAATTGCATACAAATGTTGTCCCTTCAGAAAAGGAACAACGAAATGCACAAGCATAAAATGAAAGCACACAAAGAATGAATTAGCGGTTCACTGTATTAATGCTGATGATGGGTTACAGTTTGAAGGAAGTAACACCCGAAACACAAAAATATAAGAGAAATCAGAAAAGAAACAACATTTTATTTAAAAGCAGTATGTAAATAAATAAATTAAGTTACAAAAGCTATGATATTATGTAAAAAAAAATGATCTCTTTAAAAAATGTTTTGGCAGCAGTGACAAGACATGAATCTTTATATGGAAATCAATTCTTCATTTCTTCTATTATGAATCCGTTGGGTAATGTGTTGGATGAAATTCCCTTGTTTCACTAAAATTTCTCTAAAGAATTGTTCGTCCATAAATTGACCTTTTGTTTCTCCTAGGACCTGCAAAAAACAAGTATCTACCTGCAATAGAACATTAAATCACGGAGAAAGAGAGGTGCGCGGACTCCTCTAATCTAAGAATTATGCAAAAAACTAACAATTAGTTACTCTGTAGAACAAATTTACGGAGAAAATAACAAAGTAAAATTTATTTGTCACTTGCGGGAGAGCAGTGGTCGACCATACTAACCAACAATGTTTTAATCTCAACTTCTTTTTTTTCGTCCAAATTGAGTGATTCCAAAACTAGATGAGAGATAATTCAAAGGTGTATCTCCAATAGAAACAGGTTTTAAAAATTCAATGCTATGATATGTCAATTTTAGTTAGAACAACCTGCATAACATAGTCATTTTCGATTACCCAGCTTAGACCAACAGTTGATATTTCAAGCATATATTTTTCGTTTGATGTCGGATTCGAATGATTAAAATTGGAAATGAAATTAGATTCATTTATTTATTTCCAATAGAAATAGGTTTTGAAGAAAAGAATAATTGATAGGTAAAATACTGTAAGGAACAGCCGGAAAAACAGAGTTTTAAGGGTGCTGATTTACGATAGACAGTTAGTATTTTGATCATAAATTCCCCATAAGATATCGAAAATGAGTGATTCCAATTTATTTTTAAACTATATTCATAGGGAAATCTATCATAGAAACGGGTTTTAAAAATTCATTCATTTAGGCCTCCAAAAACTGACTGTCCGAACTCTGTTCCTGAGATGCCTGCTAGACACCCCGTCAATGTTTTGGTTCTAAATTTTTCGTTTCAAATCCAAATTGAGTGATTCAAATTGGGTTGGAAAGTAGACATCAAGGGCTACTCAGGATAGAAACAGGTTTTAAAAATATTTTATTTTTGTCCCTCAAAACATGACTGTCCCGATTGTGTTTTCAAAAATTCCATCAAGCCCGCAAGCCAAAAAATGTGATATTCAAGAATTTTTTCAAATTGGTGATAAAAGTGAATATGAGTGTTTGTAGAAATATTATTTCCATTATAATTCATCTAAATACATAAATTAATTGAAACATTTATCACCGATGTTGATTTCGATAGCGTGTTGCAACAAAAATACAACTAGTTTTACAAAAAAAACAAAATGTATTTATTTATGTCCTTATTTATTTTATTTTCTACGCTAACCTATTTTGATTTGAAAAATAAATATGACTACGTATATGAGTACTACCAATGGAACCATTTTCGAAATAGGGCTTCATGTATGCACATACCCAAATTTGAAAAATTCATATTAATGAATATTAGGGTATGAGAAGCCAACTTCCCTTGAAAGAATGGTATCAAAAATTGTTGAAGCATAGAATGATGTTGCAAACAAATGATGGAGTGAAACCAATCTTCAATGTATCCGTTACTTTCTTGATTTCCCATAGCCATCATATCATGAAGTTCTTGAACTTTTCAAATGGTTTATTGATGCATATTAAAAGAAACCTCATTTTCTTCCATAGCGTCTACAATTTTTGAATTTGAAACATTCTGAATCTCATTAAAATTTTTCTCTAATGGTGCATGTGAGATAGAGTGGGTGGGAAGGGTGGGTAAATTTTGCAGTTCAACATTGTAAGCATGTTGTACTGGTTTATTGTGGTGAGGGTGTGGAATTAGTTGAGCAGGAAATTGTGTAAGGAATGGAGCATTGTGATGATGTGGTTGGTTGGGTTGAGTGGATGAATTTGTTATGCAAGCAGGATGTTGTGGAAGAGCTAGTGAAAAATATGGAGAATATGTTTGTGCTACAAGATGAGGGAGAGTAGTCATGCAATCATAAGGTGAACCATACCCAACTTGTAAACAAGATTGGTGGTTATACTGAAATTGACAGGGCTGCCCTAACACATTAGTATTCCATAATAGATTATGCAAGTAAGAGAATGAAGAGGAAGTGTTTTGAACCATACCTATTGACCTTGTTGCAGCTTCCCCATCTCTTTGATATGCCACTTCCAAATTAGATAAGGAAGAACAACCATCTATGGTATGCTCCTTTCAGTCATGAGTGAAAAACACTTCATCAAATTCTTGATTTTTATGAACCCGCAAAGCATCCAATTTTGCATTTAGAGAGCTAATAAAATCAACTTTAAAATTTTCAAATAAAGCATTGATTTCAGCTCTTATGTCTCCTATTCTTGTATCAGATTTGGGAAAGAAAGAACAAACATCTCGAGAATTCTTACCAGCCTTGGAGATTCCTCTTGAATACCTTATGCACAATTCACAAACATCATCATATGATAACTGAAAAATATCACCTTTTCCTATCAGATTTAAGAGTTCTAAAGTTTCATCTTTGATTCTTTTAAGAAGGAGTGTTTTCAAGATCTCTTTTTCTAAATGCTTATATTTTGATTTTTGAAGGTTGTATTGAAATCGATCTACATAGTCCTCCAAACTTTCATCTTCCCCTTGTATCATACTGAAAATATCTTCATTGGATTTGCAATATTCTTGGAACTTCTTCAAGAATATGTTCTTCATGTCCTCCCATGTTTGGATGCAGTTCCCACCTAGGCTCATGAACCATTGGAGAGCTGCTCCTTTTAGAGTAAGAAGAAACACTTTCAACCTTTGATCGTCAGTACAATAATCATATCCTCTACAAAGTATTTCGAACTCAAATAAGAATGTATTTGGATCTTCATTTGCTAAACCATGAAAATTTAGTAAAGAAGATGGGGGAATTATGTGCATTTGTGTCACTCCTCCTAGATCTTTGATAGGAAATTCAAAAGTAGAAATGTGAGTCATTTCTTACCATAACAGAAGATGTTCTTCATGTGTTTCTTCGAAGCTCCTTCTTCAAATGTTCCTGTCAATTGGTTAGTGAAATGGGTGGTGCTTACATCACCATTTGAGAAAAATCATGAAATTTGTTTTTCAAAATTTCTATTTTTTTTATCATTCACACAGAAATTCAAACATTTACCCTAATTTCTTTAACAATTCTGTTGGAAAGCGGGTGGGGGAGCAGGGCTTTTACATGCTCCTATACGCAGGTTTTTACCTTCCGTTTTTAATACCCAATTTTTTCCTAACAGGCACTCATCAGATGCACACTACTCTTTAAAAATAGCTACACTCTCCCTGGCAACGACGCCAAAATGTCGAGCGATAAAAAGGGTCTTTTTCACCTCTAATATCTTCACATTAATTGTCAACCCACATACGACTTTTTATTTCAAGAGTGTACTCAGTCTGAGGCGGCTATTTACGCAAGAGTAATGTTTTGCAGTATAGTGCTTAAAATACAAAAGTAAATGAATGCTGGAAACAAAATCTAATTGGAACAGCAAGAAACTGAAATGTTATGAACTAAATTATTCACTCAAACAACCATCAATCGAGGATACAGTAGCAATAACTCATTCCTCTAGAGATTGATGCAATTGAAATCAACTAGAACAAGACAATCAATATGAGAACGAGGAAGCAGTGACCAATGTTCTCTACAGTTGACGGCCATGCTTAAAACCATCAAAAGGAAATAGAAATTGAACTAAAGCTGCTATTGAAGGTAAACTAGCAAAACTCTTTTAAAAGCAAACTCTTTGCAATTAATCAACCAAACTGAACAGCAAAGTAAATGGACAACAAGCTCCAATTAATAGAAATGAACAACAGCAATGCCAAATTAATAGCAATCTGTAATGAATAACAAAACCTTAGTCTAAGGAAATAAATGTAGCAATTGTATCCTACAGGAATTAGATAACAACCTTTACTCTAAGGATAAATCAGTCAGCAAATGGAAATAGAATGGCAACTAATTAGAAATGAAATATAGAACAACACTTAAGATCAAATATAAATGTATAGTTAACCAAAATACACACAACACACCTTAATAGTAATTTGATCTTGGTAATCCAATTATCAGTCTTAGTTATAAAGAATACAATTGTATTTTATAATGGAACATCAATGTCAATAGATTCAACAATCGCAAGGAAATGTAATCTCTAAGATGAATTCAGTAATACCAATTAAAGAGTGTTACAACATGGTTATGCTGTAATTGAACAACAATACATTTTGTAAGGATCAGAAACGTTATATCAATGATTAAAAGAACAACAATGCGTTACCAAGTCAAGATGAATCAATACGACATTCCTGTCATAGAGAACGATATTACTCAATTGAACATAAATCAGATATAATAGAACCGTGATGTAAAATAATAGAACATACCAGATAACCGAATAAAGCTGATAAGCAAAACCACGCATAAACCAAAAATATAATATACAGCAGCAGCACAATCCACCAGAAGTTGGGCCCTTAGCTGCCAGCGGATGCTCCTGGGCTACTTCAGATCAAGTGAATGAACAACAACTCCCAACTCATATATTAATCATCAAACTGTGAAATCATTACAATAGCAAAAGCTTGAGAATTACAACATGAAACAATTTCCTTTTCCTCCTATCTTATCATGAATCCTTAATTCTGAATCTCTAATTCAAATCATAATTCTGAATCCATCATTCCCAATTCTACATTCTCTCAGCCATTCTCTTCCCATTTTTCCATCATTTTTCCATCCCATCTGTGATCTTTGTTTTCATTTAAATAGAGAGAGAGATCAGAGAGAAGTTACAATAAAGATAAGTACAACATGATTTATATTACAAAATTGGTTTGCTTCTAACCAATTGATCAACAAGAGAAAAGCGAATTTGGCTTTGCAGCGGAGATTTGGAGGACGGTTGCAACAACAAATTTGAGAAAATCGTGCTCAAAAAACCCTGCTTTTCTCTCAGTACAAGCCGAATTTGGGAAAAATGTTCTTTTCTAAAGTTAATTGGGTCCGTTTTGGACAAAACCCATGTTCTATATTTTCCAGATTCTTCTTCATTTGCTCAGAATCTCAACTGCAAAACTGTCACTTCTTATTCCAGTGAATTTCTGAGTTGGAATATTTAATGATCAAATCTTCAATTTGGAAATTATCTTGGAGGCTAAAAATGGTGAATAATGTTACAACCAATTTATTAAAACTATAATTGATAAAATCATGCATAATCATCAATTTATTAGAAATAAAGGAGAATAAATAATATTCATTCATAAGAGCATAAATCATTATAAAATGGATTTAAATAATAAATTATAATAAATTACATGATAAAGAAGAATAAAAATAGATGAAATAAGTGTTAAAAAGTGGTCGTATTCATGGCCCAACACCATCCTTAATGTGTTATATTCAAATTCAATGGACAACACAACCTTTTTACCATAGACCAACTCATAGGGTGTAAATCCAGTGGTGGTCTTCCATGTTGTAATATAGGCCCAGGTGGCCTCAACTAGTCTCTCTGCCCAATCCTTCCAGCTGTTGCTGACTACCTTAGTTAAGATGTTCTCCAGTGCCCTATTGGTCACCTCCACTTGCCCATTGTTGGCTATGTGGGGCCTGATCCAGGTTCAGCAGTGAGTTTATCCAAGCAAATCCCGGTACTACTGGCCCTTTCAGCAACAATCCGCAAAGCGTGCACTGAAGTCTCACCCGAAGTAGTATGGGAGGGTGCTGGAACCAAGTTTTTGCACCCCATGGATGTCTTGATGAGGGTTCTGGAGGTTCATGACCCTACTCTAATCTACGCGTTGCGCTGCTCCACGCAACTTTCTATTCTTTACAACTCGTGCACACCTTTGTGTTATTTTGATCCGATCCTTACTGTGTTATTATATTAGTGCTTAACTCAGTTTGTGTGTGCCCAATATTCTTAATACTTATTCAACTTTCAGATTAGCGTGCGTACTTGAAAATAATTGTAGAGCCTCTAAATTGAAGCTAATTATTCATCATTACCTACAACTTTTCCTCACTTATCCCTCTCTTTTGCCCTATTTTCCTCATAAACCTACCCAGATCATTACATTTGATGTCTTTAAGCATGATTGGTTAACTTTGCTAATGTTTGGCTGTTTGTCTAGATTCTTGACATATGCACATAGATTCCGCAGCTGTCTGGCAATTCTGCAGCCATTCAGCAATTCCGCAGCTATTTGGTCATTCCGCAGCCTTTTCATTGATCTCTATGTTCCACGTGTCATTTTGCAAAATGAATCACATGGGCACGTAGGAATGAAGGTGTTAAAGGTTCCTATGCTATTGGTTCAGTCAGAAACGCCACGTACACCTCCGGTCAACGTGGATCAAACTTCGGTCAACAGAGCCAGCTCAAACGGTGCTGCGTAAGCTGAAAGGTCACGTCACTCCAGATGGCGATTCCTCCACGCTACGCAGGTTATGGGAGACAGGATCCAACCTTGGATTCAACCTCCATGACGACCGTACCCTCCAGAACGCACACGGACCTGTTTACGTGTTGCTGAACCATTTAATTAGCATGATTGACAGTTAATTTCCAGTTTCATGTTTTACGCAGTAGGCAGTTGATCATACGCCTATAAAATCCAGCGTCTGCGCACGCTTAAGGATTAGTCTTTAGTTATTTTGTTTATGTAATTGCTGCAATTTTAGCGTATCCAGAAACTCTGTTTTGAAGCTGCTGTTTCAGCACTTTTTACTGTAATTTCTGCATATGAGTTAATAGAAGACTGTGCTGTTTTGATTTCAAGTAGCTGATCTTTCCTTGGGTTTTGTGGATGGAGGGCCCCCATTCATAACAGCCTTTGTACAGTAACTTTATCTTCATGTTCTTGCCATTTCCTTCTTTCGAATTCAGCAATTTTCCTTTTATTTAACGCATGTACAGTTTTGATTTACTTTCATTTCCAGCATTTATTTTAAACTGATCAGGATTGTTTTCTGCAGGTTTTAGCCCGGGATTGTGTGTCTTTGTGTATTTGCTTTATCTCTGATGGTATTTTCAGTTGTCATATTCATAGTTGCTGCCTTTACTCTGTTTTTCTAGCTTAACTTCTAGCTTAGTTTCTCAAGCTGTATGCTAACACATTGATGGTCTCCTTATCATAAGTTGTTCATCTTTAAGAGATCAGAATACTAATAAATTACAGCTTGCTTTGAGTAGCTTTTGGCTTATATCACTAACTCTTTCTTCACTTGTTACACATAACAATGTATGTTGGAAGCAGAATGCTGGAGAAAGGCACAGTGGTGTTATAATTTGTCATTTAGAGCTTTATCACTTTTTAGACTTATCTCTAACTACTTCTTAATCGTGTTTTACATAGTACTATATGTTGGAAGCAGAGTGTTAGGAAGAGATGAACATTATCATTGGTCTTTAAAGTGGTTTTCTTACCTTTTTATTTGCAGCAACATGAGTAGTGACTAGTGCCATTAGAAAGTGGTTCTTTGCTTTCAGTTCATTTCAAGTTATTTATTTCAAGCTCTTTCTTTGCAAAGTTTAGAAGGTAGTTAGAAACCACCAGCAACACACACTCACTCATTTAGAAATCACCTTACACACACTATCACTCATCTGTTTATAAAACCTCCATTCCATCTTAGGAAGATAGATTGACCACAAACAACACCCCCAAACGACAAAAAGATCTAAGAGGTTGCTTAAGTACATATAGTACACCTTCACTTCATCAGCTTACGAGCCCCTGGTTGACAATTTATGATAGCAATTTAGACGACACTAAATTGACTAAACAATAATAGAAACATAAAATAACCAGAACACAAAAATACAGATCTACAAACAGACACACAATATTATGAATCAATCTTATTTTTATTAATAGTCAAGTTCAGTTACAGACCCGACTTCGCCCTGCGCACTTAGCTGCAGGGGTCTGCGCACTCAGCTGCGGACTCTACTCGGCCTCTGCGCACTCATCTGCAGAGCCTCTACCTACCACTACAACCAAATACACTTCAGATTCACCTCTATCCTCTAACCATGCCTTCACATCTATCTATTACTTGTCAAAAACTTAGACTCCTTTTCTACTTAGAGCCTTGCTCTATTTATACAATCCCATGGTTCGCGGACCATGGGTAGGCTGACACACTTTACATTAAATTACATTATCTTAGGGCAGACAACCCTAGACTCTCGCACTCCGCACTCACATTTCGCGGGGTCTTTACATTACACTTGACCAAAATTCGGGCTTCAAGCCCCAAAAACATGTTATGGGGGGATCCGATGCCCAACACCCATTATCTTGTGGATGATAAGGAGTGGAGGTCCTATGCTTGATTTTGTGATGGCTGAGTAGTTCTTCAATCATGCTGAAGGTAAACTCACTGCCTTGGTTTGTGACTCTCTAGGGTACCCAAATTTGTCGAATATATTCTCCATTAGGAACTCAGCCACATTCTCTTTTGTTGCTCCCTTAATTGCCTTGGTTTCAGCCCACTTAGTCAAATAATCAGTGCACACAATGATGTGTTGTTTTTTCTTTGAAGGAGGATTGATAGGCCCAATGAAGTCCATGCCTCACTTGTAAAAAGTCTCGAAAGTCACTTGAGGTTGTAGGGGAATTTCAGCTCTTGGAGTAGGCTTTCCCATCCTCTCGCACTGACCACACTGACTAATATACTTTTTCACATCTTGATTAAGAGTAGGCCAATAATAGCCTGCTTGCAACACTTTGAATGCTGTCCTTTTTCCTGCAAAGTGATCTCCACAAGGTCCATCATGACAGGTCAGAAGGACGTCAAAGACTTCCTCTTCCCTTACACACCTTCTTAAGATTTGATCTGGGCCAAGTTTGAACAGATTGCCCCCAATCCAGGTGAAGGGGGCGCTCTTTCTGACTATCTTGGTCTTTTCTTTGGAGGACAAGTTTGGTGGGAACTGTGATGATACTAGATAGTTTGCTATATCAACAAACCATGGGGAGAGAACTGAAATAGCAAACAAATGCTCATCTTGCAACTGGTCATCCACCATTCCTTCTTCACCTGTAGGCAGATTCATTCTAGATAGAAAGTCAACAATAACGTTTTCCTTGCTAGGCTTATCAACAATAGTTAGATCAAACTGTTGTAATAGAAGCAACCATCTTATGATTCTAGCATTCACATCTGGTTTTTTCATTAAATATTTAATTGTAGCATGATCAATATGCACAAATGTTTGATAGCCTGTAATGTAATGCCTAAATTTGTTCCATGAATGCACAACAACCATGAGTTTCTTTTCGGTCACAGTATAGTTTAACTCAACCTTTGATAGGTTCTTACTAATAAACTAGATGGAATAGGGCAATTTCTCCTCTTCCTGACCTAAGGCTGCTCCTATGACTTTGTGTGAGGCATGAACATGAATATGAAAAGGGAAGGCCCAGTTTGGGCCTCTAAGGATTGGTGCAGTGGTTAACTTACCCTTTAGAATGTCTAAGGCCTCTTGAAAACTCTTTGACCAATTAAATCATCCTCATCTTGTTGTCCTCCTCCTATGATTGCTTCCAAAGTATAAAGTTGGGCAGAATAAACCTCATCCTCTTCCTCCTCCTCCAACCATAAAGGTAAATCATGCTCTAGGGTAGGTTGAGCAGGAGGGTATAGGACTAATTATTTGGACATATGCCCATTCTTGATGTTCATATTCCCAGATCTGCAACTAATGTAAGCATCAGCTGTGGCCAACCATGGCCTCCCAAGGATGAGAGGGTAAACAGTAAGCTTAGCCTTAGGTTGTAGAACTAGGAAATCTGCAGGGCACTTCCAGGAGTCAATGAAGACCATCACATCCTCCACAATTCCCTCAGGGGTCACTGTGTAATGGTCTGCAAGTTGCAAAATTGTTGTGGTCTTCCTTAATGACCCTCGGAGGTTGAGCTTGAGCATGGTGTCCTTGGTCATCACATTAATGGCAGCCCTAAGATCAATCAAAATGTGTGGGACAATGGTGCCATTGATGTGCACATCTACCACAGGGCTTCTAGGGTCTAAATATTTTGGACATATTACCTATCCCAGAATTAAGTCAGACAACTGCGCAATGACATTGATAGTAGGGGCATCCCTTTTTCTTCTTCCTGGAGGCTTGAAGCACTTATCCTTTATCAACTTATTATAAATGGGAACATCTTTGATTTCTTGGAGAAGGGGGATCTTTACACATAGATTCTTCAATTCTCCTAGAAGTTCAGTTTCTTTTGGGGTAGGCTGGAGTGGTTGGGTTAATCTCTCAGGAAAGGGTGGATTTACTTTAAGGTTGCTTTCCTCTTTTTTTCCTCAACCTCCCTATGTGGAGAGGGAGGTTGGTTATTAGGGAGAATTCTCCCTAATCTTAGGTTGATCTCCTGGATTTCTACAACATAAGCTGGGTATGATGTCTCTCCATTGTATGCTTGTTGAGCCTGCCTATTGTTTGGGTTCGGATTTGGCTGGGCAGGGATTTGAGGTTGCTTAGGTGGAGCAGTGTGCAGGAGTTGTGGTTGGGTAGGTGGTGGAGGCAATAGGGCTAGAACATTGTTGAATTGGGTCCTCCACCCTTGAGGTGGGGTATTCCAATGATGTTGTGGCTGAACATAAGGTTGAAATGACTGGTTGGCTGGATGGAATTGATACTGAGATGCATACGACCAAGGAGGGGGTGTAGACTAGGAAGGATGAGCAGGGGGTCCCTAAGAAGGTATAACTGTGGTTTGGTTGGGGTTGTAATATGCATGGGATGGCCCTTGCATACCTTGCTGGTATGGTCTAGGACCAAGAGGTCTCCTGTGGTTGATGTAGCAAAGCTTCTCAGTGACCCCTTCAGCTCCTTGATATAGAACTTTGAGTCCATGTAAAGATTGGCACTTGTCTGTGGAGTGGTTTTCTTCACAGACTGAACAAATCTTAATACAATTCAATGGACATTCGTCCCTAGGATGCCTCCTGATGCATCTAAGACAAAAGATGGCCAAGGCTCTCTCTACTTCCTCTTGCTTCCTTTTGATGTTCATGGTGTCCAATTGCAAGGCAATGGTTTGCATCATGTCACTTTTGAAATCTTCTAGCATATTTCCAATTTCACCCTTGATGGATAAGGTAGAGGATGATGTACTGGCCATAGGTTGACTACCCCAACCCTTTTTCCTGGCTACTCTAGAAAGGTTTCTAAAGACAACATTAATATCCTCATAGGGTAATTAGTAGACATCTCCTCCTGCTATCATATTTAAGGTATCAAGAAGATATTCCCTTACTCCTCTAAACAAGACCAGCTTTAGTGACTCAGGGTCAAGTGCGCACCTGGCCCTTTTGTAACTAAGCTGGAATCTTTCTTCATAGTCTTCTAGGGCTTCATCCTGGCCTATGGTCATCCTAAAAATATATTCTTTAGTGTCCTTTGACCTACAATATTCCCTATATTTGTTGTTAAAAGTTTGTTGCATCTGAGCCCAAGTTGTGATGCTATCTCCAGGTAAACCCATCAACCAGCGCAATGCTGCATCCTTGACGGTAGATGGTAATAGTTTTAACTTTTTCTCATCATCTGTATAGTCATAGGTTTGGCATATAATAAAAAATTCAATTAGGAAAGTTTCAGGGTCCTCTGTGGTCAGGCCATGGAAATGAGGTAGAGCAGATGGGCTTATATTCTTCATCTTGGTGTCCCCATTGGTTTCCCTGGTGGGGAAGGCACTCTCAATTCTCTCTCTATCTCTCTAGTAATTTTGGTTTCCAGTCATTGGTTCAGTAGGAATGGGTTCTTCCTCTTCTTCTTCTTCTGTAGGTTCCTCAAATAGGTAAGGTTGCTCACCTAAATGGTCTTCCAATTCATCGTCACTGAAGAAGAGAGAAGGTTTCCTGTTGGATGCAGTGGGGGTATTTGACAAGAATTTCCCTGAAGTGTCCCTAATCCTACGAGGCATGAAAGGAAATGTTTTTGGGTTGGATTTTGTAAGATTTTGTTAAAGCTAGAAAGTACTTGCAGAATGGAAAGGAAAGCAGATAATGACAACTGAAAGAAAGAAAGAAACTAGACTACTTTTGTAGAAATAAACTAATGGAAGAAAGTTGAAGACTAGAAGTAGAAGAAAAGAAAGTTTGGAGACTAGAAATAGAAGAAAGTAGTAATTACTTCTACTTAGACACCTCCCCGGCAACGATGCCAAAAAGTGATGAGCCTAGGTATTGCAACAATATTGCTGCAACTCCCAGGGTTACTAGCTTTACTTATCAACTCGGGGTTCGTACAAACTTGGAGGTGACAATAGTGTTTTTAAACCCAACCGACTTGGAACCGACTTGCCCGAGTTGGTCCAAGTTGGTAAAAAAAAATTGACCCGGCCATTGAACCGGTTGGATGGCCAGGTTAATACTGAGCCGGCCAAGTTGTTACACAACTCGGTCGACTCGGTATTAACCCAACCGGCTCGGCTGAGTCCGTATCAACCCGGCTGGGTTACAGACAGTGGCTAGTGAACCCCAAAAAACCACTTTTTTTTAAATTTTTCTAAGTGTGGGGGACTCCGTGGGCTTCCCTATCTGACTCATGGGTTTCCCTGTCTAACTCCGATCCCTAGTATTGATATGCTATTTATGGTAATGTTAAACTCTTAAAATAAAAGTGACATTCTCCTTAATCTTCATTTTCATCCTTTTACTTAAATTTTGAGCATTACCATGAAATGGCTCAGGGTGTTTGAGAGTGGTTCTGGCCTCATTGGATTTCATATGGAGAAAGTAGAATTTTAGATTTCATTTAAAATCCAACAGACTTATCAGTTTTTCAGGATTTCAGGATTGGGGGATTGCAATGTTTCCATTGAATTTTGTCATGTATTAGGGTATGGAACTCATATTTAATCAAGAGCACCAATCCCTCTATGTACCTTGATGTTAGTGACATTGGTTGTCGAACTCCTCCGGGATTCGCTCCCAAATTGGGAGCTTTTGAAAATGTTTCTCCCGCTCCCAAGTAACACTGAGCTAGATGATGTTGGCAACTCTAGCAGTAACCAATAGTACTAGTCACAGACTTTTGTTGTAGAGGCCATTTCTAGCTTCCTTGGTTATGTGTTTTTGTTTTGATCTCTATATCATCATTGTGTATGTATTGGACAGTGCACTGGGTGCCATTTTGATATAATGGATATATTCATGAGCTTACTTTGATCATATGTTTTCTTCTATCTATATTCTAATGCTGTGTGTTTGGAAACATGAATGAAAATATTTAAAATTATTTGTTTCAATAAAAAATAAATATTTAATGTATTTTTTACAATGACCGAGTCATTGAAATCGAGCCGGCCGAGTCAATTCCGAGTCAGAGTCGGAGTTTTAAAACATTGGGTGACAGTGATATATGCACAAGTAGAAGTGAAGGTCCTACTTGTTGTCACTGTTTGCCTGACAAGAAACCCCAGGGGTTCCAAGCCAAACTTCTGTAGGGTCAGAAGAAGCTTAATTCTTTGATGCAAGGAGAGCAAACCTATTCTAAGAGAGAGCTACTCTATAACTACGGTAATGAAGAAAACCGCATGAAATGCTAAACTTACACCATAACCTAACTAACCAATTAAATAACTATGCTAAGAAGAATTGCGAAATTAACACTAAACTAATGCTAATTATCTAAGTTGCAGAAGTAAAGAGCATCAAAAATAGACTAAGGTGTAACAAAGAAACTTAGGCTAAATCAGGTTTCAAGCGGAAAAGCAATCGAAGGTCGAAATTAATGAAAGGAGGACGTGAGGGAGCAACAATGCATAAGAACCGTTGGATCCGTCAGGTGAAAGAAAAATGGACAATAAAGATTGGATTGCAAGAGGCTACATAAAGAGATGGGCGAACAAGGTTAATGAACAGGATGAATGGCTGAGGTCTTATCGCGAAGGCTTAAGCAACTAGATGGATGAATAGGATGAATGCACACAATGAACGGTGGAGATCATATCGCGTGGGTTAAGTCAAGAGATAGATGGACGAGGCTAACAGGAGCGATGGATGGTTGAGATCTTATCGCGTGGGTGAAGTCAAGAGATGGACGGCGGAGATCATATCGCGAGGAAAGGAAACATGCAGAAATGAGGGAGCGATTTTCTAAGGCTGTAAATAGTTTCTCACGCGCCCTTCAGGCTATAAGCAGATTTTGGAAATTTCACGCGATTAGCCTTACTGCGCGACATGTAGCGCGAGAAAACCAATTTTCTTGCGTGCTCTCGGGCGGATAACGTTCGTGCACTAATCCGCACGATATTGTGTAATAGCCATTGGATCAGGTGGGGCTGATCAACAGTGGAGATCAACCAAGCTAGTTGGCGATCGAGGTGAAGCGACAGCCGTCGGATCAGGCAAGGCAGATCGATGGTGGGGGTTTAAAGCGCCTAAAGGTGTGGAGGTGACATGATGGCCGTCGGATCAGGCGAGGCAGATCGACGGTGGGGACTTAAAGTTCATAAAGTGAGTGGTGGACTCCATGCAAGGCAGCAGTTGGAGAAAATAGTGAATTGGACGGTGATTGTGAAGGTTTGTTGGTGATCGGACGATGATGAAGCGATGCATGAGGAACGTGCTAGAGGCGGTTTCAAATGAAAATGACAGAGAGAACCAGTGCAGGTGAACAAACAACTACTTTAAACAACAAACTCCATAGCCCATGCGAGAACCAAAGACCTGTGTTTTTGGGGCTGCTGAAGGGTCTCTGCCTCAAGTCATGGTCCCAGAGGGAGGAGATGAGGCCAAGACACCTGCACACAACCTGATAGTAATATTTTCCTCTAACTAACATGTGAATTAAAAAAACACAAATGGAATTAAACTTAAATCCAATATAGATACTGAAGCAAATGAGAAGAAACATGAAGCTATTCAAGCAAATGAACAGAACTACAAAGCTACTTAAGCAAATGAATCAAAACCAGAAAACTACTTGATAAAATGAATCAGCAAATCATGAAACTATTTAAGCAAATAAACAAAACGTAACTCTTATGCTAGCAGATATGTACAATGAAGAGGAGCTTTGGCTACTTGGGTCAGGCCCTAACCCAAGAGCTTCAGCCCTCAGAGTTAACTCAGAGCTGGCTTAAACATAACTCATTCTTATTAGAAAAACCATGGATTACAGAGCAAATTGTCACAAGTCTTTGTAGCTCGGAAATAAAACAGGGTTTTAGAATAGAAGTCTGAATCCTACTGAGGTCCTAAGCCTCTCTATTTATACATTTGAAGTCTCTAACGACTTCCTTCCCATTAGGGAGGCTTGGCTCCCAACTTAAGATAAATTGTTTTATGTCCCTTTCCCTTGTCCCATTCGAGTCTATACCAAGGTCTTTGCCATAGTTCTTTGCTTTTATCCTTTATACCTACATTTTTCCTTGCTTTTATCCTTTATTCCTGTATTACATGCACATTAGACCACAAAGCCAAATATCCAACTCTAACTCGTTTTATAAACAAAATATAATCAAAAGTATGCAATAAGTTGTGAGAATAATTGGTTTGACTAAGCTAGGAGGTGAATTAAGGCCAATTAAGGCCCATATAATTACTTAATAATGAGGCTCATCACATTTCTCAATGAACTCTCCACATAAGTAGTTTGCCCAGTTAAACTGGAACCCTTCTGCGCATTGTGCTGCTAATGCAACCATCGGTGCGGGCACCTCATTCGCGCGGCACTTCCGCATAACCTTCCCTGCCAATATCTGCGTCGTGACTTTAACCGCAGGGTTGTTGATGCTAGAAATGGCATACCCTCTCTTCTTCTTCTCCAGCTTAAAATTCTTCTTCATGGCCTCCACGATGGCCAAATCATCGCTCTTTCCCTCCGAGATGTTTGCTGGGTCCTCCCCTTTGCAAGGGAGCTAGGTAATTCTGTGAATCAAATGGTCTGTGATGGGGATGGGCTCCTCCAGCCACAAGCACCCATCATGTACCAGGCAGAGCAGTTGCCTGATGACAAAAATGGTCACTGGGGCGTGATGGTAATGCGGCACCCAGAGCAGGTTTAGCAACCCTACTTTCTCAACTCCTCTCAGCCATTTACGCGGCTCCAATTCTATGATTCTGGCCGGCGCATCTTTCTTCTGGCGCATGAGTTGCGCAGTCATGAGATGCAAGAACTTCTCATGGTCCACGAGATCCCAATCCTCAAACTTCAGCACAGGAACTCATCCCAAGTGCGCTCCTTCAAAAATAATGTCATCAGGGAGTAGTGGAGTCTGCAGAGAGCTCTTGCTCTCATCTATATATTTGGGCACCTTTGCTTTACCCTTCTGCAGAGGAACATATGTGGGTAGCCTGGTAAGAGGGTCCACACCCTAGGTTTCAACCTCCATTTCTACATCCTCCTCCTCTACCAGGATTTCTTCAAATTCTTCCCCCTCATTGGCCTCTAAATTGATAGCTTTCCCCTTTTCTTCCATGGTAAGATTAGTTCTTAACGGATTCCTAGGTGATATGCGCATTGGTACCATGGCCTGCTTGTCTTTCTTAGGTCTTGGTGTGAGCAACAATTTAGGGATTTCTGCAACTATCCTGGCACTTTTTGGGGCTTCCACTTCCGTAATGGCCTGCGCAGCTTCCTCGGCAGTCATTACTCTGGTATCCATGGCTTCTTCAGGTGCTGCCATAGTGCGATTCCACAAGTCTCTCAACGTCTTGGGTAATTTCTCAAGCAACGAATTTGCCTTTAGAAGATCAAAAAAGTCTGTGCTCATTAATGTTTGGGCGCGAAACAACTCATTTCTCAAATTGCCAAGGGGTGTTTGCTGGACAACCCTTTGTAATTTATAGCACCTTTTGAATTTGAATTCGACCATTCCCCCCACATTTGGTCCATTAATGCTCGATTGGCAGCATATTTTCAAGAATCTAGCCCATAAAGTTCGCCTTAAATGTCTGTTGCCCACTCCATTTGGTCTCAAACCAAGCATCACATCGTGAATAATCACTCTAACAATCACTTTCCAACCGACTCGCGTGGCAGCGTAGGTACCCTTTCACTATCGCAGACCCTGTGACACTTCGTTACTGCGCACAGTCTTGACATCGCACAGTCCTCGGGAAGAGTAGTTTATAGTCCTGCGCCTCCTGTAAACTGCCTGGAGCTCTAAGACTGTGCTTCTATAGGCTATTCAGATGGTCGAGCCCCCTGTGTATGTCTTCAAATGACTGCCATTGACTTTTCCTAGGAAGAGTTCTCCATTTCACTTTACCAACTGCACTGTGCTACCATCTGTGATGTCCTTGATGACATACGGTCCCAGCCAATGCATTCTAAGCTTCCCTAGGAATTTATCGAACTTACTATCATACAACAACACCAAATCGTTCACCTTAAAGGTGCGCAACTTAATATGTCGATCGTGCCAAGCCTTTTCGTGCTGCTTTTGGACCTGCTGGTGAAATCTAGCCAAAAATCGTTCTTCCTCGAGCTCCTCCAACTCCATGAGTCTCTCCTCGATGGCTCTGCGATCCGTCATACCTGTGAACGTTGCTATGCGCAAACTAGGCACGATGTATTCCATAGGCATTACGACTTCCACTCCATATACAAGCCTAAAAGGTGTTTGTCCCATCAGTTTATTACATGTCGTCCTATAAGCCCATAATACTGCAGGTACGCACAGGTCCTAATCACTTCGCTGTGCATTGCATACCTTGGTGAATGCTTCTACGTGATTTCTCTTCCTGCATAATGTCTTCCCAACATTAAGAGCCATCTACGAGTTCCACCCCCCACCAAACACATGCTTATCGACCATGTATTTCAACGCAGAGTACATGTGCATCCAAGCAGGTTGGAGCTCTTTTCCATAGGCCTGTATCCTCCTGGCTAGGTGCGTGCGTGGATCATACCGTTCATTGTACTTGTCTGTCAATTGCACACTAGGCTTCCCAAATAATTTTCACATCATTCTCCTACATTCACACCAGTCGTCAAAGCTTCCTTTGTGTGTACCCCACCATCTTGCGGGCATAGCGCACAGTACCCAGTCCAAGGCCTGGAAGCGTTGCTTTTCTGGCACCTCCCTTTCAAATTTATCCAATAAGGTATCTACCTCACTTAGACCATCATAAGTAGGTGAGTCTCTTATTTCTATCGATACGCAACTCAATGACCTTGTCATCATATTACAATTCATTGTAGTTACCTCATGTAACCGATTCTACCATCGCTATGTTTCCTCATCTGAATTCGAAGTACAGGAGCTCTCGTGCTCCTATGAAATCTGCCCATCCGTGGTGGGATTTACCCAGTCTTTCTCTCGTAATGTTAGCTTGTATATGTAGTCCAAATCATCATCACTTTTATAGTCGCGCACCGGGTCCGTATAGCGCGATCCTTCAGAAGCGTCCAGGGGTATAATTACGCGTAGTGATTTCTTCTCAAAACTCATCTTGCGCTTCTTCAGATTAATCACCCCGTTCATGTTAGTGAACCAATCAATTCCTTAGAGTGCGGGGTAGGGATTGTTTTCATCAAAAATCTCTATTACTTCAAAGTCGGCCAGCGTGCTCACTCCCTCAATATCCACAATTATTCCCTGTGTTAGTTCTAGTCTTCGCAGCCTGTCACCAGGGATCAACATGAGCTCTTACTATGTCTGGTTTTGTTATATGTTTTGAAAATGATATTCAAAACAAAACATGTCACAAGTGTTTCTATCAGAAGGATCTCGGAAAAATATTTTCAACGGCATATCACACTCCTGTAACCGATTCCTGGATTAGAAGAAATGAATGAGTGATTCTTGGTTATGCATGTTTTGAGGTCAGTTGCTGCACACAATGACACGTTTAGTTCCAAATCAGTTTCTAAAATAATGGTAAGGAATTTTTTAAAAGTGAGAGAGGTTTTTGTTCATCACATACCAAATAACAAAAACCTCCTTCAGTTTATGCACAGGTGCTACTATGTGGGAGATATACAGTGATATTTGGAGCTTATATTAAAACAAAGCAAATTTTTCATATTTTTTACTGTTTTAGTCATTTTAGTGCGAGACCATTTTACAGCAGATGGAAAGTAATTTTGCAAAACCCAAGGAGGTGTTTGTTAATAACGGGCCATATAACAAATACCTGTTTCAGTTTATTCACAGGTGTCATGGATTGGGATGTGTGACTAGATCTTTACAACTCATTTTCACAGAATTAAATTTTTAATGATTTTCTGTTTTAGACATGATTTGGTGGAACATATTATGAGCTAATGGAAACTAATTTCCCAAATTTGAGAGAGTGGTTTTTCCAGACCTAACTTATCTACAAAAACCTCTTTCATTTTTGCAACAGGTGTTATGGTTTAGGAGATACGAGTTCATCTTCAACACCTATTTTCAGAAATTCGGCCCAAGTTTAATGTAACTAATTCTATTTTGAAGAAAATGGTTGAGCTCAATCCCTTAGTACAAGGATGAGAAAATGTATATATTCTATGAATTTCATAGTGTAGGGGTTGGATTTTGGTAGAGGGTTGGACTCTTGGGAAGATTTTGGCACACTATTGTACATATTTTTCATATTTTGGCTAAGGAAAGATCAGAGGTTTTGCAGCACCTGTTGGGATTCTTGTGGCTTTCAGTTCTTGATGGTGTTATCTCTTAGTTATTGTAAGTTTATTCATGTTTAAATGTATGTCATTCCCTTCTTATGCTTCTGAAACTAAATGAATGAGTAAATGAGGTTGAATTCATTGTTCACAGTGCTCTTCCTTTAAATTTGTTTAGTTTTACATGTTTTCGCCAGTTTGGAGAGGATCCATGTTCTCCTTTGCCCTCTTCAGCTCCTTGTCATTCTGATCCATCCATACACCTGATCAAAGGCATCAAGACTATTTCCTACCTTGCCCCAACTCGAATTCTGCAAAGATCTGACCTTAATCCCCGCACCCAAAATTGGTTTTCCCATTTCTCCAACAAAAAACTCAAAAATCTAAAACAAACTTTCCTATCTCTTTAGTAGCGTAAAATCAATATTAAATTTGAGTCATCTCAGCCCCTCTGAAGACCTTTTGCCGAGATAGACCAGGAGAGAGCCCTCTCCTATCCTCATTGTTGTGGGGAAAAATGCCTATGCAGGACGATCCTATCCACCTAAGGTGTGACAGTGCCTTAGCAACAAACAGAGACAGCTATTCTAGTATTCTTCCTTTATGAATTAAGAATGAAGAGAGAGATGGATGGACTAACCGGTGTCTTCCGTTTGTCCCTCGATCTAGCTTCTCTTCTCTTGGAGAGTTCCCAGCTACTTGCCTTCTCGCTCGCCCAACTTCAAGAGGTTTCTGCAAGATCACAAGAAGAGAACACTACACAAGACATGGATTCATATTCATAACTAGTTCAGGATTAGAAATAAACTAAACATACTAATGCAATCATACATCAAGAATACATCAGTATATAGGAGAAACAAATATAGCTT
The DNA here is from genome assembly GCA_031772625.1 of Pinus tabuliformis. Lineage (NCBI taxonomy): Eukaryota > Viridiplantae > Streptophyta > Pinopsida > Pinales > Pinaceae > Pinus > Pinus tabuliformis. The sequence continues at coordinate 173,077,782 of CM062810.1, read as the reverse complement.
TATTGATGAATAACAAGGTTCAGGAAGAGATACAACCCAGAGGGCTCCAATCCAGCATCTCCTTCCCAGCAAATGGAATTCCTATCTTCACCCCTTCAAAGCATTAAGCACCCAATGATTCCAATCTCAAACCAACAACAATTCTTTGCAATAACAAAATTCCAGCCTCTAGATCTCATGGAGGAGAGATCCATATATAGATGTTTGGAGAGAGGATGAGTCAGCTTGAGATCTGACTACTATCCTCTCCCTTTGTCAGTTCTTGATTCTACTTGGAGGTTCTTTCTTCCACTTGGAGATTTGGAACCTCTTACTCATCACCAGTCGAATTCCCTGAGGCAAGTGTCATTTTGGAAGCTTTCTGGGTTTTGACACCTTGAGAAATGAACTTGCCACATGTCCACTCTCGTTCAACGCAGGTAGCCAGTGTTCCCTTTGACATTCAACACAGGTAGCCAGTGTTGGCTTTGACATTCAGCGCAAACAGCTAGTGTAGCCACTGAAATTATCCTGAATTGACTTGTTTTTTAGCAGTTTCTGGTGGAGAACTTCTGTGAATTGCTGTGGTTTGTTAGCCTTGTTCCTATAGGGTTAGGAACAACATGTTTAGGGACTTTGGATCCCTTAGATTATGGACATTTCATGCTCAATGCTGTAAGGCACAAAAATGTCTATAACAATTGCCCCCTAAAGTATGAGGCTGTTTATCGGGTGAAATTCTTTATCAAAGGGATCCGAAGTTCATCCAATGCTGGGAGGAGACCTGTAATAAGATACAATACAATACATTATTTTAATACTGCTTTCATGATCTAGCTGAGGTGGGCATTCCCATGCTCAACTTTATAAATTCATTTTTCTGTACATAGAACAGACAATCGTCTGATGGTAGACTGATAATTTTGATGAAATTATCATCCTTTGAGTAGGATGATTATCTGCTGCAATGATGTACATGTCAATGTCTTTATCTTTCCTGAATATATATCGCAGCCCGGATGGATGAAACTAGATGCGGGGTCTTCAAACTCGTTCGATCTTCACTCTAAGTACAAGTCGATCCATGTGAGAAATGTTCTGAAGTCGAACATGGAAAGACATCGCTTGATTACCGGTCAATGATGTAAACCATTAACAAGCGCGAGAGGAATCATCGATAATGATAATGACCCTCAAGGTACTGCAGTACAATTCACGTGGTGTGAATAAAGGACTTGGCGTCGAACACCACGCAAAATATTTCGGTCGAAGGTCATTGATGTATACCTGTCGCCGGAAGTGAGAAACTTTCCATTGAGGCATGCAAGCTTCAAAGTACTGAAGGGGTTGTTCCTAGATCAACTTCTTGGATAATGAGCTGATGTCGACAAGAAGCGATCCGTCAAAGGAGGGCCTTAATGAATCCCACATCAGTGACACGGAACGGAGCTAATGATTTTAATGGAGGTGAAAACGATCTGTGACATATGATTCAGGGTGGCGGTCATGAAAGGATGAAGGATAATGTATGGCAGTGGATGGGACATGGTTGACTTTTCTGAACGACTTCTCTTGAACATATGGTGACACTGATGCAATGGATTGGTAGCATTACCCCAAATATGGATGGTATGGCGAGACCATGGATGTGACCGGTGAATGAAACAACCCAACCCGATTGTGGTACGGAGGAAAAGTGTCATGTTCAAGAGTGACTTGCTACCATCAAAGTTTTATTTAGTTTCTCCCAATTTTTCCCCAGTCATTGCTGACCAGTACCTCTTTATTTTTGTCAAGCTTGAGGAGGATAACATATTCTTGTTCTATAACCTGCCCTTCGGGCAAGCCCATCACTATGTTTTAACGAGCCTAGCGATAGTGAAACTCGTTCTCGTCTAAAGACAAGTTTGTCGCTATTTAATGATTTTAACGAGTCTAACGACAAGGATAACTCGGTCCTTTTCATTTTTAGAGAGTCTGAAAAGGTACATAAAGTTAACTCCAAAAGTCCTTTTTCGTCATCTAATCCCTTAAGTCCGAAAAAGTATAAAACAATACAGAAGGGATGAGTTCTCGATAGTTTTAACGAGCCGAATAAAACAAGCGCTCGATCTTTTTGTGCAATAATCCCTCAGGTCCAAAAAAATTAAAATCTAGAGGAGGGATAGCACTTCCTGTCCCTTTAACGAGCTGGAAGGCCAAGGACTCGGAAATCTTTTCATATTTTATGAGTCAGATGAAAAGAACTTAAAGAAGACTCGTCTTTTGAGGAACGAGTGATAAACAGGGTTAGCAGCTGATTCCAGGTACAGGTTGGAATTTTCCAATCACGACAGTGTCACAAGGATGGCTAGGTGAAATCACTCTTCGCAGTTGTTCCTCAAAATGGGTAAACAATCATATGGAGGTGAATGATCGGCCAAATGAAAAGTGGAGGTGACGGTGCAAACACGACCAAGGCTTTAATCGCTGATAAGGTTACATTCACAGTGGTTATTTACCGGGTAGGTTCATTTTTTATTTTAAAATGAGCTTAAACACTGGGGGAAACACTTGCTCATTGCTTATGTTTATTTTTTAACGAGCATGAAGTCCGCGTTAAAACTGCTCGGATCTTGCGTTTATTTTTTAACGAGCATGAACTGTGTGCTAAAACTGCTCGATTAACCAGTCATATGATAAGAGTGTCTCATTGAGATTCTATTTTTTATGGAGCTTCATCTCACAAAGCTATGCCCCGCATCCTTTCTTTATGCAAGTTAGGAAACGACTAACCCAAAAAAAAGATAAATAACCGCTCTTTGCTTGCACTCCAAAAGGTTTGCATGCCCCCAGGTATAAAGTACGATTTGAAGGTTACCTCTACTTCTTTTCCTTCAAAACAATTGTTTTAAAGAGAGAGGCTTACCTCTTTCAGGTTACCCAAAGATTGTTTCGTTAATCTTCCAAACAAAACACTTCCTCAGCAATGGCTACCGAAATAGACAAAGGCGAGCGGCGATGCCCACCAACTCACATAACTTTGACAAAAGAATATTATTCTAGAATAACCCTCTTCTAGCATGGGCGGGGTACAGACTAGTCATATTCTCCCGCGGAAACCTACCCTATACCTAAAGTTTTCCTGCCGAAACAGACCAGGACGCATGCCCCCTGGGTTCCAGTCATATCCTCCTGGATTACTCGCGCTCATCAGGAGGACGGACCGTGGGTTGAGACACTTCTTGCGTGAATAGACCATTTAGGGATGGTATATGACTATTTGCGATGCGTGATCCGGGAAATGAAGGTTGGTCCACGAGCTTGACCATTCTTCCTTCGTGCGGAAAACACATTACTCTAAAGAGTGAGGAGACGAGGGCCCCCATGCAATATATATAGTCTCATTCAAGGAGTAGGTTATAATCCAAGGGTCCTTGAACGACCATCACGTTCATTTGAATGGTCTTCCCTTTCAATGTTATGGGCACATTGGGGAGGATCCCTAAAGGTCGACTGGTTCCTTTATCAAAGCCTAATAGATTTCTCATTTCAGGCAAAAGCGCTGGCGAACCAAGCACTTTCCAAGCAATAGGGGAAAGGATACTCACAGATGCCCCCTCATCAATGATAGTGCCAGCCATTACCATTCTGTATATTTGAACGATAATTCTTAATGGTATGCTTGCTGGCAACCGGGGTCTGCCTAGTTGGTTCCAGTCGAACGAGACAACTAGGTTGCTTGGTGGTGGGACCGAATAGACGGCCGGGTATGACTCTGACGAAGTTCCTTCCTGCAATAAAGGAATGGGCAAATTGCCCCCTTGTTCGTCGGAGTCTGTGTTGATGAAGAGAATTTGGACGGTGTCGTCTTTATTCTCGTCTGTGATGGTATCATTTGAAGATAGAGGCTCTGAAGGAAAAACCGGGTCAACTGCCGTCTCAACCTTTTGACTTTCGTCAGGTATGGATCCAGACGGTTCATCTTCAATGATAGGTGCTTCGGCTGACCACCTGGGTGGGCCAGCCGGCTTCTCAACTAGTGAAGGACTTGGCAGGAGTTTTTGATATCCAGGAGGAAGTTGCGCTCGTAAGATCAGGCGATCTTCTAAAACTCTTTTAGCCTCGTCTAAGAAGGGACAATGGTGGACGACATGGTTGCCTTCACACAGTTTGCAGGGAAATCTAGCTTTCCCTCTCTGTCCTGTGGCTTCACTTTCACTAGTTGACGGTGAGCAGTCAACATGGCTATGAGAGGTTGACGCTACCGAATTGTGCAAACAGGGAGACCAGTCCCTTAGTATCTGAGGGATACAGGGACAATCTCTGTGGAAGTGGTCTCCCTTGCATATTACACATGGCGATTTAGGCCTGGTCAGTGCTGTGTGTGGATTTCTGTCAGACGACACTTGTTTGCCCCCAGTCGCCTTTGGCTCCTTCTTCTTCTTCTCTTTCTTCTTATTTTCCTTCTTCTCCTTAGGAACTTGGTTTTTTGTTTTACCAGTTCCGTCAAGCGAAGAGGAAGGAGGAGAGGGAGAATTGGATGAAGTAGAAGGCTGGTGGGCAACTCTGGTCTGGTCTAACTGTTGACTCGACTGTTCAGGAATGGTGGTGTTCTGAACGACATTGGTTGAAAAGAGCCAGACCGGCAGGCCAATTGTCAGTCCTGGAAACGACAATGTGGCCATATGGGGCGCACCAACATCTCCCCAAGAGGAGAAGGGACTAGGATTTCCACCAAGGGGAATTCCTTGGTTGGTGTGCTCCATTTTTTCAACCTAAACATCAACGTAGGAATAAGGGGTGATTGTTCCGTTTAAAATAAATTTTTAACGACGCTTAGACACAACTTGCTTTTTCAGTTTTAAAGAGTCGAGAAAAAGCTAAAGATGAATCTAGTCTCCTTCGATGTTTTAACGAGCCCGAAGTGACAAATGCTTGGGTGGAATTTTTCCGTTATAGAGTCTGAAAAAGGCCAAAAGGAACTGCTTTGGAGTTCTAGGCAGAGGGTGTGCCAAACTTTTCGCAAAACCACGGAATACTTTTTAGGGTACGAGCGGTCAATCTTCCTGAATGCTGTGTTCAGTGCATTGTGATCAGTAGGGCGGCCGACACAGCTTCCTAAGGATAAAGGTTTTATGCCTATAGGGGTCTCCCAATATATACGCAACGGTACGTGGGAGCACAATCCATACTGGCGCTATCGTCCCTCAGGAGGAATCACCCACCATCCACGAGATCGACACTCACCAGGCTTTACGACGCCGGAACACGTCTCTAGCCTAGACCTCTATGTTGTGCGTTATGTTGCAAAGCGTTGTTAAGTTCATTCAATTTATTTTAGGTTGATCTTTTTAGAAGTTTGCCTTTCAAGGTTCACCACGAGATGTATGATACAATTCCTAAATGCAGTCTAAATATGATAAGCAAGCTTTATATCTTTTCAACTTTGAAAATCCTAGCTACTAAGGGAAAAGAAAGACACCATCTTTTCTCAAAGAGCAATCAGCACACTCTAATGCACTTTTCCTAAATCAAACATGCAAACTATCAAGATGCAAATGCACAATGCAGGTGTTTGTTTTCCGCTTTCTTAGTATTGATGCCTACAAAGAAAGCTTTTTGTGCAACTTTGAATTTGCTTTTAAATGACAAATACAAACAAGTTCTCTTTTCCGAAATCAGAGAGGGTACAAGAGATTACAAAACTTAACGATTTCGAAATGAGCACTTGTTTCGACACTTAAAAGAGACAAACTCAAACCAATAAGCAGAAGCAAATGTATAATCAACTGCAAACAACCAATGAACTCTCTCCTAAGATCATAATCAACAGATCTGAATCAAGGGCTACAGGATGATTATTTCACTCATGCAAAGGAAAACTGTAAATGATGCCACAAACACATAAAAACACTCACAGTCTTTTTGTACAAAAGGAGGCGGAATTCAAGCAGAGAAAAGGAGTTATCAGACTGGTACCTATGCTGGTTACTGGCTGCAAAAATCAGAGATTAAAACAAGGCAAAATAGAGCAGAGAACTCCAGCTGCACAAGGGCAAACTGGTTCAGCGCAACCTCAACACAGGGGTTTTGACATTCAGCGTAGGTGGCCTTCACGGGACCTGCGTTGAAATGCAAAATCCCTTTACTGGGTCTGCGCTGAAGGAGAAACTCTCGTTTCTCACTGGTTCTGGGTCACAAATTGCTATTTAATCTACTGTTTTAGGCCAAATCAAAGCAACAAGCAAGGTGCAATCAAAGGGATGCTTTGAGGGAGTACTAAGATCTATCACAAAGGATCATCAAGTCATTTGTGAATCCATTGTTCAGATCATAGACAAGTCCAGTGATTGGATCAAAGCAGCAACTGTCTACTTTGCATCTGGGAATAGCAGATGCAGTTCGATTGTTGCTGTCAAGTCTATGAAACAAACAATGATAGAAACACAAATAAAATGACTAAACAGATCTCCCCAGCGGAGTCGCCAATTTGTTGTGGGGAAAAATGCCTATGCAGGACGATGCTATCCACCTAAGGTGTGACAGTGCCTTAGCAGCAAACAGAGACAACTATTCTAGTATTCTTCCTTTATGAATTAAGAATGAAGAGAGAGATGGATGGACTAACCGGTGTCTTCCGTTTGTCCCTCGATCCAGCTTCTCTTCTCTTGGAGAGTTCCCAGCTACTTGCCTTCTCTCTCGCCCAACTTCAAGAGGTTTTTGCAAGATCACAAGAAGAGAACACTACACAAGACATGGATTCATATTCATATCTAGTTCAGGATTAGAAATAAACTAAACATACTAATGCAATCATACATCAAGAATACATCAGTATATAGGAGAAACCAAGATAGCTTTATTGATGAATAACAAGGTTCAGGAAGAGATACAACCCAGAGGGCTCCAATCCAGCATCTCCTTCCCAGCAAATGGAATTCCTATCTTCACCCCCTTCAAAGCATTAAGCACCCAATGATTCCAATCTCAAACCAACAACAATTCTTTGCAATAACAAAATTCCAGCCTCTAGATCTCATGGAGGAGAGATCCATATATAGATGTTTGGAGAGAGGATGAGTCAGCTTGAGATCTGACTAGTGTCCTCTCCCTCTGTCAGTTCTTGATTCTACTTGGAGGTTCTTGCTTCCACTTGGAGATTTGGAACCTCTTACTCATCACCAGTCGAATTCCCTGAGGCAAGTGTCATTTTGGAAGCTTTCTGGGTTTTGACACCTTGAGAAATGAACTTGCCACATGTCCACTCTCGTTCAGCGCAGGTAGCCAGTGTTCCCTTTGACATTCAACGCACGTAGCCAGTGTTGGCTTTGACATTCAGCGCAAACAGCTAGTGTAGCCACTAAAATGATCCTGAATTGACTTGTTTTTTAGCAGTTTCTGGTGGAGAACTTCTGTGAATTGTTGTGGTTTGTTAGCCTTGTTCCTCTAGGGGTAGGAACAACATGTTTAGGGGTTTTGGATCCCTTAGATTATGGACATTTCATGCTCAATGTTGTAAGGCACAAAAATGTCTATAACACTCGTAGGGCTAGCTACGAGGCTGAGCTTGGTTTGATGTGGCCTTGAGTTTTGCTTTCCTCAGCCTGAGGCAGATTTGAGCACTAACATAGTTTCCAAGAACTTTTTGGGATCTCGGAAATCATATGATTGGATTTGATCATTTAAACACTGAATCTCCTTCTCAATTCTTTCAACAATTAACTCACAGACACCCATTTTAGCTTCAAGAGGAAACTTCAGAGATTTTAAACATTGAAGCACGACACTGAAAAATCTTTCATCAATTTCAAAATCTGCTAACTGATCTCTAATTTCTTTTACAACTTCACAAAGTGCAGGGTTTGCCACATACCCTACCATTGCATGAATGGATCAGTGAGCACTGGAATCTCTGGATCGAGCTGGAGTCGCCAGGTGAATGTCTCAGCCTTCATATGTGTCTGACCATTGTCCACCATCAACAATCAGATCTGAACTTGATACATGTACTGGGGCAATTAACAAGTTAGATGTCACGATTACAAGCTAGACCGGAGATTGACTGAAGCAGCGTTTATCTACTTCCGCTAATGCAAAGCAAAAGCGTTTCGAAGGCTACCTGGCTAATCTTCAGGCTCTGTCTGTAGCTTATAAAACAAATGACATTAACAAACAAACTATTTTCTTCCCCAGTATGGTCGCCACTATGTTAGAGCCTAGATTTGTCTCAGGCTGAAAAGACAAGGTTATAGGTCCACATCAAACCACGCTCAGCCTCGTAGCTAGCCCTACGAGGACATCTTATTCTATTTACCTTTGATATATCTGATCTCAAAATCGAACTCACTGATCATAGCCAGCCACCGAGCCTACTTTCCATTTAGATTCGGTTGGTCAAATAGATACTTCAAACCACTATGATCACTCATCAATACAAACCTCCTGCCCAAAATATAGTGCCTCCATATATTTAATGCATGTATGATTGTAGCCAACTCAAGATCATGTGTAGGGTAGTTTTGTTCGTGCTCATTCAACTTTGATGACTCATAGCATACCACCTGTCCATCCTACATAAGGACTCCACCAAGTCCTTTCTTTCAAGCATCTGTGCATACTAAAAACTCTTTATCTGGATCTGCAATCTTTAACACTGGTGCATGTGTCAACAACTGCTTGAGCTGCTCAAAACTAGCCTCACACTCCTCTCTGCAATGATGTGATAGGATAAGAAATCTGTGAGAAGTTCCTGATGAACCTCTGGTAATAACCTGCCAACTCCATGAAGGATCTCACCTCATCTACATTTCTAGGAGCTATCCACTCCGTGATGGCCCTTATCTTTTCTGGATCTACTACAATGCCCTCCTTGGAGACAACATGTCCCAAGTAGTGTACCTCAGTCTGAAATAAACTGCACTTGCTAAGCTTAACATACAACTGATGCTCTCTCAACAACCTCAACACTGCTGCTAAATTCTCAGCATGCTCTTCCTCATTTTTAGAATATACCAATATGTCATCAATGAACATAATAACAAACTTATCCAAATACGGATGCAACACACTATTCATCAAGCACATAAATGTAGTTGGAGCATTAATCAAACTGAATGGAATTACAACAAACTCATAATGCCCATACTTGGTCCTAAAAGTTGTCTTGTAAATGTCATCCTCTTTGATGCGTACCTGGTGATATCCGAATCTTAGATCAATCTTCGAGAACACTGTTTCTCCCTTCAACTGATCGAACAAGTCATCAATCCTTGGTAGCAGATGCCTGTTCTTGATGGTCACTTTGTTCAACTTCCTGTGGTCAATTCATAATCTGAGAGTGCCATCCTTCTTCCTTAGAAATAGTATCCGTGCACCCCATGGTGATACACTTGGCCTAACGCATCCCTTATCCAATATTTCCTTCAACTGCGGCTTCAATTCTACCAACTCATATGTACTCATCCTGTAGGGTGCCTTTGATGTCGGAGCTACCCCTGGCATTAACTCAATGGTAAATTCTACCTCCTTGTAAGGTGGAAACTCTGAAATATCCTCAAGAAATACATCCTGGAACTATTGTAGAAATTGGTACCTACTCAAAACATCTGCATCCTCAACCTCCTTACCTTTGTCACCAGAAATGTGCACTGCGAATAACACACACCCTTTCTTTCAACAACACTTTTCCTGCATAGCTATCACCATTCTAATTGATGTTGCTCTCTTCTTACCTCACAAAAATATTTGTTCCCCATTGTCATCCATGCACTCAATGGCTTTCTCATAACAATACACCTTGGTTCTATGAAGGTACAACCAATCCATGCCCAACAACATACTATATGATCCCAACGATAATACACTCAAATGTGATACAGTAAGAATACCATTCAAATCAAATGCACAAGCTCTTAACCAATGATGAACTCACTTATTTGTACTTGTATCCAACTGCACTAACCAAGATTCTACATGCAATTCCTTACTCAAACCACACTTATCCACCAATTCAGGACTAACATAGCTATAATTAGATCCAAGTGCTAGGGTCATTAGTTTCATCTTCAAATGTATTTTCTATATCTTTTAATTTTCAATTTTTGAATAAGTTGAGCCTATTACCACTACTGTTGTCATAGTTTCAAAGGTCACTGTTCGACATTGTCAAAGGTTCACCAAAAGCATGAAGGAGTGTCAAGTTAATGGGAGTCATGGTCGTGCATGTTTATATGGTCAATTCGAAAGGGGTTATGTATTTGGGTTATGTGTTTGTCGTCCATTGATCAGAATTTTCCAAATTGAGTTTTTGATGGTCATGAGGTGTGGCCACTAAAAATATTCCACATTTCTATCCCGTATTCTTATCTATCCCATATTTCCCTTATTTCCCTTTCATTCACTCCCCTTCATATATAACTTACCTCCTACTCCCTTCTTATATATCATTCACCTAACATAACTTACACCCTATACCTTTCTCACATGCCATTTATCTATCATTCCTACAACATTTATTCCCTCCCCCCCCCCCCACCTTCATTCTAAACATATCCCCCCCCACAATATCATTATCATTATTCATGACATGACACAACTCTCATGTAGAACATACAACCCCCGTCATACCTAAGAGCTATCATATTCATGACATTTAAATGATTCCTCTGTACTTTGTTACACATGCCAAGTTAAGTGGAGTGCTTCAAAACATTACGTCAAAGCATCATTGCGCTACAGGACAAGGACAGGGGCTAATTTAAAATCAGCATGCTGCCTTAATCTCATGCATTGTAAACACATTTTGCACTAATAACTGGATAAAATATAAAAAAATAAAGCCACAGATCTATCCTTGGCTAATATTGAAGAAGGAACAGGATCACCCTCACAATTGAAAGCCTGCTACGCACAAGTTCTACTCACACTGTTCGTTTCACAATGTTGTGCAAAATACCATGTTTTAGTCATCAGTTTCAAACACTTATTCCAAACACATGGCGCCGAATTTCAAAAAAATAAAAGAGGTTGTTCTCAATCACGAATCAAATCACAATAACCTCTTCCATTTTTGGATAGGTGTCATAGATCAGTATTTTTGAATGCATCTTTAAGGCCTATTTTTTCGGACTGTGTATTTTCCTGTTTTAGTCATGACTTTACAGAACAGTTTCTGAGGAGCCGGGGAAGAAATTGAAGAAACCGAGAGAGGATTTTCTTCAATACAAGCTCATATACAAAAAATATCTCAAATTTTACACAGGTGCTACCATTTTGGAGTTACATGCGTCACTTGGTGGCCCATTTTCGCAGTTTTTGTTGGCATAATGATGAATTTTTGGATTTCGGTTTGAAAATGTGGAAATGTATAGATATTTTTGCATTTTAGAGGTTGCTAGTGTGTAATATAACTTCATTGGAGTAGCTTAAACCACCTTGTTTGATTTGAGGTGGGACGAAAGTGCCAAACACAATTTTGAAAATTTGTTGCATAGTGGTGCGCAATTGTTGCGCACATGTTGTACACAGGTGAAAGGGATGATTTGAGGTTTCTAGTTGTAATAGAATGTATGGAATGGTTCATTTCCTACTTAGAGGTCTACTCAACAGCCAACCATCAGCCAAGTTTTCCTCTAACACATAAGAAAGAATGCCAACATGGAATTGTTGCACAACACAACCTAAGCTGCATTTTCCATTTTCATCATCAGTTCGAGATTTCAATGTCAGAATAAGATCTTGTGAGATAATTTTATTATCCAGATAGGGTTAGATGGATGGTGTTATCACAAAATCAGGTACTAAGGGCTGCCACTTAGCAAGATCTTATGCAACTATTTCAAACCAGGCTTTAGACTAAGGCTTAGCCTCCTTAGTTAGAGAGGGCTCTCTCACAGATTATGAATATGGATTAATGACAAAGATAGATGGCTAACTCTTTAAACAACACATGAAAAATAAGCTGGTTGGACAAATATTAAGTTAATCTCCATTGGGCTTATGGAGTCTCACACATCTCAACACATAAAAACACTATCTTTCATGGAAATCAAGGCTCTTTACATCAGATGTTCAAACATACTTCACATAAAACACAGCTTGCAAAGCATACGGGAAGTCAGAGCATAAAACATGAATTCTGAGTGATTATGTTGTAACAAGACTGTAAAATAACACTAAGAGAATAAACCACCATACATTTGAACAATAAGGTGTATTGAGAATCTTGAGAAGAAACAACAACTGTTTGTCTTACTGAAATCTGCTTTTTTACATAAACCAAAATAGACTTGTTCTTTATCAAAATCTCCAACCCTTTGTCTATCTCTGTTTCAACTATTTATAAAGTGCTTATTCTATCTCATTCGAGCTTCCTCCTCCAACATGAGGGGAGCTCGATGATTGCCTATGATGACACCTACTAACTTTTAACTAACTAATAATTACAGCTGATTACTAATTGACAGCGCTGGAATCATAAAACAATTAAAATTCTAATTCCACTAAATCTTCTAGACTTCTAAATTAAATAAGACTTAAACTCCATAACAGCCTTGATCTTCAATCCTTTTCGTTCTCTGACATCTGGAATCTGGCCGAGATAGCTGTGATGAGCCTTTAATGCTCCATGTTTGACTTTAATGACACATCTTCTCGGTTACCCTGAAACATAGGCCCCTGTTTGTCGGTCTTTGATGTGCTTCATAATATTCGAATCCAAAGATCTTCCTCTTCGCTTGGCTGAGATGGCATGAAATGAGCAATTAATGTCCCATGTTGGCTTTGAACACCAAAGGCTTCGATCTATTCTGTGTTGGCTGAGAATAACCCTAAATTCTCGGTTCTGGTCCCCCATCACCGAGTATGCAACAGTAGTTGCCTTAAACCTTTAATAACCCAAGAATATAGGATATTACCATGTTACTGATATGTTTACTGACATGCTGGAAGCTTATTTGATAAACAGGTGTGCCAACCGAAACTTTTCATATGCAGCTCCCTCCAAAACCCTAATCACCGAGATTAAAGTGACTTTATGACCAAAAATTCCAAACTTAGGTTAAAATCTTTCACCTTTTGTTAAAAGTACACATGGCGTATGTTGAATGGCTGTAGCAGCTTCCTTTGATCCCTTTCATGTCACTGAGGTGTTTCCTTTGCAAATTTTTTGATTCTGCCATCAAACTGTTATATGCGCTTCAAAACAACACCTATAGCAGTTTCGCAGTTTCGTAGCGCGCTACGAAACTGCGAAACTGTTTTAAACAATTTCAAAAACACAGTCTTCATCAATAAATTTGACTGTCTTCAAGTAACAAGGAAGAAAAGATGTATGCCAATTATTGGTAATGAAGACAAAATCCTCCCCATAAGGTCCACTAAAGTGTTCACTGCTTGAGAGATTCAGAATCCTTGGAGCTTCAATAGCTGCCTCCATTCAGTGCCATCATTCTGGCTCAAAGCACAGCAAAATATCTCAACATGCTAACGCTTTTCCATTTTCATGTCCTGTCCCTGAAATTGAATTGATGAAAGAATTGGGCCCATAAGTGATCATAGCTTGCTGAATGGCAGAACATATTTCTTCTGCAAGTAGCTCCTGATCAATATTAGTTTCATTTGCTGGAGTTTCTTGATCAATATTCCGCTGACAGTTCGGCCTTCTTTTCAAGAAATTACATATTCAGCTTTGCAATCTCGTCTTTTGAACCATCACTTTCATGCCACAATCCTGCTTGCTCCTCTTATCCAAATGCGTTCTTTACCACGAGCAACATCAACCTGAAACCATTCTTTAACCACTTTAAATTCCCTTAACTTGAAGTTTCAAAAAGATTCTGGCTGAAAAATATGTCTTGGGATAGAGCTCATAATTTCTCACAGAAACCGTATTTGGAAAAACTGAAGGAGGTTTTTGTGAACCAATCCGTGCTTAACAAAAACCTCTTTTGGGTTTTCTAAACACTACTCCAGCTGCCCAGAATCGATCCTTGAAGAAGATGTGTAAAATAGGAAATTAAAAACTGCACCTACAGCAGTTTCGTAGTGCAACTTTTAGTCACCCGTTTCTCCCAGATCATAATCAATTTGAAGAAACTGAAAGAGGTTTTTTTAGTTCAGTATGTTAGGAATAAAAACCTCTTTCAGTTTTCAAAAATATTCTTTCAGATGCTCTAAATACCTCCTGGAAGTTGACTACTTAAAACAGAGAAACATGCCTGTAGAAAACATCACCTACAGCTGTCTCCTCAGAGTAGGTTCAATATCTTTAACAGCCTTGATCTCGAATAAGTCCGTAGCAAGCAGTGTTGTAATCAAGCAGATCACAATACCCATTGAACTGATAAATAGGGAGAAACACATGGCCGTAGAATCATAATCAATGCCAAATGATGAGATGGATATCACCACAAGAACAGTACAGGGAGGCTTCAGCATAAGATCCAAACAAATCTGAGCCCATGCCAGCTATGTATCCAACATTATCACCAACATTATCAGCTATAGTGTAAATTCCTCCACCAACTCTTCCAAAAGAGCCATTGAAGACCCGCGAAGACCATAACCAGTGATGGCCTCAATAAGGCCCTCATTTCCATAATAGAGCTTGAAAACATTAATGGAAAGGTACAGGACGAGTGTTAACTACCTTACTTGAGTTTGAATGGAAAACTCTGATATATGTTGAACCTAAACTCAGATATGTTATTGAAATAGTCCTGGAGATAAGAGTCTCTTAGAAGTACCACTTGTTTCTTTAAACCTGGTTGAAAACTTGTAGTTAATGCAATGCTTGCAGAAGCAAAACCACTGAACACCAATAGGACTGTAACTTTCACTACTGGTGTGCTTAGTACAGGTGCATAGATATTCTCCATGTACTGCACCAAAAGGTCAGGTTTTTGGTGCCTCCTTCAGCAGTGAACCGAGCAATCTCGTTCCTTCATTGAATAACAGCTACCATGGGATAAACAACAAGGGTGCTTTTAACCTGAGGTAGTACCTTGCAATCACTAAAACTGTCACCTTCAGATTCAGAACTGATGACAAGCATACACGCAGGAACTTGAGAACATGCCTCCTGTAAAGTGCATTCACCCCAGAGCTATTTTGCATGACAGCTGGCTATGGATCAGCACGAATTCCCCATTTCGTAGCGCAGTTAGTGCAAAGTCGGTGTTTTTCGCTACGAAATCACTAAAACAGGTTGCGCTGCGAAACTGCTAAAGAATTTATGCGCTGCGAAAACACTTTGTCCTTAAGCTAGTCTGAGCAATTTTGGCAACAGAATTTTCAGTGATAACAGTGGCTCCACTTGGGATAGTGTGCCCTTGTGGTACACTAAGAACTCGCAGGTCCAGTGCCTTATAAAATTTATTTGACAAACATCTTCTTTAAGTTCCTTGGGCCTTCACCTCGGGCTTTAGCTGGATGATCACTGTAGGAGAAAGAAAACTACATCTACTGAAAAAAAAAATGCTCAGTCAACCTTGAGCTTATTTGCAATTTCCTACCTACCTACCCTATCAATTTCAAACTTCTTTCAACTCAATCAATATGAAATTTCCAATGTAGCCAATCATTTGTCTTATCTGACATTTGATTTCTTTGACTGCATCGGAGTTCAGAGCCAATATGATAGTGTGATGACCGCTGCCACTGAAATTGTCTCTGATCTTTATAGGAAAACTGAAACACTGGAGAGTAAAACTCTTCCATGTAATCAGCTATAGGATCCCAGAATACATGATCAGCTTGATTTTTCTTGTAACTTTCTGGTTGTGCAAACTGATCTTCAACAACAGTGTTCAGTTCCTCAATCGTGAAAGAGAAAGGAACCAGCATTGTCTCCTTGCGTTCTGCCATAGAAAACTTCTGAAAATAATGATCATGATTATGAAAACTATATGCCTGAATTTGACCTTCTACACCTTCAATTTCTTTCTCAATGTCCTCAGCAACTTCATCCAAAAATCTCATCTTATCCTCTGCCTTGCAGTCAAAGGATTTTAGATACGAGGACAAGGAAAAAGAAAAATTTTCACCTATTTCTTCATTAATATGATCATCATTCCATTGTTTGAAACCCTCAACTGAAGGAGATTTTGCCACCACCTCTGACCTATCTATCCATTCCTCCAAAAACATAAGCCATAAGTCTTGAAATGACTTAACGGATTTGATAGGAAAACTTTCAATCCATTTTTTGCATTTCCCTTGAAGTGAATCATAAAATAACATAATGCAAACATCCTCATGTTTAACTCTAAGAAGCTCAGCAAAATGACAGAAATCTGAGATATGCTTCAGAGTTAAACTCAAATCTTCTCCATTAAATTTGGGACCATTCCTCAGAAAATATGCATCCTTGGGAAAATGATTTGGGAAACCATGAATTCCTGAAAAATCTATGCATGCATACCTTGAACTAAGAATAGTAGCTTCTGGGTCCTTCATAACTCCAGTGGAATCACCATGAACCTATGAATTTCGAATTCTTCAACAATGGAGTCGCCAAGGTAGTTTTGCAGCCTCAAAAACCTCCTGAGCTCCTGCTACCCTCAGAAGTTCAGCTTCATAATTTCGGGAAAGAATAATCTTCAGGCTCCCGGCAGACGCACCAAAATGTTATCACAAAATCAGGTACTAAGGGCTGCCACTTAGCAAGATCTTATGCAACTATTTCAAACCAGGCTTTAGACTAAGGCTTAGCCTCCTTAGTCAGAGAGGGCTCTCTCACAGATTATGAATATGGATTAATGACAAAGATAGATGGCTAACTCTTTAAACAACACATGAAAAATAAGCTGGTTGGACAAATATTAAGTTAATCTCCATTGGGCTTATGGAGTCTCACACATCTCAGCACATAAAAACACTATCTTTCATGGAAATCAAGGCTCTTTACATCAGATGTTCAAACATACTTCACATAAAACACAGCTTGCAAAGCATACGGGAAGTCAGAGCATAAAACATGAATTCTGAGTGATTATGCTGTAACAAGACTGTAAAATAACACTAAGAGAATAAACCACCATACATTTGAACAATAAGGTGTATTGAGAATCTTGAGAAGAAACAACAGCTGTTTGTATTACTGAAATCTGCTTTTTTACATAAACCAAAATAGACTTGTTCTTTATCAAAATATCCAACCCTTTGTCTATCTCTGTTTCAGCTATTTATAAAGTGCTTATTCTATCTCATTCGAGCTTCCTCCTCCAACATGAGGGGAGCTCGATGATTGCCTATGATGACACCTACTAACTTTTAACTAACTAATAATTACAGCTGATTACTAATTGACAGCGCTGGAATCATAAAACAATTAAAATTCTAATTCCACTAAATCTTCTAGACTTCTAAATTAAATAAGACTTAAACTCCATAACAGCCTTGATCTTCAATCCTTTTCGTTCTCTGACATCTGGAATCTGGCTGAGATAGCTGTGATGAACCTTTAATGCTCCATGTTTGACTTTAATGACACATCTTCTCGGTTACCCTGAAACATAGGCCCCTGTTTGTCGGTCTTTGATGTGCTTCATAATATTCGAATCCAAAGATCTTCCTCTTCGCTTGGCTGAGATGGCATGAAATGAGCAATTAATGTCCCATGTTGGCTTTGAACACCGAAGGCTTTGATCTGTTCTGTGTTGGCTGAGAATAACCCTAAATTCTCGGTTCTGGTCCCCCATCACCGAGTATGCAGCAGTAGTTGCCTTAAGCCTTTAATAACCCAAGAATATAGGATATTACCATGTTACTGATATGTTTACTGACATGCTGGAAGCTTCTTTGATGAACAGGTGTGCCAACCGAAACTTTTCATATGCAGCTCCCTCCAAAACCCTAATCACCGAGATTAAAGTGACTTTATGACCAAAAATTCCAAACTTAGGTTAAAATCTTTCACCTTTTGTTAAAGGTACACATGGCGTATGTTGAATGGCTGTAGCAGCTTCCTTTGATCCCTTTCATGTCACTGAGGTGTTTCCTTTGCAAATTTTTTGATTCTGCCATCAAACTGTTATATGCGCTTCAAAACAACACCTACAGCAGTTTCGCAGTTTCGTAGCGCGCTACGAAACTGCGAAACTGTTTTAAACAATTTCAAAAACACAGTCTTCATCAATAAATTTGACTGTCTTCAAGTAACAAGGAAGAAAAGATGTATGCCAATTATTGGTAATGAAGACAAAATCCTCCCCATAAGATCCACTAAAGTGTTCACTGCTTGAGAGATTCAGAATCCTTGGAGCTTCAATAGCTGCCTCCATTCAGTGCCATCATTCTGGCTCAAAGCACAACAAAATATCTCAACATGCTAACGCTTTTCCATTTTCATGTCCTGTCCCTGAAATTGAATTGATGAAAGAATTGGGCCCATAAGTGATCATAGCTTGCTGAATGGCAGAACATATTTCTTCTGCAAGTAGCTCCTGATCAATATTAGTTTCATTTGCTGGAGTTTCTTGATCAATATTCCGCTAACAGTTCGGCCTTCTTTTCAAGAAATTACATATTCAACTTTGCAATCTCGTCTTTTGAACCATCACTTTCATGCCACAATCCTGCTTGCTCCTCTTATCCAAATGCGTTCTTTACCACGAGCAGCATCAACCTGAAACCATTCTTTAACCACTTTAAATTCCCTTAACTGAAGTTTCAAAAAGATTCTGGCTGAAAAATATGTCTTGGGACAGAGCTCATAATTTCTCACAGAAACCGTATTTGGAAAAACTGAAGGAGGTTTTTGTGAACCAATCCATTCTTAACAAAAACCTCTTTTGTTTTTTTTAAACACTACTCCAGCTGCCCAGAATCGATCCTTGAAGAAGATGTGTAAAACAGGAAATTAAAAACTGCACCTACAGCAGTTTCGTAGTGCAACTTTTAGTCACCCGTTTCTCCCAGCTCATAATCAGTTTGAAGAAACGGAAAGAGGTTTTTTTAGTTCATTATGTTAGGAATAAAAACCTCTTTCAGTTTTCAAAAATATTCTTTCAGATGCTCTAAATACTTCCTGGACGTTGACTACTTGAAACAGAGAAACATGTTTGTAGAAAACATCACCTACAGCTGTCTCCTCAGATTAGGTTCAATATCTTTAACAGCCTTGATCTCGAATAAGTCCGTAGCAAGCAGTGTTGTAATCATGCAGATCACAATACCCATTGAACTGATAAATAGGGAGAAACACATGGCCGTAGAATCATAATCAATGCCAATTGATGAGATGGATATCACCACAAGAACAGTAGAGGGAGGCTTCAGCATAAGATCCAAACAAATCTGAGCCCATGCCAGCTATGTATCCAACATTATCACCAACATTATCAGCTATAGTGTAAATTCCTCCACCAACTCTTCCAAAAGAGCCATTGAAGACCCGCGAAGACCGTAACCAGTGATGGCCTCAATAAGGCCCTCATTTCCATAATAGAGCTTGAAAACATTAATGGAAAGGTACAGGACGAGTGTTAACTGCCTTACTTGAGTTTGAATGGAAAACTCTGATATATGTTGAACCTAAACTCAGATATGTTATTGAAATAGTCCTGGAGATAAGAGTCTCTTAGAAGTACCACTTGTTTCTTTAAACCTGGTTGAAAACTTGTAGTTAATGCAATGCTTGCAGAAGCAAAACCACTGAACACCAATAGGGCTGTAACTTTCACTGCTGGTGTGCTTAGTACAGGTGCATAGATATTCTCCATGTACTGCACCAAAAGGTCAGGTTTTTGGTGCCTCCTTCAGCGGTGAACCGAGCAATCTCGTTCCTTCATTGAATAACAGCTACCATGGGATAAACAACAAGGGTGCTTTTAACCTGAGGTAGTACCTTGCAATCACTAAAATTGTCACCTTCAGATTCAGAACTGATGACAAGCATACACGCAGGAACTTGAGAACATGCCTCCTGTAAAGTGCATTCACCCCAAAGCTATTTTGCATGACAGCTGGCTATGGATTAGCACGAATTCCCCATTTCGTAGCGCAGTTAGTGCAAAGTCGGTGTTTTTCGCTACGAAATCACTAAAACAGGTTGCGCTGCGAAACTGCTAAAGAATTTATGCGCTGCGAAAACACTTTGTCCTTAAGCTAGTCTGAGCAATTTTGGCAACAGAATTTTCAGTGATAACAGATGGGATAAAGTGTTTATGTTTTTTTCTAAAGGATAAAAAGTTGCGTCTTTTATGATTAGCTGTATTTAGTTTTTGGTTTGAAAAAATAGTATGTGCGCGATTTTGAATTGATTCGATCCACCAAGTGGATGAATCATACATTGTATTTAGTATTTTAGTTTCCATGCAATTAATTCGACCACCTAGTGGTAATTTCGAATTCCTCTTTGTATTTAATGATGGAAAAAGATGAAAAATGGGTTGGTTAGTGTGAAGAATCCAATCTACAGATTTTTCATTTTTGTATCATTTCCTCAAGCGAATAGAAGAACGCAGAAGGTGTTTTGACAGGGATTCTTATGTCATATGTCTGTTGGTATGTGTATTGATATTCTCTTTGTTCTAAGTGTTTCTTATGTTTCCATGATGTGAAAACAATTCTTCATTCTTAGCTTAAAGGAAATTTGCATAATTCACTTTGTGCTCTGCTTTATATTAGCTGAACATTCACTTTGTGAAAAAGCTTCTAAAGAAATAATAATGGGGAGTAATTTCACAATTATGCTCACTATAGGTTCAATCATCGAAATCATCTATTTCTCAAGATCTCCAAAAAGTCTTGGACAATCATTCCAAGATATTTGAGACTCCCAAAGGCCTCCCACCTATTCGTAATCATGATCATGCTATTCATTGAATTCCAGGAAGTGTTCCTCCAAACACCAGGCCTTACAAATATCCCTATGCCCAAAAGAGTGAAATTGAACGTATGGTTGTAGAAATGCTAGAGGCTGGTATAATTCAACCTAGTCATAGTTCTTTCTCTGCTCCAGTAGTATTGGTGCACAAGTAGGATGGATCATGGGGCATGTATCTAGATTATAGGGAGCTCAACAAGCTCACTATTAAAGATAAATTTCCCACTCCTGTCATTGATGAATTGTTGGGTGAATTACATGGAGCAATTTACTTCACCAAGTCGGATCTTCGTTCAAGATATCATCAAATTAAAATGAAGAATGAAGACATTCTGAAAACAAAATTCAAAACTCATGAGGGTCATTATGAATTTTTGGTCATGCCTTTTGGCCTTACTAATGAACCTTCCACGTTTCAAGGTTTGATGAATTCCATTTTCAAACCCTTCCTTCGAAAAATTGTGTTAGTATTTTTTGATGATATACTAATCTACAACAAGTCTTGGAAGGATCATGTTCAACGTGTTGACAGGGTGCTCAAACTAATGGAGGAGAAACAATTATATACAAAAGAACTCCAATTTCTTTTTGGAGTACAAGAGGTGAAATATTGGGTCATATTGTATCTCATGAGGGTGTTAAGGTAGACCCTAACAGAATTAAATCCATTAAGGAATGGGTCCCCACAATCATAAAGCATCTTCTAGGATTTATCAACTTGACAGGGTATTATCGCAAGTTTGTTAAGAATTATGGGAGAATAACGACACCTCCAACATCATTACTGAAGAAAGATGCATTTTCTTGGACTCTAGAAGCAACTAAGGCATTTGAACATCTTAAAGAAGCAATGTGCCAAGCACCAGTCTTAGCTACACCTACTTCACAAAAACCTTTATTGTGGAATGTGATGCCTCACGAAATGGAATTGGTGTTTTTTTAATGCAAGAAGGAAGACGCATTGCTTTTGAAAGTCATCCAATCAAAGGAAAGTATTTACACAAACCTATTTATGAGAAGGAGATGTTGGTAATACCACATGCACTAAAGCAATGGCTACCTTACCTAATAGGAAGACACTTCAAGGTAAAAACATATCATGATAGTCTTAAATACTTTTTGGAACAAATATTATCTCTAGAAGAGAAGCAAAACCTAGTCACAAAGATGTTGGGTTATGACTTTGAAATCATCTACAAAAAAGGAAAGAAAAATGTTGTTGTAGATGCACTCTCAGGAAAGGATGAGGATGTGGAAGAATTGCTTTGTTCCATTTATATTATCCAACCTGAGTGGATAGCATAAGCAAGGGATGAATGGAAGAATGATTAAGAGTTGTGGACACTCATTCAAAAGTTGCAACAAGATCCCAGTACATCTGATACATTTAGCTGGAAAAATGATTCATTATAGTACAAGGATCTCTTATATCTTTGTAAGAATTACTAACTCAAACAAAATGTTCTTGTGGAATTGCACACCTCTCCCTTAAGAGGGCACTCAAGATTTTTAAAGAATCACCACAGGGTCAAGAAGGAATTTTTTTGGGATGGCCTTAAATCTGATGTTCAAAATCTTGTGGCAGAATGTTTGGGTTGCCAACAAAATAAAGTTGAGATAATTAACACCCCGAGTCTGTTACAACCTTTATCCATTCCAAGTTAACGTTGGGAGGATGTATCAATGGATTTTATCACAAGTTTACCCAATTTCAAAGGAAAGAGTGTCATCATGGTAGTAGTTGATATACTTACCAAGTATGCACACTTTTGTGCATTATATCATCCATTCAAATCCAGTAGAGTATCTATTGCATTTATGGAAACAATTCAAAAGTTACATGGAAACCCAAATATTATTGTAAGCGACATAGATCCCATTTTCACTGGAAATTTTTGGACGTAATTATTTTCTTATTTGGGTACTCAATTAGCTCATAGCTCATCTTATCATCCTCAATCTGATGGGAAAACTGAGATGTTTATAAGGATATCTTCATTTCTTTATATCTGATAAACAAACACAATGGGTCAAGTGGTTACCTCTAGCTGAATGGTGGTATAACACTTCCTTCCATACTACAACAAAAATGACCCCATTTATCGCACTTTATGGATATCATCCACCATCCATCACATCATCTTTAAGATAAAATTCTAAGGTTCAATATGGAAGATCACATCGAGCATCAAAAACCAGTTCTCCAACTCTTAAAGGATAACCTCACTTTGGCGCAAAATCAAATGAAACAACAGGTAGATTAGCATCGTAGTGAAATAAGTTTTTAGGTAGGCGACTGAGTATATTTATGATTACAACCATACAAACAAATGTCCCCCAATCAAGCTAAGAAGGATAATAAATTATCAACCAAGTACTATGATCCTTATAAGGTGTTGCAAAAGATTGGTACTATGGAATACAAATTTGGGTTGCCTACATCTTCCCGAGTACACTCGATTTTCAATGTTTCATGCCTAAATAAGGTTATCAATGACAAGTTTCCCATTCAAAAAGTGTTGCTAGAACTTGATGAAGAAGGAAAAAACATATTTGAGCTTGAAGCAGTCATGGAAACAAGAACCTGACAATATGGACTTGATCAATTTCAGAGTATCTCATTAAGTGGAAGAACTTACTCGCTGAAGATTCCAAATGGAAGGATGGGAATTTTATACAGAAGCATCCAGAACTACTCAAGCGTTGAGGACAACACTTTTTTGAAGGAGAGGGGCATGTTAGGTCCCTATAATACTAGTGTAGCCCCTTTATTGTTATTGTTAGTGTATCCCCCTTATTTTTATTGTTGTGCCCATGTAGCCCCCATATTGTTATGTTTACGCCCCTTAGGATACCACTATTGTTATTGTTGTGCCCTTACATTATTGTTTTTATGTACGCTCTAATTATATTGTGACCCCTTAGACTCCTGTATATACAAAGGAGGTATTGTCATTTGTAGCATCCAAGAATTATTCATTTATATAATGTAAAGGAGATTTCCCCCTTGAATAAGATACTTTTTAAGTCGTTGATCTATCTTTTTTTGAGTTGGTTGCATAACATCAATGACCTAATCAACAAGGAAAAAATGACAATAGAATTTAGAGAGAAGCAAGCCCTATCATAACAAATTACTACAGAAAGGGAAGTGGAGATAGAATTGATCCAAGAGGAAAAGAAATGATTTAGATAAGGGAAGTGGTCACAAATGGATGCCCTTCAACATTTGAACAAAGACTTAGACTGAGCATAATGATTAGAAGATCATCACAACCCCACCTTATAGGAGGTACAAGGAGCTGCCTCAACACATAAATTGGAATATTTTTCCAAGATGACATCTGTAGAGATGCAAACTCAATATGTTATCAACAAATGGTTGACCTTTTAGGAAAAAATGCAAATACTTGCACCACACATCTATAAGACAACAATAGGATGTGTTAGCGCTTGAATTTGGCGTCAGGCTGAAAAAGACAAAATCCAAGGCAACATCAAACCACTTAGCCTTGTAGCTAGCCCTACGGGGCAGGAGAGGGCTCTCTCCGGGTCTATCTCGGCAAGAGGTATTCAAAGGGCGGAGATGACCAATAAAGAACACTGATTTTAGGCTAGTAAACTCATAGGGAAAGTTTGATTTTAAATTTTTAGGGTTTTGTTGGAAAACTGAGCACGACAATTTTGGGTGCGGGGATGAGACACAGTTTTTGCAGAGGTCTTTTTGGGGCAAGGTAGGAGATTGTCTTGATGCCTTTGAAATAAGTGAATGGATAGATATGACCGGTGAGGAGTTAAGGAGAGCAAGAAACCATCGAGAGTTCTCCTTAAACAGATGAAAAAATAGATATTAAGCAAACTTAAAGGCAGAGCGTAGAAACCATGAATTCTACCTTAACACTTCATTTACTTAATTTGCAGAAGAGAAGAGTAGGAAAATGGTACACATAACACACTTACAAGTACATGAAAGAAGCACACCATCAACACAAATAACCACAGGAATCCCAAAAAGTGCTGCAAAACCCTGGTCTTTCCTTTGCCAAAATTGCAGAGATACAAAGTGTAATACAATAGAAGCTTATCCCTCAAGAGTCCAACCATGAAAATGACTAGTAAAATACATAATATAGGCAAGCTAACACCTTTCTTTGCCTCTAGGGGTCGAGATCATCCTTCTAGGAGCTGTTTCAACCAATTCTAAACTGAGCACTAAATTCTAGGTAGTCAAAACCACTTGCCTCTATAAGCTAGGAAACCAATTCATTCATTAAAATTTTGACTTTTTATGAATGAATCTTCTAGAAGAGATAAATAAGTGCCATGACATCATAAAATTACATCAACTACATCAAGGAGCATGAAAAATCACTCCAAAAAGTCAAAACTAGTCAAATCTGCGTTTTGCTGAGATGTAGGTGAAAATCTGGCAAATTTTCCCAACGCGTAGCGAGCCTTTCAGCCCACAATTGAGGCACTTCACGGCCTCCAAATGAGGCAAACGTAGGCTTTTTGGAAAGGAAGGGATGTCTACTTTCCAACCCAAGTAGAATTTCTCAATTTTGTGTCCATTTGCCCCTCCAAAATTGCAATCTCCCAAGACTGCTTCCTGTGTGTCCAAAAAGTGGCAGAAAGTCATTTTTTGCATGTTTTTTGACCTTCTGAGGGCTCAAAACCCGATGAAATGTCTTGGTAATTGCTGAGAAAGTGTAATTTGTCACGAAAAATCCCAAAATTCTGAGTTTTTGAGAAATGGACTTGCCCATCTTCAGGGTACTGCACGACGCGCTACGTGCTCAACGCGTAGCGCTCCTGAGCCTTACGCGTAGCACGACTTTCAGAAGCTTTTTGGAGGCCTTCCTGGTGTTCAAATTGGGCACAGGATAGCTCGTTGGAAAGGGATCTGAGTCTACTTTCCAACCCAGTTATAATTTTTCAATTTGGAGTTCATTTGCCCTATCAAAAATCAAATCTCCCAATACTGGTCAAAATGTGCCAAATGAGGCTGCCTCAAGGCAGAGTGCTGTTGCAGTCAACTTTTGAATGCCTTCCTCAACTCCAAATTGAGCTCATGTTAGCTCATTGGAAATTTATTTGTGTATAGTTATCATTTGACGCATCAAGAAAGTCATTTGGCCAACCAAGCTAAGATAAAACTTGATTTTCCCAAGGTCACTTCAGAGGTGCATTCGATTCTCCTAAGGAAACACTATTTTTGACATTTCTCTAAAACCATGACACCTGTGTAAAAAGTGAAGGAGGTTTTTATTTTTTGGCATGTTTTGGACAAAAACCTCTCTCAGTTTTCCAAAATTCATCTTTTATTCCTCTGAAACATCTTTTGAGTGAAACTTATCCCAATGTGTGAAACAAGGAACTTTGTCGAAATGAAGCGAAATGAAGCGAAATGAAGGGGATAAGAGGCTTCTAAATTCTTGGGGAAATTTTTTGGAAGTAGGGAGGGATGTTAGGAAGCAGGGGAAAGTGGAATCGTGGAGTTCGAGTGAGGGGAAGGAGTCCAAAAGGGCAAAACACAGGCCCAACCTAGAAAATTGCCAGGTTGTAGCAAGAAACTAGGGTTTGTGCGAAAATGAGGAATTTGGCGGATTTCAGTGATGGGAAGCATTTGATAAGGTACTTTAAGGATAGGGGAAGGTGTATGAACATCAGGATACATGTTTTTCTAATGATTTGGCCATCCAAGAGAAATTACCTCCAAAACCCTAGGAGAGGGAAATGGACCTTACGAAGGCACAACTGAAGCATGGATAAGCTGTAAAATGACTCATTCGACACTGACATGATAATGAAAACCCTATGAATGATGATAGACTCAGCTGAATGATGACATGGATTTGCATTTGGGCAATTTTGAAAAGAGTGAAAGCAAACCCTAGACCTAATGCCTAGTGACCAAATTTTGCTTGAAGACTCACTGAAATGACAAAATTTGACCTTGACACTTCAAAATCACTTTGTAAGAGCATATTTGATCACTGGAGGAAGGCTGGAAAGACTGACACTAACATTGGCTCCAATGGGGATGGTAGCTCCTTGGAGGTGCCAAGAACAGTAGATCTTTGGGAGAGCAGACCAGCGCCTTCGTCCATTGGGCTATGGAGTCATTATTTCGGCAAATGACACAAGACTTTGACTCATTTATTGACTGAAACCTAACTGAAGCCGACACAATTATGAAACCAACATGACTGAAAACTGACTCGTAAATGACTCATGACTGACTTAACAAAAACAAGAACTTACAAAGCTTATTGAAGGGCAGCAGTCCATCAAGATTTGAAATCATGATGACAACCACCTGTGTTTCTTACAAGACAATATACATCAAACTATATCAAAATGCCAATGCAACCAATCAAGCAGATGCCTTCTTGATTGATTCTCCTGATCAGATCTTCTGGTCAACAATGAATACTGGTAACTGGGCATCCAAAAATATAGTCGACCATATTCTCCTTCATCACTGAATACTGCAATAATCACCTTCACTGTTGACTGCAAGAGATCTGCCATTGGATCTTGAAAAACATAAAGTCTTTCCTCCTGCTGAAAGAGCAAGGTGTCTTTTTCTCTTGATTCTGATCTTCCTTCATCATGTACTCCAGAAAGAGTATGTTCCTGGTCCTCAAAAAATTCTGAACAAGTAGATGAGCAGATCTCCTCTTGAAATAACATTTCAAAACATGAGACATATGAGGAAGAATCTGAAATGGAATCCTGAATGGTCTGATCTTTTGTAGTTTGAATATATGGTAAGTCATCCTCATATGATATGATAGCCAGATTCTCATTACATTCATCAATCATGAGAAAAGAAATTTCAAATGTTTCGTGGAACCCAACACTAAAATTTCTATCAGCTACCATAGATTCATCCAGAGAAACCTTTTCACTTACTTGAACGAAGATCTTGTCTTGTTTTTCACAAAGGCAATGAACTACCTCCTCATGAAGATCCAGTGCTGGTGAGATGAGAGCATTTAGGTCTGCTACTCCATTTTCTTCATTTGAGGCAGCCGCGACAATACAACTCTCTTTTATGAGATCCGGAACAACATGTTTTGCCTCATCACAATTTATCTTCCGATCTGATTTATCATCATCACTTTCTGAGATTGGAACATTACTTTCCTGCGTTACCTGCATGCTGTCTTCTTTTATGGACAGATCTGAAATGTCATTCTCCCTTTCATCATTTTCAGCCATATTATCTTCAACCTGCTGATCTTGATTCTGCTGCAAAATGTCTTCATCATTTTGACAAGTATGCTGAAAGGGATTTTCATACAGAGCCTCCATGATCTCATTATCCATAAAATTATCATCTTCATAATATTTCTCAAGGCTTTCAATAAAACTATAAGCATGCTTGCAACAGTCTTGAACTAAATTTAATGATGGATAAGAGTCCTTATATCGTTCAATGAACATAGCATGAAAATCCTTTAAACAGTAAATACAAGCAGGCGGCAAACGTTCATACCATGATTGGGCTTTACCTTCCAGAGTGGCCAAGAATATCTTCATCAAGCAATCTTCAGGAAAATCAACCTTCAACTTGCGAATATGCATGTGAAATCTAACCAGATGTAGAGCAGCGTCCTTCCTACCATCATCTTTAAATGTAGGCAAATTCCTTGACCAATCTACCTTTGGAATTTTATTTGGAAAACCAGGGATGTGATCTTGGCTCAAGGGAGCATATCTTCTTGTGATTTGGTCCATCTTGAAAATCTCACAGCTACTGATCTCTCTACAGTGAAGTCACCATGAAGCACAGGTGGCTGGATTCTTCAGTGAAAAGGGTCGCCAGGTGAATGATTTCAGCCTTGTCAGTGTCTGATCGTTGTCCACTATCAACAATCAGATCTGAACTTGATACATGTATTGGGGTAAAATGCAAATGAAGTGTTGTATTCACAAGCTCACGGAGATGGACTGAAGCAGCGTTTATCTACTTCCGCTTATGCAAAGCAAAAGCATTTCGAAGGCTACCTGGCATAACTTCAGGCTCCGTCAAAGACTTATGAAACACACACATCAATCCACAAACAAGTTTGTTCTCCCCAGTATGGTCGCCAATATGTTAGCGCTTGAATTTGGCCTCAGGCTGAAAAAGACAAAATCCAAGGCAACATCAAACCACTTAGCCTCGTAGCTAGCCCTACGGGGCAGGAGAGGGCTCTCTCCGGGTCTATCTCGGCAAGAGGTATTCAAAGGGCAGAGATGACCAATAAAGAACACTGATTTTAGGCTAGTAAACTGATAGGGAAAGTTTTATTTTAAATTTTTAGGGTTTTGTTGGAAAACTGAGCACGACAATTTTGGGTGCGGGGATGAGACACAGTTTTTGCAGAGGTATTTTGGGGGCAAGGTAGGAGATTGTCTTGATGCCTTTGAAATAAGTGAATGGATAGATATGACTGGTGAGGAGTTAAGGAGAGCAAGAAACCATCGAGAGTTATCCTTAAACAGATGAAAACATAGATATTAAGCAAACTTAAAGGAAGAGCATAGAAACCATGAATTCTACCTTAACACTTCATTTACTTAATTTGTAGAAGAGAAGAGTAGGAAAATGGTACACATAAGACACTTACAAGTACATGAGAGAAGCACACCATCAACACAAATAACCATAGGAATCCCAAAAAGTGCTGCAAAACCCTGGTCTTTCCTTTGCCAAAATTGCAGAGATACAAAGTGTAATACAATAGAAGCATATCCCTCAAGAGTCCAACCATGAAAATGACTAAGAAAATACATAATATAGGAAATCTAACACATTTCCTTGCCTCTAGGGGTCGAGCTCATCCTTCTAGGAGCTGTTTCAACCAATTCTAAACTGAGCACTAAAATCTAGGCAGTCAAAACCACTTGCCTCTATAAGCTAGGAAACCAATTCATTCATTAAATTTTTGAATTTTTATGAATGAATCTTCTAGAAGAGATAAATAAGTGCCATGAAATCATAAAATTACATCAAGGAGGATGAAAAATCACTCCAAAAAGTCAAAACTAGTCAAATCTGCGTTTTGCTGAGCTGTAGGTGAAAATCTGGAAAATTTTTCCAACGCGTAGCGTGCCTTTCAGCCCACTTTTGAGGCACTTCCTGGCATCCAAATGAGACAAAAGTAGGCTTGTTGGAAATTTCTGGATGTCTACTTTCCAAACCAAGTGGAATTTCTCAATTTTGTGTCCATTTGGCCCTCCAAAATTGCAATCTCCCAAGACTACTTCCTGTGTGTCCAAAAAGTGGCAGAAAGTCATTTTTTGCATGTCTTTTGACCTTCTGAGGGCTCAAAACCTGATGAAATGTCTTGGTAATTGCTGAGAAAGTTTAATTTGTCATGAAAAATCCAAAAATGCTGAGTTTTTTAGAAATGGACTTGCCCATCTTCAGGGTAGCGCGCTGAGCGCGTAGCGCGCCTGAGCCCTACGCGTAGCGCGACTTTCAGATGCTTTTTGGAGGCCTTCCCTGTGTCCAAATTGGGCACAGGATAGCTCGTTGGAAAGAAATCTGAGTCTAGTTTCCAACCCAAGTAAAATTTTTCAATTTAGTGTTCATTTTCCCTGTCAAAAATCAAATCTCTCAAGACTGGGCAAAATGTGCCAAATGAGGCTGCCTCAATGCAGAGTGCTGTTGCAGTCAACTTTTGAATGCCTTCCTCAACTCAAAATTGAGCTCATGATATCTCATTGGAAACATATTTGTGTCGAGTTATCATTTGAATCATCAAGAAAGTAATTTGGCCAACCAAGCTAAGAGAAAACTTGATTTTCCCAAGGTCACCTCAGAGGTGCATTCGATTCTCCTGAGGCAACGCTATTTTTGACATTTCTCTAAAACCATGACACCTGTGTAAAAAGTGAATGAGGTTTTTATTATTTGGCATGTTTTGGACAAAAACCTCTCTCAGTTTTCCAAAATTAATCTTTTATTCCTCTGAAACATCTTTTGAGTGAAACTTATCCCAATGTGTGAAACAAGGAACTTTGTCGAAATGAAGCGAAATGAAGGGGATAAGAGGCTTCTAAATTCTTGGGGAAATTTTTGGAAGTAGGGAGGGATGTTAGGAAGCAGGGGAAAGTGGAATTGCGGAGTTCGAGTGAGGGGAAGAAGTCCAAAAGGGAAAAACACAGGCCCAACCTAGAAAATTGCCAAGTTGTAGCAAGAAACTAGGGTTTGTGCGAAAATGAGGAATTTGGCGGATTTCAGTGATGGGAAGCATTTGATAAGGTACTTTAAGGATAGGGGAAGGTGTATGAACATCAGGATACATGTTTTGCTAATGATTTGGCCATCCAAGAGAAATTACCTCCAAAACCCTAGGAGAGGGAAATGGACCTTACGAAGGCACAACTGAAGCATGGATAAGCTGTAAAATGACTCATTCGACACTGAGATGATAATGAAAACCCTATGAATGATGATAGACTCAGCTGAATGATGACATGGATTGGCATTTGGGCAATTTTGAAAAGAGTGAAAGCAAACCCTAGACCTAATGCCTAGTGACCAAATTTTGCTTGAAGACTCACTGAAATGACAAAATTTGACCTTGACACTTCAAAATCACTTTGTAAGAGCATATTTGATCACTGGAGGAAGGCTGGAAAGACTGACACTAACAGGATGCCCTCAAGAACTAATGTAATAATGACAATATACTCCAACTTCATCTATTTGATTGAGGTTTCATTTTTAGTGTGATTATAATGTGTTGTGTATGTGTTATATTATTTTCATGACTATTCCCATGTGTTCTAAAATGATGCATAGTGGGTATGATGTAGTAAAAATAAAATTTTTCCTACAAATACACCTTTCTTAATACAGTCACACGTCTGTTTGTGGATTGTGCCTTTCATTGACCTTTCATCAAAATACTAACAATAGATTTTAACATCTCATGAATTTGAAATCAAGAAAAATATTTTTTTTTAGATTACATTCAACCAATTATGGACTTTCTCATGTACTCTTTAATTCAGCCTTCGGTTAAATTGACACAAAAGTCAACATGATCCATTACAACCTCATCCTTTGCTTCAAATTGCAATGGGATCAAAATCAAACTGTGAACATTGTTGGTGCATTAAGAGATTAACCAAAACTCTTCAATGATCTGGCTGAGGTATTATCCCATTAGGCAAATAATTCTACTCTATAATCTAGGCACATTTTTAATTTCAGATTTTAATATTAACAAATCATTTGTTGAAATGTGGCAACAAGAATATTCCAATTTAATTTGTCCTTGAATTAAATTGTGAATTAAAATCGAATTTAGTCTTAATAGCTACTTGGAAAATAATTAATTAAGTTATTTTGACTTAACTAGTTGGAGAAATTCAAGTTAGAAGTCTTTCTAAAGTCATGCAAGAGTTATCCCTTAAATTAAAGAGAATCCTTAAATTAAGGAGATAAGGTTGAGTTATATTTGAGTTGTAATTAATTAACTCAGTTTACTGATTTAAGTCCAGTTAAATTAGTTCCAAACTGTTTGAGGAACTAATAGAGAGTTAACAATTAGTTGATATATGCATGCACTCAACCCGTGTACTCCAGTTAACTGAATATTCTCTCATCAGAAACTCATGCATGTCTATTCTGAGAAAGACCCAGTTAAGAGTAAAGTCAAGGAAAATGTATTATCAGTTGCATGTGTTTTCTTATAAAGAAAACTCATGCATCTAGAAGGATTTTTTTTTTCCTTGAGGATTGTGCAGTTCTGATAGTGTGTGAGAGCAATGTTCCACTTGGTGAGGTGAGAATCATCCACTAGGAACAATGCAAGGAAATAGGAGCTTGGAGGGCATAGAGGAAGGCTTGTGAGAAGCTAGGATTGCCTGTGAGCATATGTGAGGATTGTACTAAGAGCTGGCTAGCTGTGAGAGCTAAGGCTTTGTATAATTCCTATGTATTTCCACATTGTATGATAATACAAATAGTGGGGTTTTTAGTTGAGGCTTTCCCCAATGTATTTTCATGTGTATTGTGCATTGATTCTATTTCTTCTAGTTATATGTGTTCAACTCGATCTTTAAGCTTCCGCAAAGCAAATTGATAGTAGAAGTAGGTTATAGTATTTTGCTTTGGTTATATTGCATTATCGGGTTAACCTACAGTCAGATTTTCTACATAGGTCTCAAAGCGAGATTTATAGAGAATTGAGAATTTCTACATGGTATCAGATCCAAGTTTATTGGAGCTGTGAATAGTGTACTAAGAAGAGAATTCGAAGTTTGAAGTTTGGGGTTGCAGGGGCAAATCGAATTCTTATCATACTTCAAGGTTGACCAATGGCGTTCTATGGCTTGAGACTCGAGTATGCCTTGGAAGGTAGCTCGAATTACATAGCATGGAAAGATAGAATGGAGGTTTTATTAGAATACAATGGCTTGAAGGATTTCATTGATCAAGAAATCCCAAATCTAGCTTCAACTAGTGCACAAGAGTTGGCTAAGTGGAAGAAGTGTGTGGAAAAGGCGAGACAGATCATCCTTGAGGGAGTTCGAGACCATATTGTCTCAAGTCTTCATGGGAAGGATACTCCATTTTCAATGTGGGAGACATTGAAGGACCTCTACCAGAACAGTAGCGACGAGAGGAAATTGGTGCTCAAGGATAAGCTTTGAAGAATCAAGATGGAGAAGGGCGATACTATTTCCACATATTTGAACAAGCTCACCACCTACAGAGATGAGCTTAGTAGTGTGGGAATAACTACTGCTGATGATGATATGGTGAGCCTCACTCTCCTTAGCCTTCCAAAGAGCTGGAATAGCTACCGGGACTCTGTGAATGGAAGGGAGAAACTGCCAGATTGGGAACAACTGTGGTCGGGTCTGATGTAGGAGGAGATCAGGAGGAGCACACGAGATGGTCTTCATCTAAGGATGATGATGAAGAGAATCTAGGCTTAGCAAGTAAGGTAAGGAAAGGAACAGGGAAGGCTTCCCATTCCAAATCGAATTCTTCTCATGGAGGAAAGAAGGGTGACAAGTCTAAAGTGAGATGCTTTAATTGTCATGAGATGGGACATTATGCAACTAATTTCCCATCGAAGAAGTCCAAGAAGGGATCCTGGGATGGATCAAAAGGTGAGGCATTAGCCTCTCAGTTAAAAATGGACTTTACCCTCATCGCATGCATGGTGTCATCGATGATGGGATGTGTCTGGTATCCTGACAGTGGAGCCTCATTCCAGATGACCGGTGATAAAAGTTTATTCAATGCCTTGGAGGAGAAAGACCTCAAGATGCACATAGATATGGGTGACGACGGAATGTATAGTGTTTTAGGAGTGGGCACAGTTGCTTTTCAGAGGGAGCATGGACCTCCTATCACCTTGACAGATGTGATGTATGTGCCTAGACTAAAGAAGAACTTGGTATCGGTCGCGATGTTGGAGGACAAAGGCTATGATGTTCTCTTCAGTAAAGGAAAGGTGTTCCTAGTACACATAGCCATAGGTCAGACCAAGAGGATAGTGATTCAGGTGAAGAATCTCTATAAACTAGAGGTAGATGATTATGTAGCATTGAGTACGAAAGAAGAATTGGTGTAAAGCCAAGACATTGGCGAGTTGTGGCACAGGTGGTTGGGCCATTTGCATCATGGGGCTTTGAAGATAATGCAACTGATATCTACAGGACTTCCCAAAGGTAAACTTGAAAAAGTTGACACATGCAAAGGTTGTACCTTTGGAAAGTACACCAAGTCTTCATTTCATGATCGAGACAGTCGAGCGAAGGCTATCTTAGAGCAAGTTCATACTAATGTGTGTGGACCATTCTCAACGAAATCCATAGTGAAGCAAAGGTATTATGTGATTTTCATTGATGATTATTCTCGTAAATGTTGGATTTATTTCATTCAGAAGAAGGACCAAACCTTCACAAAGTTTTGTGAGTTGAAAGATTTGGTCGAGAAAGAGTCAGGGAAGAAGATCAAGGCCTTGAGAAGAGACAACGGTGGAGAATATGTCTCTCAAGAGTTTAAGGACTTCTGTGCAGCATAATGAATTAAACGAGAGTTGACGACAACCACAATAGAATGGAGTAGCTGAGAGGAAGAACATAACTATTGTAGGGGCAACACAAGCGATGCTGCATGACCAAGGCCTACCACTTCACTTGTGGGCTGAGGCATGCAACACGATAGTCTATTTGCAGAATACAAGCCCGCATCGCATACTTGGGATGAAGACACCAAAGGAAGTTTTCTCCGGTAAGAGACCAGATATGGGTCACTTCAGGGTATTTGTCTCATCGGTATATTTCCATGTGACGAAGGATGCATGGAAGAAGCTTGTGTCGAAAACAGAGTTTGGGATACTTGTGGGGTACACTGATACACCTCACAACTATCGGGTGTTCTTGCCTACCAGTCTGAGGACAATGGTTCACAGAGATCTCAAGTTTGATGAGCAGAAGGCCATGCGAGTTTCCCTTGAGAGGGAGCTCCAATTACAGGCTGTGGAGGAACTATTGGTTCCTAAGGAGGAGGAGCCTCTGACTGATGTGGAGCAGCCGCATGCAGAGGTTCTAGGAATGGAGACATCCACTCAAGCAGAGTCTTCCAGAGATGGATGAAAGCGCACAAGAGAAGCTGAAAGATTGTTGAAGGATGCGAGAGAGAATGTGGGAGCACCATCTTCTCAGCATAGACAGAGGAGGTCACCGGAGAGGTACACTGGATACATGGCCCTTGCTAGGGAATGTGTTGAGATCGAGCCATCTTCCTTTGAGGAAGTAGTGCAACAACCGATTTGGGTTGATGCTATGGTGGAGGAGTATGACTCAATAGTTCGTAACAGTGTTTGGGACATGGTTCTGAGACCGGAGAACAAGTCAGTTGTGAGTTCCCATTGGCTTTACAAGGTAAAGTAAGCTGCCGATGATGGGAGGATCATGTTGCTGTAGTATAATCCACTTATTGTTGAGAGGGAGTGTTGAAATGTGGCAACAAGAATATTCCAATTTAATTTGTCCTTGAATTAAATTGTGAATTAAAATAGAATTTAGTCTTAACAGCTACTTGGAAAATAATTAATTAAGTTATTTTGACTTAATTAGTTGGAGAAATTCAAGTTAGAAGTATTTCTGAAGTCATGCAAGAGTTATCCCTTAAATTAAGGAGATAAGTCTTAAATTAAGGATACAAGGTTGAGTTATATTTGAGTTGTAATTAGTTAACTCAGTTTACTAAGTTAAGTCCAGTTGAATTAGTTCCAAACTATTTGAGGAACTAATAGAGAGTTAACAGTCAGTTGATGCATGCATGCACTCAACCAGTGTACTCTAGTTAACTGAAGATTCTCTCATCAGAAACTCATGCATGTATATTCTGAGAAAGACCCAGTTGAGAGTAAAGTCAAGGACAATGTACTATCAATTGCATGTGTTTTCTTATAAAGCAAACTCATGCATGCATAAGGAATTCTTTTTTCCTTGAGGATTGCACAGTTTTGACAGTGTGTGAGAGCAATGTTCCACTTGGTGAGGTGAGAATCATCCACTAGGAACATCACAAGGAAATAGGAGCTTGGAGGGTAGAGAGGAAGGCTTGTGAGAAGCTAGGATTGCCTGTGAGCATCTGTGAGGATTGTACTGAGAGTGGCTAGCTGTAAGAGCTAAGGCTTTGTATAATTCCTATGTATTTCCACCTTGTATGATAATACAGATAGTGAGGTTTTTAGTTGAGGCTTTCCCCAAAGTATTTTCATGTGTATTATGCATTGATTCTTCTTCTTCTGGTTATATGTGTTCAAATCGATCTTTAAGCTTCCGCAAAGAAAATTGATAGTAGAAGTAGGTTTTAATATTTTGCTTTGGTTATATTGCATTATTGGGTTAAACTACAGTCAGATTTTCTACATAGGTCTCAGAGCGAGATTTGTAGAGAATTTGATAATTTCTACATCATTATTGGAATCATCTGGAACAAATATGCATGGTGTGTATAATCATTATTTCATGGTTTGTGATTAGTACATAGAATAGGGTCCACTCTAATAATCCATTTGTTCAATTAGTAATATATTTCTTAACACCCAGAGCATACACCCACTCTATCATCTTGTTTCCAATGGGTATCAATCCCAATGAAGTATTCTGCCAAAAATATTGTCTCTCACTATTTCAGAGAAATTACAAGGGAATCAAATCCCTTGCACAATTTTTTCTACAATAGGGCTCAACATATAACAAGAACTGGGCATTTTTACTTCATGTATTTATGTAAAAGATAATTCAGAGAACTCCAGGGATCTATTCAACCAACCCTTTTCAATAAAAAAAACTCACAAGTCACGCAACAGACCTCTTTCTGCACCAAACCCAAATCACAGAATCTTCAAATTCATTCTCATTTTCCCAGAAACTGAACCGCAAATTCCATGACAATTTTCCCTCTACAATTTCTTCAATCAACTGTGCACACACTAGTTCGTGTGCAAAAACATTCAATTGAGAGTGATCTCCAAATTACATGAGTTGTTCTGCCCCTTCAATGTTTGGTATGACTTCTGGGCTAATTTCTTCAAGAAGATGATCCTATTCATTAAACAAAGAACCTAAAAAACAAAACAATTTAATGCTTGAACCACAATTACTCCAACACAATGCAACACAGGGTCATTGCTGAGAGCGATTTGGTATTCTAATCATTAATTCAAATCACAAAAAAAACCACATATCCACGAACTCTTCAAGGTTTGAAGGCGCTCACACAAATTGAAAAGTGACTTTATTTGTGGACTATGTATCACGTTTTCACTTTAAAGTTGATATTCACTGAATATTCAAACCCTTTCATAATCAACCCAACAAATATGTAATTACAGAGAAAATCAATCCAAACACACATTCATCATTCACTAATGACAAATATATTCATCTCTGTGACATAATAGAGATGTTCATCAAATAAACACAACAAAGATGTATTCATTCGACCACATACTATTCATTAATCATTTACAAAATACATCAACAAGCCTAATATTCAATAGGGCACATTTGGCCTTCACGTTGTATCTAACAAACATACTCTATTTCTCTAATTGCTAGTGGACTTAAAATCATTAACATAAAACTTATAAACACTTCCAAATTAGTTTAGATCCTATAATCACCAAGAACCTTTGATCATGCTAAAATCTCCCCCTAAAATCTCTCATGCCTAACAGAAAAAATTCTCTCTCAATTGATTCTCTCTCTTCAAATATTCTAGGTTTGCAACTAAATCTCCCTAGAATCTATTTATTAAATAAGAAAATACAATTATTTCCTTTTAAGAATTTGAATTTCTCCACAAATATCAAGACCCCTTCTCTGAGTTTCATCTTCAAGAGCTTGATAGCTTTGGAAGTTAGGATGCTCCTACATCAGGGTGAGGGAAATGGGGCAATGACAACCCCCCCTATTTGAGGGGATCACAAGAAGTGCCTCCAAATATAGTTTTCGGGGTAGTTTTTTGCATCCGTTCTGGTGGTTTTAGGCACAAAATTTTTGCTAAAATCAGTTTTGTGCCACATGGTGGTTTTGCCCATGGTTTTGAAATTTCAGTTAAGTAATTATGGTTGTATTCTAATATAGGGTAAATGGATTGGTGGTTCATGGATGTCCTAGTATATATATTGTATTGTAATACTATACAAAAGAACATATATATTTTAAAAAATATTGTTGGTTTTCTCGGTTTGGGTTTCTAGGATAAAATATCCATGTTAATGTGTGCGTTTTCCATTGCATATTTTCTATTTGATTAAGAATCTATTTGCAGCATTTAATTGTACAAGGTTGAAACCTACATTTGGATCATGATAGTTTGGCTTAGAAACCTTGTCTTAAACATCTTAGGGCATTTAGCTATGATGCTTATGCACACATTCCAAAGGAGAATAGGATTAAGTTGGATAAGAATGCTTAAAAGTGTATCTTTGTTGGATATAAAGATGGTATGAAACGTTATAATATTTGGAATTCAAAAACCAAGAAGGTTGTGTATAGTTGAGATGCAATATTTAGAGAAGTCAAAGATGTTTTCCAACAGGAAGTCCTACCAAGGGAGAAAGAACCATGAAATATAGAGTTTGAATTTAAGGATGAAGAATCATACTCTATAGAAGAAGAGGAATGAAAAGAAGAAGAACTATTGATTACATAACTGAGGATATCAGTTCACGAAAGAAGGAATACAAAAAAAGGTATATTCCACCTTATTTCCATTCAAGTTTTGCTTTGTCTATTATTGATGATGATCCTAGAATAGTAATTAGGGAGGTAGTGGATTCAAAGGATGGGCGAAAACTCTGGAAAAAGGGCATGGTTGAAGAAATGGTAGCCTTGGACAAGAATAAGGCTTGGGGTATAGTGGAGTTACTAGCTATAATAAATACCATTAGAAGAAAATAGGTGTTTAAGAAGAATTGAATGCAAAAGGTAGAGTGGAGAAATACAAATCTTAGTTAGTAGCAAAGGGTTCTTCCTAGGTAGAGGCAATTGAATTTAGTGATATTTTTTCTCCTATTGCCAAGTTAACTTCTATTAGATTTATTTTATCTATTGTCGCTGCTTATGATCTTTAAGTAGAAAATATGGACATGAAGACAACATTCCTACATGGGGATATGGAAGATGAAATCTACATGAAGTAGCCATAATGCTTTTCTATGAAAGGAAAGGAAGAGCTAGTATGCAGGCCAAAAAAGTCCCTGTATGTGTTGAAGTAATCACCAAGGATGTGGTGTCAAAATTTTAATACTTATACATTAGGACTTGGCTTCACAAGGAGAAAAGTAAATCATTGTGTATATTTCAAATTAGTTGGTAATCATGTTATTTATTTGGTCTTGTATGTGGATGATATGTTGTTGATTGGAAATGACAAGGAAATCATCCAGGAAGTGAAAACTCAGTTGTCCTCTAAATTTGACATGAAGGACATTGGTGCTTCAAACTTTATCTTGGGCATGGAAAGTAAAAGAGATTGGGAAATCATGAAACTCTAGTTAAGTTAGAGGAAGTATGTAGAGACAATATTCCATTGATTTAATATGAAAGAATGTAAATTGGAAAAGATGCCTATTCCCGTAGGTGTAAAGTTATGTACATATTAGTGTCCCAAGAATAAAGAAGAAGAGGACATGTCCCATGTTCCATATTCTATTGTGATTGGAAGCTTGATGTATGCAATAGCATGTAGTAGAACGAACACTACACATGTAATGGGAGTATTAAGCAGGTATATGTAAAAACTAGGGAAGGAGAATTAGACAACAATAAAGAGGGTTTTTTAGGTATTTGTGTGGCACTATTGACGATGGATTGTGCTACTGAGGAAGACAAAGTTTTGATAAAGCCTTGTACATACATGGCTTTGTTAATGCAAACTAGGTGTAACAACCCTTTTTTACAACACTTTGTATATGTAAATACAACTATGTGAATCATGGACATATGTAAATTTATGTGAAAATAAATTGAAGACCTACTGAAGGGAGGGACTTATGAATCCAAAGCTTTGAGGGGAAATCTATTGCGTGTCTATTGGAGTACCTATTATGTGCTTGTTTGGTTGCTTATGGTGTGTCATGGATAGGCCCATACCAGCCTCATTTAATTTCCTTGAATACCACCTAAGCCAAGGACCAACCTACGCTGACAACCATAAAATGTTTGGAATGGATAGCATGGGTGAGGAAAATTCCTATTGCTATCCCCTTCCTCATGGAACATGGTCAGGATAAGGGAAGTGGCAACCAAAAATAGATGAGGATCAACAAGAAGAGTGGTGATTGAAGAAGTGAAGTGTAAAGGAAGGCATTGGAGAACATGCGAAAAGAGATGAACAAGAATGGTCATAGAGAGTAGAAACAATAATAGTGGTAATTTACTTGAATACTATCTAACCTAAGGACCGATCGACGCTAACAAACATAAAATTTCTGAAATGCGTAGCATGGGTGAGGACAATGCCCATACCTATCCCCTTCATCCTGGAATGTGGTTAGGAGAAGGGAAGCAATAACAAAAAACAACTGAGGGTTAATGGGAAGAGTGGTGATCGATGAAGTGAAGTGTGAAGGAAGGCATTGGTGAACACATGGAAGGAGATGAATAAGAATGGTCACAAAGAGCGGAAATAAGAAAAAACATCCTTGTAGATGATAGGCAAGGAAGCACCCGCACTAAGTCAAATGATTGAGCTGGATTGGATTTTCTGAGAACTAGTGTTCAAAAATTGAGGTGATATTCCGTAAATCTCTTGTATGGATGCCATTGGATGGTGTTTCAAAACCTAGAGAAATAGTGGGGAGCTCGGTGGAGGAACTGAATAACTGTGGTTCTTGCCTAAAGCTATGAAACCATCTCGTGCTTGTTACCTAGTTGTTAAAACAATGGGATAGGGAAATATGAGCCACTATGGTGCTTGTTGTGAGGTTGTGAAACCACCTATATAGTGGATTGTGGACATGTTCGATTCTTTCCATGAAAGGGTAGATTTGAAACCACAAAAAGTATTTGATTCAAGCTCTTGGAACTGAGACATAGCCCATCTAACCATGGGTGAAAACTTGTATTTTAACTTAGAGAGAATGTGAGTCATTGTGGTGCTTATTGTTAGAGAGAAATTGTGAAGCCACTTGGACAATGGAATCCCTCTCCTAGGTATGTGACTAACCCTTGGGTGTGAACTTCCATGATCAAGCACCCCCTTAGAATTTAAATCTGGCTCGAGGGTGGACAATTGCATGAAATATTGCAGTGTGGGTGGCCTATGGTTGGGTGGAGAGGTGAAGTCCCTCCTTTAGTTTCCAATTGTTAGATGATCCAAAATAAATATTAGCATAGGTTATAAAGTTAGAATAAAATAATTATTAATTTAAGATATTAAATTAATACTTATTAATCTAGAATATTTAATTATTAAGTGGAGACATTTAGAATTAGAATATTGTTGTAAAATATATGACTTTACAAATATGTCGTATCTTAGGCTCTAATTTAGGAGAATTGTTAGTAAGTTGTTTGAATAGATTTTATTGTAAGTGGACACTTGTTATTTTATAAGTGATCCATAATTAGAGGTAGTTAGGACATTGAGCTTATAAATAGCTCATTGCAAGAGTGTTTTGTTGTTCGGGTGTAAACTCTTGAAAAATTTCAGATATAATTGCTTTTCTTATCAATAAAATTATGTGTCTGAGGACAATTCTACCATTATTGTGGTATCAAAGCTCCAGTAATGCTGCAGCTGATGTGAGGAGGAGATTCCAGCTCTACAGGCACATGGAAAACTCCATTAATTTGGTCAGTTAATATTTGGTACCTAATTTTTTTTTTTTTAAAACAATTTTTAAAAGCTTGAGCCAGATTGAAAACAATCATGTGAAAGAAAAAAGAACAGATGACAGTGTCCTGCATATAAATTGCTAGAAAGCTTTACAAGGTTGGGCAATTAGATAATCCTAGCATACAACTCTCACATTTTGTAATAAAACACAATATCATGGGGTAGAATCACAGTATATATAATTCTCGACAAACATAACGTGTGTCAAAGGCATTGAAATGCCGAAAACAAACACTCCTTAACCGTGTGTGGTTTATATTATTATTTTTACCCTTTCCAACATGATAAAATCCAGTAACTGTTCCATTGTTGTTCGCCCATTTCCAAGTATGTCTAGTAAAATAGTGTTGGCCCAAGCCTGCGGCTACGAGATATAGAGCTTGGGTTCATACCAAGTGCCCCACTTCGAAAACAGGTGGACAATTTGCACTCCAATGACATTTTTGGGTTGCAGGAATTCAATTGTAGAATTTCCACTACTTCCAAGGATTCGTCGGTGGGGTTTTGCAGTTTGCGAGACTCCGACATTGAAGTAGACAGGACCTTTTCTGGACATCACCGCGGGCCTATCAGAGGAATTTGCTTTAGAGATTTGGATATTTTGGCTGATTGTGGAGCCGACAATAGGATTTGTATCCTGGATCTTCGCCAGTCAAACTCCTGTACACTTACCATTGAATCTGACCACTATACTGGTGTGAATGTAGTGGAGTGGTGCCCATCTCAGGAACATCTGCTTTTGCCTGCAAGCAATGACATTTTTGGAGTGCCAATCGAAATTTTTGTATAGAGACAGAATGCTTCAAGACCTATTCCTGAAATATTAATAAAATGTGATGATTACATTGTGCTAACAGGACTCACTTCAGAATACATTTTCAAGTCCGAAGGAGATGGAAGAGTTGTTCAAAACCTAGTTTCTTTGTATAATGAAGATTCGAAGGCACCATTACCTGAAGGTGTGAGTCCGATTGATGTTGCTGCTTTGCTTAAGATTTATCTTCTAAGTCTTGATGAGTCGTGCATTTGCAATTCTGCAAACAACAACAGACAATATTGAAGTATTATTTTTTTGTAATGGTATAATAAGAAGAGTAATTTTTGGAATATTTTTTTGGAGTAATAAGGAAACTTAATGGAGAGATAAGTATTTTTTTTTGTAATGGAGAGATAAAGTTTTTTTTGTAATGGAGAAATAAGGTGAGTTGGGTAATTTCTCAAAGAAGTGATTTTTTATTTAAAATCTGTAAATTTGGGTTCATCGCATTGTAGCTCAAAGTAATTTTACTTTGAGGGGGGAGGGGGTGAAATTTTTTTACCAGGATTTGCAAGAGCATTGTAAAAGTCAAATTTCGAAAGTTACCTTGTAAATATTTGAGAACTTGACTAGAGCCAAGTGCAAAGCTCAGCCATTTTTCTCCTGTTTCAACAACTATACGAGGGTCAAGGCCAAGCCCCGATAAATCATTTTTTTGCATAGTGTGTTGCATGTTGTGTTGCCCATCCTGATATTTTTTTCTGAGCCTGATTCTTGGTGTGAAGCTTCAACACTACAATGTCAAAGTTGATTAATTTGTTTTCTGATTCCGACAAACTTGAAGGCACAAAATATTACAAAACATGGCAACGCCTCATCGAAAGCACTCTTATTTATAATGAACTTTGGCATGATATATGTGATGGAGACATTAAGCCAAATAAACCCACAGATGCAGCTGCACTAGAAAAATGGGAAGTTAAGAATGCCAAAGCATTAGCTCTCATTAAATCTTCTGTTAATGATGAAATGTATGTCCATATAGCAAATGCTACAGATGCATGGTCTGCTTTGCGAATTTTTAAAGACTTCTTTGATACTCAGCCTGAATCAAAGAAAGTTGATCTACAATTAAAATTGTTGCAACAAAAATTGACTGAAGGAGGTGATGTCCTTGAATACATCTCCAGACTTAAGAATATTAAGCAGGAAATCATTAATGCTGGTTTTCAAGCAGTAGATGATAGTTTTATGGTCACAATTTTAATTGCTGGACTTCCTTCTTCCTACACACATTTTTTGGAAACTCTACAATTAACTAGAAAGTTAGAGAAGCTAAAGTTTGATGAGCTCTGCGAAATGTTGACCCAACATGATAAAACCTTTGGGAAGAAAAAGAAAGTTGGTGAAGATGTTTTTTTCACAGAGGCCAACACTAGTAAATCATCAACTAACAATTCTAGAAGCAGAGGCAGAGGGAATTTCAGTTCTAGAAGTAGAGGAAGAGGTAATTTCAATTAGAATCAAGCAACAAATAATGTGCAATGTCAAGGTTGAAGCCAAAGAAGAGGAAACAACTTTAATAGTGGCAACAGTTCAGGCAAAATTTTCAAGGCAGAGGAAACAATTAAGGAAGAGGTTATTTTCAAGGAAGAGGAAATAATAATCAAGGTACAGGAAAACCTCAAAACAGAAATCAAAGCAGAGGCAGAGAATAGTCTCCAAGAAAAGGAAGAGACTTAAGTCAAATTGTGTGTCGAAGATGTAACAAAGTTGGACATTACGCTGAAGATTGTCGAA
This sequence comes from Pinus tabuliformis, assembly GCA_031772625.1. NCBI lineage: Eukaryota > Viridiplantae > Streptophyta > Pinopsida > Pinales > Pinaceae > Pinus > Pinus tabuliformis. The sequence goes on along the minus strand of CM062810.1, from coordinate 173,033,049 downwards.
CTTCTATTGATAAAATCCCCAAGTTTCATCAACACTCAACACAATTTGCAAATGATCAAGATAATGATAGTTCAGAATATGTCTTTACTTCTTCGCCGGCATTACAACTTTCCTCCCATCTTAAAAATGATTATGAAGATGCTTGGATCTTGGATTCAGGAGCAACTCAACACATGACTTGTCGACGTGACTTCTTTTGTAATTTTCAAGATTGCCAACTTAATTCCATCTTTCTTGCAGATGATACAAAACATACTCCTTATGGAAAAGGTGCAATTAAAGTTTCTCTCCTTGGCATTGGAGAAAAAATGATTTCAAATGTATGGTATGTACCAACCTTTAAGAAAAGTTTGTTATATTTTGTCACGATTCGACAAACAGGACATCAGGTAATTATGGAAGATGGCTTAGTTAAGATTAATTCAGTCAAACAGAGTTGCAAACTGTGATGACAAGTTATGAAGATGGAAAATTGTTAAGGATGAAAGGGACAGTTATTCCAAGGCATTTTGATTTTGCAGGGGTAGTGTCTACAAGAATTTCACCTATAAGATTATGTTATGTAAGATATGGACATTTAAATTTTGATAGTCTTTCTCAATTGCAAAAACAAGGGATGGTTAAGGGACTTCCAACTTTCAAAAAGGAAAATGAAAAATGTGCAGCTTGCATTTATGGAAAACAAAGTTGAGAAAGTTTTCCAACAAGTTCATGGCACGCAAACAGGCTACTGCAACTAGTTCACAGTGATGCTTGTGGACCACTACAAACTTCATTCGGTGGTTGCAAATATTTCTTACTATTCATTGACGATTTCAATAGAATGACTTGGGTTTATTTCTTGAAGCAAAAGTCATAAGCATTTGAAAAGTTTAAAAATTTTCGCCAACTTGTTGAAAATAAAGTCAAAGAAAAGATAGGCACTCTGAGGACATATAATGGGGGAAAATTCACTTCAAATGAATTCAAAACTTATTGCAGCGATAATGGCATAAGAAGACATCTTACAAATGTTTACACTCCACAACAAAATGGGGTAGTAGAAAGAATGAATCGCACCTTGTTAGGAATGGCGAGACCTATGTTAACTTACAAAAAGTTAAGTTCAACATATTGGGCATAAGCAATTCATACAACTGTCTACTTAAGAAACAGATCTCCAACTGCTTCTTTAGACAGAATCACACCTTATGAAGCTTGGTTTGGTTTCAAACCTTGAGTTAAACATCTTAGAGTTTTTGGATCAATATTTTTTTTTTTTGACAGAAACGGTTAGTATGATATATTGACTCTTGGTAGAAATGCCTCAATTCAGGTTACAAAGAGATAGGCAGTGCTTAGATTTCTCCTTGGCTACGAACCAAATGGCTTCCCCACTAATGAGCCTGCGAATTTTGCAAACTATAATACGAGCAATCTTCTCTATCTTCCCTAATTTGCAGATACAAACAAACTGCTCCAATAAAAGACAGTAAAACATTTTAATCAGACAGTTATGGGATGGGATCCCGGCCTTCGTCTCCGTCTCTTAGAAGGACTCCGAGGGGGAGGAGAACCGCTTTATTGGCTTCAACATCAGCTTCTTTGTTGTTATCTCTCTTTACATGAAGGAATTCCAAACTCTAAAAGGATTTTAACAGGGATCTAATTCTGCTCATCAATCTTGATAACCTTAAATCTGAGGGTGAAGAATTGTCCACAATGGCCTTTATAATAAACTGGGAATCACCAAATACTATTGCATCTTTGATACCCAGAAAAATGAGCTGCTTGAGCCCCTGGAGAAGAGCCAAGGATTCAGCTTGAATGATTGAAGCCCACTCCCCAGGTGTATCTAAATTCAGTTCTGCCCTATGCACTTTTGACTACTCCACCTGCTCCGGAAATACCAGGATTGCCTTTTGCTGCCCCGTCAAGAAAGAGAGCATTTCTTGCCTTCTTGGTGCAAAACTCAAAGAATTTTGCAGCCTTAAGGCGAATTTGCCAGTGTTTTAGAGGAGAGGGATGCCTGACTATATCAATGAAGTGGAGATCAAGCGTAGTGCCCCATTCAGCATCTTGTTCACTAAGATCTACCCCGTCAAGCTGATCTCCCAAACAGTCTTTTAGCTGGCTTTTAATTTTTACCTAGACTATCTTAAGATCTCTCTTCTTGTCTATGAATATCCTTTTATTTCTTTCTAGCCATATTTTCCAGCAGATTAATTTGGGAAGGGCAAGCCAGGTTTCTTTGATGTGAGCATTCTGAGGAGTGCCACCAGGGTACGTTAGCTTCCATATTGAGAACAGGTCTGAGCAGTGATTAGGGGGGGCGAAGACAATGCTCCATGGGCCTAAGGACTCTTTCCAAAGTTCTGTAGCAAAATTACAATAGAGCATCAGATGGGAGGCATTTTCTTCGTCTTCCCCACATAATGAGCAACGAGAGGGCCCCATATAGCCTCTTTTCTGAAGCCTATCGTCAGTCAAAATTCTATGATGGCATAGAAGCCAGCATAATGAGTCGATTTTAGGGATCGATGTCTGAGACCAGATCCCCTGCCAGGGCTTCGGGTCAGGAGGTACATGAAGATGCAAAGTGACCTGCCTATAACCCTGCGAAATTGTGTAACACCCAGGGATCGGACCCCATCCCCGAGTGTCTGATTTTCTGTTGTTCAAAGGGGCTTTGCCTTTTAAGAGGGATAGAAAGATTGTGTAATCTTTGGAAAGGTTCTTAGACACCTCTAGCTTTTCCCAACTCTGCCAATCACCATTCTCCCAATGAGATATGTCCCACAGAGTTTTAAAACTAGCTCTATCCATCCAATCTTTCAAAAAAACCAGGGAGCGATCATCAGCTAGGGGATCACAACCCATAATACGGTCATCCCAGATTTTAATGCGCTTGCCATTTCCAGGGATCCAGTGCGCATGGAGATTAATTAAGGAGGAAGCTTTTGCGCACAGTTTGTGGATCATCATTCTAGAGGTTGTAATGGGATTGTCCAGACATCGTGTTCTTTGCCCACGGAAATATTTTTTCCACAATGCTAGCTGAGCCCAACCCAGATTTGGGGCAACTATCCTCCATAATAGTTTTGCACCCAATGCGATATTTTGCTTACTAATATTCTTGAAGTTCAAACCACCTTCCATTTTGGGCAAGGAGATTATATCCCAACTTAATAGAGGGATTTTCTTCTCATTTGCTTTGCCGCCTTTCCAAAAGAAATTACTTATGTAATCCTCCATTTTCCTCATGATGCCAATAGGAGCCATCATAACTGCAGACTGATAAATGGGAAGGTTGTTCAAGACAACTTTTATAAGCACTGTCTTGCCAGCTAGATTGAGCCAATTGAAGCCCCAAGAGTGGATTTTGGACTTAAATTTTTCCAACAGAGGCAGCCAGTATCTGCTGAGAGCAATTTTTTGGAAAACAGGGAGCCCCAAATACTTGAAGGATGGCCATGAAGAGGAGGCTGCGAAATCGAAACAATTGGAGATGGCTTGGAGCGATCTAGCAGTAGAGTTCTAGCAGTAGATATGACATTTTCCTTTATTGAGGCTGCTTCCTGAGTCTTCACAATAGACATCCACCACATCTTTAAATCTTTTAGCCGAGGGCAAGGAGGCTGCACCCAGCAAGAGAGAGTCATCCACGAATAGCGCATGGTTTATGTTTTTGACACCTCTTGCGATGTTCAATCGCATTATTTCTTTATCAGTCTACATTTTATTCAAAAGGAAGTTGAGAACAGAAGCTTGGAGGACAAAGAGCAAGGGGGAGAGAGGACACCCTTGCCTCAGCCCTCTAGAGGCTTTGAAGAAATCAATAGCCCTCCCATTCACCAAAGGGGCAATCCAAGGCTCACTAATACAAGCCTTGATCCAATTGATAAATTTGAGGCCAAAACCAAATTTGTGCAGGAAATCCAACAGAAATCTGTCTCACCCTGTTAAAGGTGCTTTCAAGATCTAACTTGATAACCATTCCTTTCTCTTTTCGGGTCAAACTTGAATGGATCGCCTCTTGGACCAGGATAAAATTGTCCACAATCTGTCTTCCCTGAATAAAACATCCCTGATTCTCAGGAAAAATGTTTGGAAGAATGGTTTTCAGTCTATTTGCAATCACTTTTGTTATCAACTTGTAGCCTATATTGCAAAGGGAGATAGGACAAAATCTGGTGAAGGAATTGGCGCCTTTTTCCTTAGGAATAAGGGCCAGGAAAGCCGAATTGTTGCTTCCCCCAATTTTCTGACAAGCTTGAGATTTCCAGACCATTCTGTACAAATATTTTTCCATAATCTTCCAACAATTCTGCAAGAATCTGGCAGTAAAGCCATCTGGGCCCGGGTCCTTATCTGGCTCCATTACAAAGAGGGCGGTTTTTATTTCATTATTAGTGACTTCTGCTTCCAAAAACTGATTCTTTCTGGCAGAAATCAGAGAGGGCACCTCATTCATTAAAGTTGAAATATGCCCCAGTCCCTCTTCTTCGTTGTACAAATTTTTGAAGTGAAGGAAAGCAACGTTTTTTATGCTTTGTATATCTCTGTGTTTGATGTTCTCTTCCTTGATTTTTGAGATGGAATTGAAACTTTTCCGAGCTTGGGCTTGCTTGTGAAAGAAGGATGAGTTCCTATCTCCTACCTTAAGCCAAAGCCTATGAGATTTAATCCTCCAGTACTCTTCCTCGGCCAAGCTTACCATGAGTAGCTTTTTCTGAAGTTCAGCCTCCTTGTCTAGAATTTCTTTTGTGATCTCTTCATTTTCCGATTTCAGACGATGAATCTTGAGACATTCTTGGATCTTTTTCCTTTCCACTTTTGGGTTAGGAAGGGATTTTACCCAAGTTTTCATTGCAGCTTTCACTCTCTTGAGTTTTTCCTCCCAAACAAAGAAGGCAGAGCCATTTATTGGTTGCTTCCAACTATCTTTTACTAGTTGCATAAAGGACTGTTCCTTGACCCAAAGGGGACTGAATTTAAAAGGGATAGGACCTTGATCCATATGAGCCAGAAGATCAAGTTTGATGGGTTTGTGATTAGAGACACTACAAGGGAGAATATGCATTCTAGACTCTAAACCAAGAAGAAGAAAAACACTTTGAACAAGAAATCTGTCTAACCTTGCAGAAATATGTCCCGGACCGAGTCTTTTATTGGACCAAGTGTACTTGCCCGATGAAGGTTTAATGTCGATCATGTCCCAATCCTGAAGCAGATCCTCAACCCATTCTCGCACCAGATCCATTACAATGCTTCCTCCACACTTTCCAGTCAAAAGTAAGGTGAGATTTAGGTCCCCTGCAATGATGATGTTCGCTAAATCTTCATAATCTGCCAAACTTCTAATGGAATCCCAATAGATCTTTTTCTCTCTTATGCTGACTGGAACATAAACGTTGAAGAGACAGAGGGTCTCTTATGAATCAACGTGTTGTAGCTTAGAGAATAGCCAATGGGCGTTGGTGACCTCTTTGATCCTTGAGAATTTGTTTGTGTTCCAAAGGGTGCCCAGACCTCCTGAGGCACCACGAGCTGAAACGGCTTGCCCTTCACTTCTCTTCCACAATTTTTTGTCGATATGGAGGAAGGCCTTGTCATCCATTTTAGTCTCCTGGATGAGGAGTATATCAGGAGATTTAGATCTTATCAGGCTTTTGATGGCTTCTTATTTTATTATGCTCCCTATACCCCTACAATTCCAGGAGACAATCTTCATCACTTGCTTTTTGAATGGAGAGCTCCTTTAGAGCTCTGGGACTGATTTCTGGTCATCTTCGGTGTTTTTGCCAAGAGTTTCTCGAGGGTTGGTTGGCTTCCTTGGAGTTTGTCTTTATAAGTCTCCTGCTCTCTTTTTTCACGGGCATATTTTCGGCCTCTCAATGATATTCTATCCGAGGTTTGCGAATCCCCTATTTCACCTTCTTCTTTTGAGTCCTCCGAACCTTGCACTTCCTCAGCCTCTTTTGTGGGTATCTCTTTCGATCTGTCTGCATTACTTTCGACTTGCTTTGGTCCCAAGGGGGGCTCTTTGTGGGGCAATCCCTCTTTCTGCATCTCTATTTCTTGGGTGTCTTCTATTGCTGAGCTTAACTTTGTAAATTTGTTTCCTTGTTCTTCCATGAAAGGTGTTTGTATCCCAGAGCCTACCTGGTGGCCTTTGCCATTTATATTACCAGTTCTAGGGGCTTTGTGGGCAGTTTTGGTCCTTTTGACCTGAGTCCATCCTTCCTCCTTGCCTTTCTCCACTTCACTATTCTTTGGACAACCTCTAGCAAAATGGCCATAGACATGGCATTTCCGGCACTTGAACGGAAGTTGCTCATAGTCCAGCTTTTGAACATGAGTCCAACTTCCAACCCTGATCTTTATTGCCTCGGGCAAACTGACCTCAAGGTCAACTTCAACACAGATTCTAGCACAGTCGTATTGGTCTTTACTATTTGCTCGATCAATGAATTTGCCCAAGGTGTTTCCGATGTGCTTAAGAGACTCCCAATTCCAACAATGCATTGGCAGGTTGGGCAGCCTAACCCACATAGGGACGGCTGTGGGGATGTCAACTGCTGGGTCAAAATTGGGTGCCCACTTATTTAGATACAACCCCCGAGGTCCCATGAAATAGGGACCGTTACAGAATATTAGATCCTTATCATCCTTTTCAGAGAATTCAAACAGAAAGAATCCCTTCCCTAGAAAATACGAAGTGACTCTGCTTTTAATCAGCGGCGCCCAGTTCCTTGCGACCCAGCTCTCCGTGGTTTTGGGGGAGGGCCAGAGTCCAGTGAACTGTCCAACCAAAGCATGCTCAGCCAAAGAAAGGGCGACCTGAATCGAACCCTCAGGAGGGAGCGAAATCTCAGGGATGTCATCCAAACGTTTCACACACTTCGTAGCCTCAATCACTTTCTTCTTTGGAAGAGAATCCAAAAGTTTGAGAAAGGCGTCAGCATCAGAAAGGGGAGGCGGCGGGGGTGGCTCCATTGATGCAGCGACACCTTAGCTCGATCGAAACGAGCACACACAAATCCCAGCAATCAAAACCTTTTGGATCAGTATGTTATGCCTTAGTTCTAAAAGAAAAAAGAACTAAACTTGACTCAAGAAGTTTGAAATGCACAATTATTGGGTATTCTCATGAGAAGAAAGGGTATCGTATTTTAACCAATGGAAAATTTATTGTGAGCAGGGATGTAATTTTGATGAAACAGAGAGTAAGAGTGCTGAAGAAATCAAAAGTCTTCTTCAAAAGTTAGAAATTAAAGGCATTCAAAGAAAAGGAAATATGAAAAGTCAACCAAATTCACCAAATTGGTATGAACTTGATTTTCCTTCATCTGAAGATGATTCATCCCATCCATCTACTTCAACGACACCATCTAGATCTTCTAGCAGTCCATCTGCATCTCCAAGAAACAACAGCTCTTCAGATAGTGATTCTCCACCTCTAGAATCTTCAACTGATCGACAAACATCAAGTTACATTAATCCTCTTTACAATGATGGTGACTTTTCAGAATCTCAAACAAGTGGGCATCAAATACCAAAATGGGCACTTGAACTTTTGAAAGATGTAAGGCCCGATGAGCAGAATAAAATAGGAACAAGGAAGTCACACAGAAGTGAAGGAAATTCTTCCTTGCTAGCAAATGATTTTACTGAACCTTCCACATACAAAGAAGCAATAAAACATAAAGAATGGCAACATGCTATGATTGAAGAATATTAAGCAGCAATTGATAACAACACTTGGAAACTTGTTGATTGTCCTCAAAATGTTAAACCCATCAAATGAAAATGGGTTTACAAAATTAAGTACAACCAAAATGGAGCACTTGAAAAGTGTAAAGCAAGACTTGTGGCTAAAGGTTTTACACAGCAGGAAGGCATTGATTATGAGGAAACTTTTGCTCCTACAACTAAATGGAGCACCATCCGATTAACACTTGCATTAGCTGCTCAGAAAGGATGGAAAGTTCATCAAATGGATGTAAAAAGTGATTTTCTCAACGGGGATTTACAGGAAGAAGTATATATGACACAACCACCAGGTTTTGAAATTGAAGGGCAGGAACATAAAGTCTGCAAATTGATCAAGGCTTTATATGGGTTAAAACAAGCTCCCCGAGCTTGGTATGCAAAAATGGATGAATACCTTAGGAAAGTTGGTTTTCAATGAAGTGAATCTGATGATACTTTGTATGTGCGACAACAGGGTAAATATCTGGTGATTCTTGTTATGTATGTAGATGATTTGATCATTACTGGAAACAATGATGATCATATTGCACAGGTGAAAACAGAGTTACATGCAAGTTTTAAGATGATAGATTTGGGATTACTTCACTACTATATTGGAGTTGAAGTCTTCCAATGACCACATCATATTTTCATTTCTCAGAGTAAGTATGAAGTAGAGGTTCTTCAGTGATTTGGAATGTAGGATTGCAAGCCCGTTCTTACCCACAGGGAGCAAAACTTGAAACTTTCAAAATTTGAAAGGGGGGAAATGGTGGACAACACTACTTATAGACAGTTAATTGGCAGCTTGATTTATTTGACAAACACTCGCCTTGATCTATCTTATGCAGTCAGTATTATTTCACGTTTTATGCAGGAACCGCAAGATAGCCACTGGAATGCAGCCAAAAGATTTCTTCTATATATCCAAGGAATAAAAGATTTTGGTCTTCTTTACACAAAGACTAAAAACTTTGTACTTGGTGGATTTTTAGATGCCGACTTTGTTGGAAGTATTGATGGTCGAGCATCAACATCAGGTAATTTAATGAGCATGGGGTCAGCATTAGTGTCTTGGAGTTGTAAGAAACAAGCTACAGTGGCCACTTCTTCAGCAGAAGCAAAGTACATTTCAGCATGGGAAGTAGCATGTGAAATTGTGTAGTTGCGCATAATTTTGCAGGACTTGGGCATTTCTCAGGTAGAAGATACGTCATTATTCATTGACAGCCAGTCAGTCATTAAGCTTGCCAAGAACCCAGTTTTTCACTCAAAGATATAGCATGTGGACACCAAATATCATCATATCGGATCTCTCATTGCCAAGGATGTCCTCAAGCCAATTTATTGTCCTTCAGAAGATCAGATCTCCGACATTTTCACGAAACCTCTCAGCAGACTAAAATTTACTAAGTTCAGGGATGAACTTGGTATATGTTGTAATGTATCTTTGGATCATAGGGGGGAATGTTAAATGATCCAAAATAAATATTATCATAGGTTATAAAGTTAGAATAAAAAATTATTAATTTAAGATATTAAACTAATAATTATTAATCTAGAATATTTAATTATTAAATGGAGACATTTAGAATTAGAATTTTGTTGTAAAAGATATGACTCTACAAATATGTCGTATCTTAGGCTCTAATTTAGGAGAATTGTTAGTAAGTTGTTTGAATAACTTTTATTGTAAGTGGACACTTGTTATTTTATAAGTGATCCATAATTAGAGGTAGTTAGGACATTAAGCTTATAAATAGCTCATTGCAAGAGTGTTTTGTTGTTCGGGTGTAAACTCTTTCAAAATTCCAGATGCAATTACTTTTCTTATTAATAAAATTACGTGTCTGAGGACACTACTGCCATTACCAACCATCTTTAATTAGATAGGTAAGTATAAATAACTTATGTATCTAGTTTTATGGAATGTGATGATTCTTGTTAGATTTTGCATGGTGCAATATTTTAAGTGTTTATGAATGTGTTGAATGCAAGATTTGTCAGGCTCATTGTTATACTCATGACTGGAATGATATCTTGTACGTCCATGAAGTCTTAATGCTTACTTGGAATATGTTGTTCTTTATTATGATGTTGAACATAGGGGAATTTTGTGTTTATGTGTATTTAAATTTTCCTCTAAGATATGTGATATTAATATGTTTTTATGGTATAACTGGTTACCTATGTGAATCAAGAATTTGTGGCCTCAAGCTTCTGGGACACGATTCTCGGGAGTTGGGCCGTTTAGTCCACCCCTATCTTAAATACTGCCATGCGGTTTGATGGCTTGGACTTCAGGCTGTCGGATTGTGATTTTCCTCGAGACTAAAGAGAGTTAGGCATAAGGAAAGATCACCTTACCACTCTACAACACTATTACATAACCCCTAACTTGGTCATCGAGACCGGGTGAGATATGTAACTTGTAGTTGATTTATGTATGAGGAGGTTGACAACAAGTGGGTGCTAGTGGAACCAAGCCCCAATGGGATCATGCCATGAATAGTGTCCATTGGCCATCGAATTCAGCTTGTAGCATAGATGAAACCTATACAAGGGCCAAGTTCTAATCAACACAAACTTAAGGGCAAAGAGAGTGGATTCTAGGTGGAACTAGGAGTGTTGGAATGTTGTCTACCTCTTGCTTGTCATTGAGACCTTTGTACCTTACAACAAAACAAGAGTGTTAGTGAAGGCTTGGCCAACTCAGTGAGAGTTCCATCGTGGAACCATGATTTTCCCTTTACCGCTCGCTACCTACCACCTTCTCTCCACATGAAGCATTAAAAATTCCATTGAAGTAACGTAAGAACCCGACCTAACGTGGATATGACGTGGCAGGTACCATTATTCTAACATGCTAGGGACATGTGGAGGCCACGTAGCACCACATGGCCAGTTCATGCAATGGCCTTCGTAAATAGGCCAAAACTTCGAATGAGTGTAACTTTTGATCTAGGAATTAGGTCAAGGTAATTTTGATATTGTCAGAAAGATTTTGGTGAGCTAAACACAATGATGGTTTTAGTTTTTAAATTTCATAGACTTGCAAAAATGAGGTTTTTGCTAACCCCATATTCATAATGGACCTATGGATCAGGTTAACAATAAGTGACACCTTCCTCAACTCAACAATCCCTAAAGTAATGGTAGAGAGTTTGTTACACTGGGCTAGATATCTGGATTGCAGAAGATCAACAAGTGGGTATGCGTTTAACCTATTTGGAAGAGTATTGATTTAGATGTGCAAAAGACAATATTATTAACACTCTCAACTACATAAGTTGAATACATGGTAGCCACTCATGAAATCAAGGAAGTAATATGGCTACAAAGATTGTATTCAGGTATTAGGTTTGTACAACAAGTTGTGAGGATAGATTGTGACAACAAGAGTGCAATCTTCCTAGAAAAGAACCCAACTAATCATTCGAAGTCAAGGCATATTGATGTTCAATATCATTTCAAGAGAGATATGATTGAAGACAAGAAGGTGTTTCTAGAAAAAATGGATACTTTGAAGAATGGTGTGTATTCATTAGCAAAATTTGTGAGTGCTGAGAAGTTTGTTTGGTGTAGAGAAATAATGAGCATTATTTCCCTTGATTGTTGATTATGTACTCATGTGACCCCTTGTGTGTAAAGAAAAAAATAAATGAGAGAATGTTGGGCATGTGAAATATTCTTTACACAAATATCCCCACATGTTGTAAAATGTGTGATGTGCACTGGGAGTGTTCAAGTGAAGCATCCCTGAATTTATTTTTTGGATAAGTTTTTGCATCCATTTTGATATTTTTCAGCATAAGGTTTTTACTAAAAGTAGTTTTGTGGCACATGGTGGTTTTTCCAATGGTTTTCTAGTTTCACTTAAGGAACTACGATTGTATTATAATCTAGGGTAAATGAATTAGATATTCATAGATGCTGCAAAATATATATTTTATTGTAATACAATATACAATAACATATACATTGGAAAATACCTTGTTGGTTTTCCCCATTTGGGTTTCCATGATAAAATATCTATTTTAATATGTGTGTCTGTCGTTGCATCTTTTCTATTTTATTAATAATATATTTGAGACAATTAATTGTACAATGTTAAAATCTACATAATGTTAGAGTCCAAATTTCCAAGTACAAGTCGATCATTGAGATGCACTGAAACAAAAGTATAAGGATCTCATTGGATGGCTTAGTAAAAGCAACAAAAAGGGGTAAAATCTCTAGGCAAAGATGTGCTCCTTTATACATGGCCTAAAACCATTTTTGAAGAACTACAAACTGCATATCCACAAACATAGTAGTTCCGACATCAACTCCAATATCGCTAGCATCAACTTCAAAAGAGCAACCAAACACTTTAGAGTCACAACAACCACAAGCATATGATTGATCAAACTATTTTTTTTGTATTATCATCTCTCCCAAAATTCTCATTGTAATCCACATCTTGCACTTGCTTGGGACGAGTAAAGAATTGAGTTGGGGATAGATGTTGGAAGGGATAGTTGACTCAGTCGACTAGACTTGAGAGTTGGATCTTGTTGATTTTCAAGTTAGAGTGTAAGTTAGTTGACCATGCAAGTTGGTTGACCAACAAAGTTAGAATGTAATTTGGTTGATCATACAAGTCATTTCGACCAACCAAGGTAGTTTGATAGTTATAGCTACTTTGTAACTAAAACATTTGATATAAATAGTTCATTGATGTACCAAAGATAGATAGATTGTAAGGAATTGTTATAAGAATTGTGATACATAAATAAAATGCTTATTTGTTGGTCCCCCACTTGTGTTCTCTCTACTTTCTCTTTCATATATATATATATATATATATATATATATAAGTGTACGGTAATTTCTTACTTATTCTCATATTGCAACAAATTCTAGTAGAAAATGAAATTTTGAGCGAAAATAATAAAGTTATCACCAAGAATTATTCCTCATAAACATTACTTAAAATAACACATTAAATATAAATATGAGTAGCATATTTCCCACATAAAATTTGTATAAAAAAGAAATTCGATCTCATTCTAGAAACTTAAATAGAAAAACCAATATTCAATCTAAGTTATTTCAAAAATCTTGAGTTAACACAATACGGTTTTTTATATATCTTCTCCGACCAAAAGACCCCTTAAAAATAAAAATATAATAACAAATAGGTAAAACTAAGACAGTGAGAAGACTAATAAATTAATCTTCCATTTCTTATTCCTTCCATTATATAGATTAAAAATATTTAAAAAATTAATATTATTTTATTAAATATAATAATTTTGCTTATGAAGACTTTTTCATTCTTTACTCCTGATTTTGATGGTATTATTGATTTACGAATATCCATACAAAAAGCTTTATCAAATAAAAATTTAACTGTAAATTTTTGAATTAATGTAAAACATCTTCACTTTCATATTAACATCGCTCATAATATTGATATTATAAATTGCAAAAATATTTATATCATACATTGTAAGTCTTATGCATTTCAAGTTATTATTACAATAATGTATCCTCATGCTTAGTTTATGAAGGAAAATAAGGTAAGATGGTCGTCAAATGGTTGAATTTGGTGTAAATGTGTGATAATATTACTTTTTACTTTATTTCCAACAATTATATATTGGTAGGATGTTTCGTAAGTTATTTTTGGTAGTATTTATTTTGAACAATTATATATTGGTAGTATGTTTCGTAAGGTTTTTTAGTATGTATTTTAAGATTTTTAGGATGTATTTTTATTAAAAGGTTAGAGGTTTAAATTTATAGGGTAAGTATGTATATGTTTATAAATTTTAGTTGTTAAATTATTATATTTAAGTAGATCTCTTGTTTTATAAACAAATGAATTTTATATATCATTTTGGTGATTGATTTGACTGTGAACTGTAAAATAGATTATTATTATTAATTTAATAAACAAAATTAAAAAAAACATATAAACTTTTTTGTTTAAAAAATTGGAATTAAGATGGATTCTCGATTCATTTGATTGATAATATGAATTTATGTTAATTCCATATCTATAAGCATCTATATATATATATATATATAATTTACAACTTTTGTAAATATAATTTTAATCAATATTAAAATATTTATATTTATACTGTAATAATAATTTTATAGGTGTAGTTAAATTAACAGAAGAAATGATTTTTTGGCGAGAATGTGAAAATACAATTTAAGTGAGATTGTGGCACCTTGAAAAACCACTGAGACACTCAATCTTTACAAATTAAACAATTTAAACTTATGCTTTTTATAAATATATATCAGATTTTAAACAAAATACTATAAAATATGTTCGAAAAATACCCATTTCATCTTTTAAATAGTTTACACAATTTTTATATAAATATAATTTTTAATATCTCTAATTTTATTTATTTAAATAAATTTATGCTTTTATATATATATATATATATATATATATATATATAACTAATTTTTAAATTGTATTTTCATATTAAAAACTTAAACTTTCTTTCATTTAATTTAATTTATTAAATATTACACCTCTTAAATGTATCAAAATGCTTAGATTTAGACAAAAGAGCATTTTAAAGAGACATTTGTGAATGACATTGCTGTGGTACCAGTGGACCTCAAAATAAGGGAATGGCAACAAGTCTAGAAAATAAAAGGGAGAAATGACAAGATAAGTGATTTCTACATTACTTGATCTTTCTCCATTATATAATTTTTCTATTATTATTTTTTGTTTTGTTATTTATGCTCCTCTTCAAAGTCATTTTGGCTACTTTTTCTAAATACTTTTAAGCATATGTAAATGTATTTTTGCCACTCAAAGATTTGGGTCTATTCTTATGAATGGGCACGTAGAGTATGTATATACAAAATGTATTTTCGTTTTAGAGTATGTATATACACAATATATTTTCGTTTTAATTAGGAATGAAAGTGCAGAAAAATAAAATGAAAAATATATTACACCTCTCATTCATACTTATAACATTGTAAAGTGAAATCAACCTTTATAAATTAAAAAAAAAAAAATAATATGATAATGTTTCCTCACACTTGCATTTTTATGACGATCTACATGGAAATTTTTGTCTAAGTTAATTTGAAAGTGGATGTAAAGAAGTTTTTCCATTAATGTGTTTGTAGATTACCTCTTATCTTAGTATTAACATTTTCAATAGTTATAGTATTATAGGTTATAAGAATAAATATAATGCATTACAATATATTATTATTAGTCTAGATTCATCTTAATTTTGATCAAATCTCTTGAGTTGAAAACTCCTTTTCCAGTGAAAAGAGATTCTATCCCTCTCGACATTTGGTAGATCAGAGTTAAGATGGATCTAGGTTGGTTTAATTTCCTCCTTTAAATAGGTTATATTCCATCATTTGTCAATATCATGGGTTCTAATAAACCTAGAGTTCAAAAAATATCAATAACCTGACTAAGTCTAAGTCAAGTTTACCTTAATTATCCAACAAAATTAATAATAATAATAATAATAACCTCTATATATATATTTTTAAAGTCATTTGTATTTTAACATAACATTATCTTTCTTTTATTTTGACTAAGCTAAAATGTTTACAGGACATTATATTACAACTCTAATATATTGAGCTAGAGATCACCTCTTTATGTAACAATAATTTATCTTAATATTAAATATATAATTGCTTATGATTGTTAATCTACAAATTTACTTTAATGCAAATATTTCTATTAATATCGTAATATCATTCCTAATTTTGATAATATTATTAATAGTATAAATTACAATTTTTCTCTGTGTAAAAGTATTATAAATTATATATCATGTATTCTAAGCTATCATAACATTAACTTATCTTCATACTTAGTTTATAAAAATTATATTAACAAGTAATGCAAATGTTTCTATTAGTATCATAGTATATTTCTATTAAAAAATTGTTAATAGAGAAATTGATTTTATTACAAATATCTCTCTTAACCTTTTTGACATTACCTCCTCGTTTAAATATTAAATTGCATTTATCTTTTTTATGTAATATAATTTTTTATTAAATTATTATTTAAATAAAGTTTAAGAAAAGAGGAAGGGGGTGATGGAGATGCAGACAGGAGAGAAAGGGTAGTTGATGTGTGGCTGTAGCAAAATGAAGCATCTGGTTGTACCATCTGCGTACACGTCCCCCACAGTATAGGGTTGCCATTAAAATATGCCCACGCTCTCGATAATTGGTTTTTTTACTGTGTTTTTTTACCTGCCCGCCTTTTCCTGCTCCACGGTTTTGCTGCTTGACCTCTGGCTTCCATTGTTGGTTTTGTCTACTTGTTGCTCCTCCCCCTGGCGGTTACCATAGGCAGCTGGCGTTTCATATTCCCTGACAGCGATGGACCTCGAAATGGTGGATTACTCGGAAGAAGTGTTAGCGGAGGGTTCTATCTGGACGACCCCAAGACCTACTAAGTTAGGGTCAATTTCTTTCAGCAATGAGTTGCATGAGGCTATCTCTAGCCTCCCCTCTCTCTCAGGACCATCTGACCACCAGGTTGTTCTGCCGGACGACCCTCCAACTTGGCCATCCCTCTCCACTCCCCCGCCATCTCCGTCTTCCCTAGGGTTTGCTACGGGATGCCTTAACCCTAACCCTCCGTCCCCTACCCCTGGTCACTTACCTCAACCCCCTCATTCTGCTTACCCCTCCACTCCCCCCGCTCCTTCTTCCTCTACGGTCCCCCTGATCATGCCGTGCTCGACCTCCCTCCCCTCTGGCAGTTTCACTAGCATCCCCCCTTTAGCGGAAGCCCTCCCTGCCGACTCATCTCTTCCCCCAGAGAATCCTCCAGCCCCAGAGTACGTCCCAGATGGTCTAGGAGACTCAACAACCAAAGTTAGGACCAACAAGAAGACAAAGGGCTTTTGGACCAAAGCGGTGGATACCTTTCTTAGACTCAAGGAGGACATTCGGCTTGGCGACACTATGGACTTTGCAGACAGGGTGCTAGTAGGCAGAATAAGGGGCCGAAGCTACACAACAACTCGTCTGAAAACTTGGGTCTCAGAGGTTTGGGGGCATCATTTGGCCGACCTGCCCACTGTACAGACATTTGTGAAGGGGTGGTTTGCCCTCCGTTTCTCCAGGCCAGATCTCACGAATTGGGTCCTCTCATCCTACTAGCATTTCGAGCATGCCCCAGTCCTTCTGAAATGTTGGTCTCCACTCTTCAACCCAGACACAGAGCAGCTTGGAGTTGGCCCGATCTGGGTAAGATTACCAGGGCTCCCGTTACATTTCTGGTCCGAAGACATCTTCAGAAGCATTGGGAACTCCATCGGCTCATATATGGAATTCGACAAATCATATTTATCTACTGGCAAGATGGCCTTTGCCAGAATTTTGGTACATATGGATATAAGGGGAGGGCTGCAGGAATTCATCACCATTCAGTGGAGGTCTTTCACCCTAAAGCAGCCATTGGACTACGAGGGCATACCCTACAGATGCCGCAGATGCCACAAAGTCAGACATGTGTACAAAGATTGCCCTCTAGTTAACAAGAGAGGAAAACAACCCGTGGATAAAGATCAGGAAGCCCATACCCCATGGGACGACCCTCAATCCGCAATAGAAGGGGAAGATCCATCACAACAAGACCCGACTGAAGCAGACAAGGCACATGAGAAAGAATCAAAGAAGAAGCGTGGGAAAGCTCCTCTCCGTCCACCCTCCCCACCTCTGACAAGAGCTCGGGCGGCTATAGGGGACGCTCACACCACGGGTATGTCAACTTCTCCTTTCTCATCTGCTTATACTTCTTTTGTTTCTCCTGTATTGCCTTCCCTATCTCCACAGGATTGGAGTATGGACTTCTTGGGTTCTCCCTTAAACTTTCCCCCCTCCCACCCCCCTTGGTTCTTCCATCAGCCCCCTATGGTTTAGCACTGTACCATTGCACCTCCCCTTCTTGCTTACTCCTTCCCTCAACCCTCCCTCTTTGAGGGTCCCTCTTCCTCTCTTCCCATCCATTCCCTCCCGGAACCCCGATACCCCCTCTACTCCCGAATGCGTTCTCGGGGCCTTGATATGATTGGTTTCGAGGTCGTCTCCACCCCTCCCCCTCCCAAACCCAGGGGGCATCCCTCCCATCTCTCCAAAGCTAAACATCAGGCTGGGGAGGAGATTGCATCTGGCAAGCAGAAGACCTTAAACTGGGCCCTTAGAGCAGAGCAAGCCCCTCTCCCCCCCCCTCCATGAAGCTGCTCTCCTTTAATTGTCGTGGGGTGGCTAGCCCGGATAAAAAACTAGCCCTCAAGCGTCTATTCGTCTCTGAACCGGTAGACATTATTTTCCTTCAAGAAACCCTTGGTTCTGCAAGCACAATCACTCTCTTACTTGAATCCTGGCTACCAGGTTGGACCTTCCACTCTCTTGATGCCACAGGCAGATCAGGGGGATTAACCCTAGGCATTTGTAACAGAACCATTAAGACTCTGAGGGTTTGGGGAGGCTGGGGATTTTTGGGCGCTGATATCTACTCCCCCACCCTTGAATCTGAATTCAGGATTCTCAATGTATACGGCCCATGCCAGGACAAAGCTGGATTTTGGAGATCTTTGTTTAACTCACCCCTCCTGCAACAAGATAACATTATCTTAGGGGGAGACCTAAATTTCTCCATGGGGTTTGCGGAATCTTGGGGCAATCATGCTCAGGTGGATGCTCTGTCTGGTTTCTTTGAAAACCTCCTGGAGTCCCATAACTTTATAGACATCCCCTCAGCCAAAATGCAGCCCACCTAGAGGAACAATCGAATAGGGGAAGCAAGCCTGGCCAGATGGCTTGATCGATTCCTCACAAAAGAATACCTGGTCAATAGGGGTCCCCATATCAGACAATGGGTGAGTACGGGCGGCTTGTGGGATCACCGTCCCATATACCTGGAGCTGCATGATGTTATAGATAAACCTAAAGCCCCATTCAAATTCAATTCCACCTGGTTGCGGGACATGGAATACATCAAACTAGTGACTGATTTTTGGAGGGCAAATCCCCCAGGCTCATCTGGGAATCTCATTCAGGATTTCCTTCACAATATGAAGGAGCTGAAAAGCCTATCCAAGTCATGGGCTCTGAAGAAAAAGGAGGCGGAAGAGTTGACACTCAGGGAGGCAGAGGAGGTCATTTTTACTTTCGAGGAGGACTCAGGAGGCATTATGATATCTCAAGAGCAAAGGGACATATACTCTGATTCTCTGCAAAAGAGAACCCAAATCTTAAGGAACAAAGAAGCGAGCTGGCGGCTCCGAAGCTGGGCTATCTGGCTAAAGGAAGGGGATGATAATACCAAATTTTTCCACAAACATGCAAATGGTAGGAAGGCCATCAATACTATCTGGGAGCTCAAGGATACACAGGGGCGATTTGTTCAATCCTTTAGAGAGCTAGCTGCCCTAGCATGCTCTCATTTCCAAAATATCTATAAGGCTCCTCCTTATGCTACTCTCACAGAAGTGATGCGGACTGTTCAGCTCTTTCCAGGATTTGTAGATCAGGAGATGGAATAGGAACTATTGAGAGAAGTTACTCTGGGAGAGCTGGAAGACACCTTAAAGATGCTAAAGAAAGATAAGAGCCCGGGGCCGGATGGTTGGTCTGTAGAGTTCTACATTGCCTTTTTTGAGGTGTTAGGAATGGACCTCCTGCAAATCATTGAGGAAAGCAGAAGGAATGGGAGAATTCCGGGAAGCCTAAAATCCACTTTCATTGCTCTCATCCCTAAAACTAACAAGCCCTCCTCTTTTGATGACTTCAGACCCATATCTCTATGCAATTGTATTTACAAAATTATAGCCAAGATTATAGCCAACCGCATAAAGCCAATCCTATCCCTCCATATCTCCCAAGAACAATTTGCCTTTCTGCACAATAGACAGATTCATGAGGCGATTGGCACTGCTCAAGAACTTCTCCATTCTGTCCAGCTCCGGAAAATAAAAGGAATGATACTGAAGATAGACCTATCCAAAGCCTTTGATAGGGTCAACTGGCTCTACCTCCGGATCCTATTAACTCAACTAGGATTTCCTTTTACTTTCATTAAGTGGATCATGAGCTGCATAACTGATGTCCCCTATAGTGTTCTAATAAATGGATCGGCCTCCCCCTTTTTTCATGCTGAAAGGGGACTTAGGCAAGGATGCCCCCTGTCCCCTCTACTGTTTCTTCTCATCATGGAGGGCCTCAGCAGAATTATAAAAGAAGAACACAGACAGGGGAGAATTAGAGGCATCAAAATCACTGAATCAACTATCTTGACTCATTTGTTCTTTGTGGATGATGTCCTCATTTTTCTCAATGGCAGCCTAGGAGACCTCACCGCTCTTCACCAAGCCATGGGTACTTTCCAGAAGGCCACAGGAATGGTAATGAATGAATCCAAATCCACCTTAACTGCATCCGGCTGTGCCCAAAATGAATTACAGTTCGCTCTCAAGAGATTCCCCTTTGTTACCTACCCTATAGAAGAAGGGCTGAGATATCTGGGGTACCGTCTAAAACCCTTTGGCTATAAAATTGCAGATTGGATCTGGCTCATCTCTAAGGTGGAAAAGCGCTTGAACATCTGGTACCATAAGTACCTCTCCAGAGCAGGCAGGTTGATATTGATTAAAGCTGTTCTAGAAGCAACGCCTGTATATTGGATGACCTTAGCTTGGATTCCCAGGGGCATCCTGGATAGGTTGTAGAAAATATGTTGTCGCTTTCTATGGAAGGGGAATCAGGTAGGAAGAATTTTTGCTTGGACAAGATGGGAGACCCTGGCTCTACCCAAACGTTGGGGGGGTTGGGGGATTAAGAGATTGGACACTTTTTCCAAAGCACTAGCAGCAAAATTGGGGTGGCAGCTTCTAAATAATTGCAATCTTTGGACAAAGGTTGTCACTTCAAAATATATCAGCCCTTCAAATCCTCTAGATTGGATTCGACATGGTCATCGAACTAATGGGAATATATCTATCATCTGGAAAGTAGTAACTAAAGCCTTGGATCTGATAAGAAGCGGTCTGACTTGGAGAATTCGATCGGGATCCCTAGTGCGCATAGGGGAAGACCCCTGGGTAGGCTGTGGTAATGCACACAGACTCCCAGATGAGCTGAGACTCTTTTTAGCAGAACAGGGGATAACTCACATCAGTCACATTGCAGACAACGAGCGATCCTCTCTGGCTCAGCAGGCATGGAGAACGGGAGCAGCCCTAAATATCCCCCAGCCCTGGCAACAAGAATGGAGACACTACATTTCAGCTCTAACGGAGGCCCATATAAGGATAACTGAAGGGGAAGATGAACTCATATGGGCCTACGCCAAACACGGTCTCTATGCCCCCAAGACTGGATATCTTGTTCTTATGGATCCCCTCAAGCCGCCAGCCTTTGAGACATGGTGGAACCTTATTTGGAAACTTAAAGCAGCCCCAAGAATGAAGCTGCTTCTGCGGTCCATCCTGAACAACAAGGTCCCGGCACGTGCAAACCTCATGAAACGATCTTTCGCAGGACCATTCTGGTGTCACCTATGTAAAAGCAACAACGAAGACACAGAACATCTCTTTCTAGTCTGTCCAACCTCGCAAGAGCTATGGAATGGTACCCTTGCATCGCTCTCCATTCGAAGTAGATGGCACAGAACCGCCTTAAAGGAGGCTTGGAATAATTGGTGGAAGGATTCCACTGGGAAGGAAAGAAATATACCTTTGCTAATATGCTGGGAACTATGGATAGCAAGGAACCAAATTATCTTCCAGCAAAATCCACCCCACTGGCCTTCCATCCTTAACAGAGTGTTAGCAGAATACCACATGATTCCCGAAGAGTCCTCACATAACCAGCACAGGAATATCGAGACAGAGGTCATCAACACATCCATTCCTTGGGCCTATTTCGATGGTTCAGCTCAGGCTTCGGGCTGTGGAGGCGGAGCAGTTTTGCATTTATCAGAAACACACTCTTACAAAATTCAAATGGGGCTAGGCAGGGGAACCAACAATTATGCCGAGCTTGTTACTGCAAAAAACCTCATCCAATATGCTTTACTCAAACAATGCACAAATATGCAACTATATGGTGACTCAAAATTGGTTATAAACTGGATCAACAAAAAACATACATGCAATGCATACACATTGAAGCATATTCTGGATGGGATTCATAGACTTATCACATTTTTTGACTCTTTCATTTGTCATCATATTTACAGGGAGCGGAACACCGTTGCTGACCACTTATCCAAAGAAACAACGCTCAGGGATGACGACACTTGGTTGATTTGCGAGGAACTGGATGGTGCCGTTTATCAACACTATCATAGACCCTTTATAGACCCTGAAGCTATCTGAAGCAGCATTGAAAAGAGACAGATTTCTTTTTGATGATTATCTTTTTGATTATTTGTAAATAGTTATCAGAACTTATCACACCCTCCCTGCGAAGAGGCCAGACAGACAATTATTTTTTGTTTATTCTCACTCACTCCTTGTGTGGAGGAATGCATAGTTTTCTCTATTTTTGGATAGGCACTGCCTTATTAAAGTAATGCGTATGCAAAGTAATGTGTATGCATATACAGAATGTAATTTTCACCTTTAATGAAAATTACGACTTTTTCCACGGCAAAAAAAAAGAAGAAAAAAAAAGAGAGAAATGTTTAAGAAAAGTGGAAAAAACAATAACATTACCTCCTCGTTTAAATATTAAATTGCATTTATCTTTTTTAATGTAATAATTTTTTTTATTAAATTATTATTTAAATAAAGTTTAAGAAAAAGTAATGCCTATGCATATACAAAATGTAATTTTCACCTTTAATGAAAATTACGAATTTTTCTATGGAAAAAAAAAAAAGAAAAAGAAAAAAAAAGAGAAAAATATTTAAGAAAAGTGGAAAAAACAATAACATTACCTCCTCGTTTAAATATTAAATTGCACTTATCTTTTTTAATGTAATATAATTTTTATTAAATTATTATTTAAATAAAGTTTAAGAAAAGTGGAAAAAACAATATTACAAACCATGATTAGCTTATTTTATTACAAATATCTCTGTTAACCTTTTAACATTATCTCCTCGTTTGAATATTAAATTGCATTTATCCTTTTTATGTAATAATTTTTTTATTAAATTATTATTTAAATAAAGTTTAGGAAAAGTGGAAAAAACAATATTACAAACCATGATTAGCTTGATGTATGGGTGATGTTACTTGGGTGAACAGCGCCTTAATATTATAACTAGTAAAGACAATACAATACATTTGTTTTCTATCCTAAATACTAGTTAGGTTGAAAGTCTTTAGTTTTGGAGCATGATTCAATATAATTTTTTTAAATGGTTGAGTGTTTGTCTTATGAGAGAATATATTAATAATGAAGTTTGATTCAATATAATTTTTTTAAATGGTTGAGTGTTTGTCTTATGAGAGAATATATTAATAATGAAGTTAGATTCAAGTTGATAGGTTAATTAATTATGTGATTTTTTATATGGTTTTTATTTTTAGTTTATATATTATAAATTTTAAATAAAATAAAATAATAAAATTTAAATCATCCACAAATACGATGAATTATATTTGTTGGTTCGAAATGTATCGACAAATGAATTATAATGTTATTTTCACCAAAAACTCTTCTTTATAAACTTAATATGTATAGCAGAAACCTAAATTCAATAATCAATTTACATCTCATAAATTATATAAATTATATATATAAATAAATAATATAAATTAAAAGAAAAAACAAATAACACATTCCCTAAAATCAAACGCAACGCAGGATAAAGGAAAAAAATGGAAACTAAAAGGAGTTAGTGAACGGTTTACCTGCAACCATAGATTTTCCAATAAGCAATGAATAAATAATATTATAATAAAATGGTAGGCAGCATTAGAGCAAGATGGGAGCCGTTGGAGATGCAAGTATGTAAACCCATCTACACGCTAACGACTTAAAGATACAATACCATGCCGTGTACACGTGCTTCACACTCTCCGTCCATGCCGAGGGACCTGAATTCCAGGGCAGCAGCTACTGGAGATTCGAAAGATTCTGTTCAACGTCTCTGCCATACAGTGCCTTGCGTGGTTTGTTTTCATCAAGGCGTGCTTGCGTGCCTTGCGTGCTTGTATTTAAAGAGATTCGAACCTACTACTTTTGCGGAATTAGTGAAACCTCTAACTAAATAGAAAGTGGTTGGAAATTTCATTTAAAATTGAAAGTTGCAGATTTTATTAATTCTGCGGAAGTTGGAGGTTTCATTAATTTATTAGGGAAATAAGTGTTCCAAGATTGCTATAACTGGGTTGGGTTAATAAGTCAAAAAGATTAGAGGTGAGATTGATGAGAGGGAATTGAGCGAAGATGTGGGCAAGAGTCAGTGTAAAAGGAAGTGTTTTTCATCTTCCACCTTCTTAGTCTCACAAATTTGACAAATTCTATCGTCCCAGGGAATCTTGGGAGTAGACCACCGCCTGTGGTCTCACTACGAAGCTCATGAGAGTTAGTTTTGATCCTAACAATGTTCATTTTCTTCTTAGTGCTAGTATCTTGGGAGTAGACCACCGCCTGTGGTCTCACTCCGAAGCTCATGAGAGTTAGTTTTGATCCTAACAATGTTCATTTTCTTCTTAGTGCTAGTCAACATAGAGAGATAATTCTCGTTATCGAGGGTGGGGTTGATCACCTCCTTATAGTACCCTAGCTTCCTTTTACCCTCTAGTGCCTCAGCATCCCACATCTTGTCCTTAAAACTGGAGGTAATAATATCTTTGATACTGTCCTTGCTTCCCATGATGATCTTCTCCTTAATCCCCCAAAAGTTGAGCCAAAACTAAGCATCTTTATGCCACTTGTGCTTAAGGCACAGATGGGAATTTTGAATTAAGCCGTTATTAAATATTTTTTAAAATAATAAAATTATTTAAATCAATAGTTTTTTAAAACAATTTTGTTTATTGTTATTTATATTAGATTTTTTATTTATATTTTTTTTCCTTTCTAAATTGAAATCTAATATAATTTTTGGTAAGATTGTAAATTTTAATTATTTAAAATGTATTTTTATATACATAAATAAATTTAGTGTTCAAAAATATTCTAAAACCATTTAACATTTATAAATTATATAACAAAAATTTATAATTCCAAAAATTCTTTATCAAATTTAAAATCAATATAGATCTATCTCTACGAAGGATCTATGGAGGGTTGAGAGAATCAAATCTCTCAAGATGCAAATTTTGAGTACATAGCTTGAGGAAAAATTTGCATCTCTAGAGATTTGATTCATCTTATGGCTTGGTAGATATTTAGTTAAAATAAATCTATTTTGGTTCTTAATAATATTATTTATACTATATAAATTTCACATTTCTATGTAAAAGTATTATAATTTTTAATTTTATTAAAATCTTGATTTAATCTTTATGGAATATTTTTAGTAGTGAAGAGAGAGGGTTTAGATGTATCTCAAAAGTAATTATAACCTTTTTCTTTTAGATTTAATAAAGGAATGTTATAAAACTAAATTAAATTAAAATATTTATAACTACCAACTGAAGGAGGGTATAACCTTTCATATTACAATGTTTGAGGGAGCTTGCTTGCTTGCTCAAGAAGCCACAAACCCACCCTCAACTTAATTACCGAAGTTAATCACTTGTAGACCAGATTGAGCCACTTCCCGACAAATGAGTTATGAGATACAACTAGGATAGAGTTGTTCTTTGACAATCAAAGTTAAGAAATGTGATTGGGGAAGTGGGGTAGAGGACAATGCCCATCCCCCTCGTACATCAAGGAGATAGACATGCAGCCTCTCAGACACATGGAAAAGCATTGTGAAGAAGATATGAAGACATAACTCAAGAGGATAAGTCCTATTTTGCTCACTTTGGGTTGGATAGTTTTGGTGTTGGCGTTCTTGACAAAATGGTTTTCTAACTGCATTATTGATTGTTGACATGTGTGGAAGTACTTGGGGTTTGACAATAGAAGACAAAGTGATCTTTGTGTTGTTATGTAGAGCTCGACGCAAGAGTTAAACCTTTGTGAATTTTGGGTGAAATCCCTGTGAATTTTGTGAGGCCATTGGACTATGTTTTCTAAGCCTGTTTGGTTAGTGGGAGGTTAAGTGGATGACTAAATCACTATGGTGCTTATTGTATAGCCGATAAACCACTTTGAAAGGGCATTGTGGGTCACTAAGGTGCTTGTTGAGTAGTTAATAAGAAACCTTGATAGTGAACACTAGACCCATGTGCTGCTTGCAATGAAAAGACAACTTATAAACCACCTAGATAGTGGATTTTAACTCCTAAGACTGAGCAACACCCTATCTGAACCTTGGGCGAATCCCCATGAATGAAATTAGAGGAAAGAATGAGTCACTATGGTGCTTACTATTAAGAACAACTAATAAACCACCTTGGTGCTTGCTATAGGTACAATTGATAAACCACCTTGGTGCTTGCTATTAGAGGGAAGTTGATAAACCACCTAGACATTGGATTTATACTCTAAGTATTTAACTAATCCTTTGGTGTGAAATCCCTCAGAAAGCATCTCCTTAAACATTGGATCTGGCTTAGGGATGGTTAGCTACAAGAAAGCAACAATGTAGCTAGCCTATGTTGGGTGGAGAGTGGAAGTCCCTCCTTTAGTTTCCAACCAATTTGAGACATACATATAAGTATATTACATTTATATATTTGAATCATGAATTGTGATGTTCAATGCTTTACTTACATCTGGTATGAGTTATGGTATGTCTATGAATGTTAATGAATGTCTAGACTGTGTTGTTCGATATTATGTTTATGATTGATATCAGAAACTATGTTTATGCTCTCTTATTTGACATCAATAACTTACGCATGTATTAGTTCAGTTTGTTCATAGGAATATTAACAATGTTCAAAAGATAGACAACAACACTTATTGTTTAATTACAAGAACATGTGTGGTGAATTGATGTTCGCAACTCTTTGAACAAGTTTGATAAAATCACAAGGGAAGTGATGGTATTTTGTTAAACATTTTTTTGAATTGATGAAAAGAACATCTTAAAATAACGTGTTTTCTTCATAAAATTAGTTGAATTACATTGTCGGGATTAATTTAATTATTCTTTTAATTAAGGTGCTAAACTAAAGTTTAACTATTATTTAATCATTATTTAATTAAAATTTAAATCTATTGGCCTAAGGGTTATAGTATGAGGGAGATACAATGTCGACCCGCAGAGATGCAGTACCGACCCAGGATTGTAGTACCAGGGAGATAGAGTTTCGACTCGGGGAGATCCAATACTGGTCTGGGGAAAAGGAACCTAAGGAAAGTTATCCCGATTGAGTATGGTACCAAGCATAATGACATTGGGGAAGTGATATGGGGAACGTGGTACAGGGGTGGTGATCCCAAAGGACACAGTATCGGGGAAGTGGTCCCAGGGAATATTGGTCTAGGGAAATGTAGAACTGAAAGCATGGTACTAGGGAAGCTAAATGATCTGTTGATACCAATATGAAGTCATATCAGGAAAGAGTATTAAAATATGAAGAAAATGAGTTTCTTGTAAAATCACTTTATTAATCCCGAGAACTAATCATAATTAATTAAATTAATGATTGCGATTGGTGCTAAGCTCAAGTGATTAGTTTGAAACTAGTATCAAGAGATTTAATAATGGAATGTTTCATAGTATGCACCAATCCGAATATGGGACCCTAATGCCAAGATGATATCTATTGAGTGTACCCCAATGCCAAGATGATATCTACTGAGTGGACCCCATTGGGATGTCGATAATCGGGCCATTGGGACTTAGAAGAGATAAGCAAATGTAAGATAGGCCCGATGATGATGGCCCTGATGTTAATGGGCCAATGTTTCCCTGAGCCGTCGATCCTTAGTCAAGCCTCATTACATGATGATATATCAAGAAATCTAATTCATGGTGGTGTGGGTTCCCTAAGGACCACACATGGTGCTGGTGTGGCACCACGTAGGCCACATAGATTTCTCTTGATGACATGACCTCTTTTCATGGGATAAATTTCTAAGGGGAATAAATTTTCACTCGGGACTCAATTGGAGGTAAAATTTATATTCTCATAAAGCTCTTAACAAGCTAAATGAGATGGTGGCTATTAGTTTTAGAGTTTGAAGAATTCGAGGAAAAGAGGTTATTGTATCCCCATCTTCATAAAATACCATAGTGAGTGTGTCAAAAAGGTCGCACTCCTACAACTTGAGATGGTTTAAAGGTATCAGAATGTAGGCTTTTGTGAGTATAATTATTTAGAAAAATGTCTTTAGGATCCATCAAATGTGTTTTGAACCAACAAATGTGGTTCATCATTAAGGCGAAAAGATCAAGAAAATTTTATCCAATAAGGGTGATAGGTGCTATAGAGTGGCATTAGAGCTAAGGTTCAACACTTGGACTAGATGGGCCGTGGAAGATATTACATATACAAAGTGGTATCAAAACTAAGGTTTAACACTTGTACTAGATGGGCCTTAGATGATTAAAATAAAAATATCTAAGATGAAATTGGAGCTTTTGTATAGAGTGGTATCGGAGCCAAGGTTCAACAATGGACTTGAAGGAGCTCACACACACAACATATAATTTAATTTTATATGGACAAGTCAATTAAATTATTGTATGAATGTTGATTTAAACCAACATTTGATTTGGTTGCTAACCAATATGGAATTCTTATTTGTCCTTTTGTTTTCTAGAAATATGTAACTAACATGGGTTTTGGTTATGCGAACAACTTCAAGTCAACATGCTTAGTGCTAACATGCCAAGGCCATGATTAATATATTTAGCTTAATTCAATTGACAATTTTGTGTGTGTGATAGCACATAAGAAGACACAATATACAATATAAAACAAACACATTAGCAATAGAATGATACATTACAACATGGATAGAACCCATCTGAACCTAGAAGGAGACTTAGTTAGAAAGAGGTCAGAAGAAAACTCCCTTAATTGGATGGATACCTTAGAATATTGAGAGCTTAAATAATTAGGAGATACAAGGATGAAAATTAAAAGATTTTTTGAGCCCAAGAAAAGCCAGTAGAGGTGAATCTAGTGATATTATAGAGCTTATTAGATATGCAAAGACAAAATCAACATGAACCTAGTGATAGTTATTTCGATAAGCATCAATCCAAGCAAAGTCCATCTGAAATCTAGAAGCATGGGTTGGAAACCAATAAGGACACAAGATAGCAAGTCAAAGAAAAGGCATAGGTAGACAAGTGAAGACATAGTGAGAGGATGAACTCCACTTAGCATTTTAGAAAAAGAAACAAACAACCATGCCCAACTATATAGTGTTACAACTAGGACAATAAGACACCACCAACAAATAAAGAGTGATAAAAACACAATGTTGGAAAAATTCAAAATAAAAGCCCATACCTTTGATGGAGAGATTAAGAAGAGTGAAGAAGTAGAAGCTTGGATTTTGGGCTTAAAGAAGTACTTCAGATTCCATGCCTATTCTGACAATATGAAAGTTGGGGTAGCCATTTTTAACATGAAAGGAAAAGCTACCATATGGTAGGAAGATCTTAGAAATATCAAAGGAATAAGAGAAAATGACCTGAATCGGAAAATATTTGAGAAATATCTCCAATGAAAGTACCTATCTGAGAGGTACTATGACAACAAAATCAAAGAGTTTCATGAGAATAAGTTGGGACAAATCACTTTGGATGCCTACACCAAATTTTTTGAACTATTGAGGTATGTTCCCTACATCAAGGATGAGAAGGTGAATATTCAAATATATCTTAGTGGTTTACCATAGTCCTACCAAGACAAAATTGAATTTGATGAACCAAAGACATTGAAGGACACTATCAGGAAGGCTGAGTATTTCTATGATCAATCCAAGCATAAGGGAAATTTTTAAATAGATTAGAAGAAGAAAGACAAAACCAATTTTAAATGGGAAGGACCAAAATCCACACGGTATAAGAAAATGGGGAAAAATTGTCAAGTTCCATACACATGTTAGAGGTAAAATATATCAAAACTCACCCACTACCAATAGAGATTGACCTATCAAATAAACAAGAGAAGAGGCAATGGAACCTAGAAGGAGGTCATTATAGTGTTGAGGATATGGAGAGGATCATATGTTGAAATATTACACTCACAAGTAAACAAAGTAGCAAGAAGTTGTACAATGTCCAAGAGAAAACAATAGTGAATGATGTGGCTCAAAGCATACATGGGATTTATGGAACATTACAAATGAGACAAGAAGGTCACCAAGCATTGGTGACCAAAATGGAATGTATGGTTTCCAATCAACTTGTTTCAATTTTAGCTGATCTAAGTTCTAATTTTAGTTATGTTAGCCCAAAAATTACAAAGGAATTTTCCTTACAAAGGAAACCACATGCCAAATCATCATTGGTTCCACTAGCCGTGGGAGTAAAAAAGAGAGTGGCTAATTTGGTGGAGTCATGCCATATGGAAATAAGTGGCATGCCCACAACTGGCATGCTTAAATTTTTTCCATTAGGTTCATATGATATCCTAATTGGAAAAGATTGGATGGAAACCCAAATGACCAAAGTTGTCTATTATGGTAAATCATTAGAATGTCTCAATGATGAAGGAGAGGAAAAGGTATTGCAGGGATTAAGAAATCCTCTTTCAGTAAGGAAAATTTAAGTGCTTCAAGTGAATAAATGCAACCAAAAAGGGTGTGATTTGATTTTTATTCAAGTGACTAGTGTAGTAAAGGACATTGAACTCACAATAAACGAATACTACATTTTGAAACTATACAACAATGTATTTCTAGAGGAAGTGCCAGGATTTCCACCCAGGAAGGAAATCAATTTCTTCGTTGAATTGATTCCCGGTTCTATGCCAGTTTCTAAAGCCCCATATCACATGAGCACGTTAGAGTTGGCGGAATTAAAACTACATCTAGAAGAAATGTTGGATAAAGGATACATCAGACACAACGTATCACTTTGGGAATCCCCAACACTATTTGTAAAGACGAAGGATGGCACACTTCACCTATGCATTGATTACAAGTAGTTAAATAAAGCTACGGTGAAAAATAAATACCCATTTCCTAGAGTTGATGCTTTATTTGATTATCTGAGAGAAGCCACATAGTTTTCCAAGATAGATTTGAAATATGGAAATCATCAAGTTATAATTAAAGATGAAAACATTCACAAGAAAACTTTAATCATGAGATATGGGCACTACAATTTTGTGGTGGTACCATTCAGGCTCACAAATGCCCTAGCCACATTCATATGCCTGATGAACAATGCCCTCAACCAATAATTGGAAGTTCATGTTAGTTTTTGTTGATGAAATTTTGATTCACTCAAAACCAAAGAAGAACATGAAGAGAAATAGAAGGCAATGTTGCAACTACTGTGAGAAAAAAAATTGTATGCCAAACTTAGCAATTGTGATTTCTTCCAAACACAAGTGCAATATTTGGGACATGTCATCTCAAAGGAAGGAGTATATGTGGATCCATAAAATATCAAGGCCATAATGGAGTGACCCACTTCTTGAAATGTCACATAGGTAAGATCCTTCATGGGATTGGCCATATATTATCAACGATTCATCCAAGGTTTTTCAAATATTGGACATCCAATCACAACTTTACAGAAGAAAGGAGTGAAATTTCAATGGAGATCACATTGCACATCTAGATTTGAAAAGCTCAAGCACTTGTTCACATATGTTCCTATTCTAAGATAATAGACTTAGAGAAAGATTTCCTAGTTTTCAAAGATACTTGTAAGGAAGGGCTAGGTGGAGTCCTAATGCAAGAAGGACATTTAATATGCTACAAATCAAGGAAACTAAATGAGCATGAAAGGAACTATGTTATGATGAATTAGTGATGGGAATAATCATGCACATTTTGAAGATGTGGAGGGACTACTTGCTTGGGATAAGGTTTGTGTTGATGTTAGATAATGGAAGACTCATATGCTTGTTTGATCAACCTAAGCTAAATTCTAGGCAAGCTATATGGTTGAATTTAATTAGTGAACTCAATTTTTAAATCAAGCATATTAAAGGCAAGGAAAACTAGGTAGTGGACGCACTTAGTAGAAGTCTATGATAATATCACTTCGAATCCATGAGCACTAGTGAAATTGACACCAAAGAAAAGACTAAAGAAGTACTGCTACATGATGAGTATTTATAGTATGTGAAGGAATTCTTACAACATGAACTTGATGGAACAATAATCATTAATTACAAGCTAACTGAAGATGGTATGTACCTTGAGTGACCTAATTAAATAAACTCATAATGGATGAGTTCCACAAAAGACCTTATTTAGGTCATCCTGGTTACCATAAAATCATAACAACCATAAAGAAATCATATTACTGTCTAGGAATGGAGAAGGAAATAGTTGAATAGATTTCTGGGTGCCTAGAATGTCAACAAGTCAAAGTAGAATGCAGACATCCAACGAGATTACTAAAAACAATTCCAATCCATGTGGAAATGGGAAGTCATATCTGTGGACTTCATCATAGGATTGCTAAAGACATCCAAACAACATGATGTCATTATGGTGGTAGTGGAAAAAAGAGTGAGGTAACTCACTTTATAGCTATTAAGTCTGCTCACAAACCTATTGACAT
Organism: Pinus tabuliformis; assembly: GCA_031772625.1. Taxonomy (NCBI): domain Eukaryota; kingdom Viridiplantae; phylum Streptophyta; class Pinopsida; order Pinales; family Pinaceae; genus Pinus; species Pinus tabuliformis. Next base: position 173,000,573 of record CM062810.1, on the reverse strand, counting down.
AGCTCAAAGTTTTATGAAAGAAATATTTAGATCGCATGGCATACCTAAAAATATCATTTAAGATTGGGATGCCAAGTTCACTTCAAATTTTTGGAAAGCATTTTTTGCGGGCTTTGAGACTCAACTAGAACTTAGCATAACATATCATCCTCTAATAGATGGTCAAATTGAAAGGGAAAACATAATTCTAGAAGACATGGTAAGGATGTATGTCATGCATCAATTGAAGAGGTGGGAATAGTTCCTACCATTAGTTGAATTTTCATACAACAATGGGTATGAAGAATCACTTATGATGAGTCTGAGTCCTTTTGAGGCATTGTATGGTAGAAAATGCAACACTCCCATTAACTACGATGACCTAGTGAATAGAGTGGTTCTTATACTTGACATGTCGAGAGAAATGGAGGAAGAAGTGATTAATATTAATCAAAATTTGAAAGTAGCCTAGGATAGGAAAGCGAGTTATGTACACCAATAAAGATTGCACACAAAATTCCAAGTGGTAGAGCATGTATATATTTTCATCATACCAAGGAAGAGCTCAGTAAAAGTGGGTCATGTGCTAAATTAGCACCCATATTTTGTTAACCATTTCAAATTTTGGAAAGAGTGGGGCCATTATCTTATAGACTGGTCTTGCCACCCATTGTAAAAGCACACAATTCTTTTCATATTTCTTTGCTTAAAATGTGTGTACATGATAGTAGTCATGTGATTATTTGGTATATAGGTGGAATCCAAGGTAGAACTATAACCTGAACCACTATGCATCTTGGATTGGAGATAGACCATGCTCTGGTATTGAGGAATAGAGAAGGTTAAGGTGTAATGGAAGCACATTAGACCTGATGAAGCTACTTGGTAATTTGAAGACCAAGTGGGAGAACTCTACCCCTTTTTGTTTAACATATAGACTGATGTGAGAGCTATTAATTATAAAGCTCATTTTTATTTTCGGATTATAGAACATTGAGGATGGTGTTCCTTTAAGAGGGTGGGGTTTGTAAGAATGATTAATATCTTTTATTACGAGCCTATGATTTTGCATCTTAAACATAATGTGAATACCAAACTCGACATAAATAATTGAAAGAGCTATGAATAGAAAGGAATAATTGTAGATAAATAAAAGGAACACAATGAGATTGATAATGAAGTTGACCCAGTGTGGGTTACGTCTCCGGATCCACTTATAAAAAGTGGCCTCTTCAATTTTGATGCAAAATAATCAAAATTACATCAAATTCCTCAATCTCAAAAGTCGACTCTTTATTTTGCAGTTGTACAAAAGCCTAAAAGAACCCTACACAACACTCTCTCCTTTCTCTGACCTTCAAAAGGGAATAAAAAGAGTGTTTTCATCACATACACAGTGATAAAAAACACACATAAACTAGGGCTCAATCTTTTCTTCACAAAAAAATTGTTGTGGTACAATGAAAATTCTTTTAGTATATATAACTTTGGGGATCAACAACCCTGGGGTTGAACCCATGGAGGTTGCGACCCAAACTAACCATATTAAACATATTACCAACCAAAAATAACATGATCCTCAACCAACATTGGTGTACATGTTGCATTGGTTATAACGTTATGACAATTTATTTTTGTATTGGTTGGTGGTGATAACAAGGATTGCTTGTTATGGGAGGTTGCAGAGTTGAGCCCAAAACTTCCCTTATATGACACCTTTTTATAACTAAAAATTAAATATGGTTTATGTCAATTATATTGCAACTGTCATCTGTTGGTCCATTGGTGAGGTTGCTTCACCTTCTCCCACAAGGTCAATGGTTTGATTCCCCATCTAAGCATTTAGAGATAGTTAAGCCCAATTTTTACCAACTGAGGTTCCATGTGATTGGTCTAGGTGTCACCATAGGATTGGTCCACCTGGAAACTAGTTAGTGTCATGCCTTTTCAACCTTTCCACGTCAGCCATTGAGTTAGCTTTCCATGTCATCCACCAAGTTAGCACCAACGCCACATGTCTGTTCTAGAGCTTGCCACGTGTTCTCCAATTGTCATGCCAATTCGGATACCACATAATCATATAGTCTATCATGTCATCTATACAACCTTGTCACATGTAACCTGCAAAACATGCCACATCATCTATATTATCACGCCATGTGTCCTTCATACAACCTACCACGTGTCACCCTTTGGGACTACCACATGTCACCTATGTCCTTCCTTTTTGCATGTTTTTGTAAAACTTTAGAACGTGATAAATTTCCCATATGAAGTCCATTTGAGCCCATTCAAGTTGAATTGGAAAGGCCCCATTGAGATATATGTCATGGATACATTTTCATCATGATTTGGGACTACTGAATTTTGAGGCATCTAGATCCTACAGAATCAAGCCTCCCGAGTAGGAAGCTTTTAAACCACCAAGAGTTAAATTACTTAACAAATAGGTGGGGGTATTTCTCCCTCACTTTCCCTATCTCGATCCACCATAATTTACTTGGATTCATTCCCTTAAGACCTACTCAAATATTTTCCACATTTCCCTGTCGTGAATTTGTCATCTTCTTGTCTAAAATGACATATTCTTGCAACTTGTTTGGATACTTAGGAGAAAAATCATTGATGGATCATGGAAAAATTTAGTGGTTAATATTCACAAGTGGGCTAATTTTCCCTGTTTTTTCCCACAAAAAAAATTTCCAATTTTGATTTTTTCTAAAAATGGTTTGCCCAAATTTTGTAGTATAAAATTATTTTAGCGTAAATATCGCTTAAATTTTATTGGTACTATATATAAAATAAATAGAAATTTCAATATTTTTATAAAGATATCTCCAAATATTTTACAGTTTGCATATTATGGACTAGTAAGATTCGCTGAGGTTTTTAAACTTTAATATAAATTTTGATCCTTAAACTTTCCTTGTGATGGAGGGAACTTGAATACTCTCATCTCGATCTATGATCATTGGAGGCTCATATAGTTTCAAGTTCTCTACATTCACAACTTGTTGGAAATAATGATTAATACTAAGAGGGGTGGGGGGTGAATCAATATTAAGGCCAATTTTATCTTTTATGTCAATTTATATTTTTGTTCAAGCCTGGAATTCATTCATTTGAACCATCAACAATATATCATGTAGAAACAATATGAATAAACACATGAACACACAATATCAACTTGAGAAACACACACATATGAACACAAATATTTGACGTGGAAACCCAAAAGGGAAAAACCGCTAATATTTGGTTATTATGATGCAAATATAAGCTCATACTCTATTTACATCATAATAATTTGTGGGCCACCACTCACAGGAAGCATCAACTCCCTTAGTTTGTTTGCTAGCACCCACTAGCAAGAAACATCAACTCCCTTTTTTTTAGACACCTGATCTACTTACCATTGAGCACCAACTTAAGTGTGGCTACCAATATCCACCTGGATCAGTCCCCCCCCCAGGAAGCAATGTCTCCATTGCATGCAAAGCCTCCATGAGGTGAGGAAAGTTTTGTTGAACTTGGTCCCTGGTGAACCACTTACCCTAGTGAAGGAGTTGTCTTGCTTTGACAACTTGATATCGCTGGATCCTCTGTTAGCGAGTGTTCTTGATCTGTGTGTCCATGATCCTATCAGTTGTGGCATGTTCGATGTAGCTTGGGTTGAGCTATGTTGTTGTCATCTACTGAACAATGTCAGATGTGTCCAACAATGGGGGAAAGTATGGCCATTGTCGCTCCACATTGAATATTGGGTGCAGGTCAAGAAATGATGGAATGTTGAGCTCAAAGGCATTGTCCCCTACATCCTTGGTGATGGTGTAGGACCCATATTTGAGTGGGAAAAGCTTGCGGTGGTTCCCAATGAGGTTCTCCTTCTACAAATGTAACCAAACTTTGTTGCCCACGTATAAATTGTGTGGCACCCGATGTTGATCACGACGTTGCTTATACTTAGCATTGGCTCTATCCAATATGTCATGGAATTGCTAGCGGATGTGATGAATGCACTCAATGAAGTTGTTAGCCTTGTCAACTTCAGATTGGACATGAGTTGAATCAGCCTGAGTAGTTGCAAATGGTATGGCCACATCAATGTGACATAGTGGCTAGAATCCCAACCCCACCTGAAAGGGGTTGTGGCCAGTTGAGCTATGGAGAGTTCTGTTGTAGTTATGTTGGACATAGGGGAGGATTTCATCCCATGTGTGTGGATGCTTTGAGTTGTACATGCGCATAATGTGCACGATCATCCTGTTGACGACCTCTGTTTGGCCATCAGTTTGGGGGTGGAAGGTTGTGGACTTAGTGAGCTTGGTATCCAACATCAACCAGAGGGTTGACCAAAATGTACTTAGGAACTTGTTGTCCTGATCTAAGATAATGGACAGTGGTATATCAAAGTGTACCCACACTCGTTCAAAGAAGTGATTAGCAGTGGCTTCTACTATGATACTCTTCTTCCAAGCCGCCATAATGGCCATCTTAGAGAACGTGTTGATGACCACAAAAATGCAGTCATTGCCATGCTTATTAGAAGGAAGGCCCGACATGTGATCAATGGAGATGGATTCTGAAGGCCGACTAGGAGTAGGCAGAGGAGTATATAGGCCTTACTTCTTTATTGTTGGTTTGAAAATGGCGTAGGCAGTGGAGTATCTGATGTACTTAACAACATCCTATCAAAGGTTAAACCAATAAAAATACTTCTACAAAACTGCCACTGTTTTCTCTACTTTGAAATATCCAACGGCCCGACTATAGTGTGCCTCCAAAATCATATTGGCACGCTCACTTGAAGGAACACAAAGGTGTCCTAGGCAGCATAACAGTGCACTATGGAGGTGAAAATTTGGAACTTTCTTGCCTTCAAGGAGCGTCTGGTATGTGTTGCCGAATTTTGGATCACTCTTGTAAAGATGCATCCACCTTAAAGTCTCGTTTCCACAAGAGTCGAGCATAGTGGTCAACGACCATAACCGGTGGTCGAATGAGACAATATGCAACATTATTGGTGTTACCCTTCTGGTAGTTGATGTTCAAATGTAACTGTTTGTAGATATGTGGAGAATTTCTTATGGTGATCATTCTGTAACTTTCCTTGTGTCTGTATGAATTGCAGGGTCAATGGTTTGTGTGGATGACTATTTCCTTCCCCAAGATGTAATGCTTCCATTGTCAGCATGCCTGGACGGTGGAATACATCTCTTTGTCATAAATGGTATACTTTCAGACTATATCTGAAAGGGTCTCACTGTGATATGCCATCGGATGCCCCTGCTTGGTAAGAACTGCACCAATAGCATAGCCGAAGGCGTTTGTCTCAATTTCAAATGGTTGCTGCAGGTTTGGTAATGTGAGCATTGGTGTAGAGAAGAGGTGATGCTTCGACTCAACAAATTTCTTCTATTGGGATTCAGACCAAAATAACTTTGGTTTCACTCTGCCCTTGGTGACTTGACTCAAAGGCCAAGTGATATGAGAGAATCCCAACATGAACCTGCAATAGAAATTGGCAAGACCCATAAAGTTGCGGAGCTCTGTTAGAGTGATTGGGGTTGGCCAATCCTGAATAACTTATATCATGGTTGGGTCCACATGCACACCTCGCTCATTGTTGGGCATCAAATCCCCCACAGCATGTTTTTTGGGCTCAAAGCCCAAGTTTTGGTCAATTTATTGTAAGGACTCCAAGAAGTATGGGCGCAGAGTGCGAAGTGTATAATTGAGTCATAGGGTTGTCCGCCCTAAGCTTTGTAATATAATATATTGTAATGTCAGCCTACCCATGGTCCGCAGACCATGGGATTGTATAAATAGAGCGAAGCTCTAAGTTGTAAAGTAGTGAATCATGGAATATTAGAGATGGAATAATATCTCTGAGTCTGTAAGTCTGAGTCTTGGGTTTTAGTAGTAGGAAGAGGCTCTGCAGCTACGTGCGTAGAGGCCTAGTAGAGTCTGCAACTGAGTGCGCGGACCCCTGCAGCTGAATGCGCAGGGCAGAGTCGGGATTGTAATTGAAGAAGAGCATTAATAAAGATAAGTTTGATTCTGAATACTGTGTATCTATGTTTCCTTTTATGTTCATGCATTTATACTATTTTATGGTTGTGTGCACTTGTATGAATGTTGAATGGTAAATAAGAATACTGGGCCCACACAAATAAGTTAAGAACTATAATAATATCACAGTAAGAATAAAGGATCAGGATAGTACTTTCTAAGCACTCCTTACGGCGCTGTGCGAAGGCAGTTGCATAGGTTACGAGGGATAGACAGCTGCGCAGAGCAGCGCGAGTGCGCAGGTTCAGACCGCAAACATTCCAAAACTTCATCAAGACATCCCTAGGGTGTGGAAATTTGGTTCCAACACCCTCCCATACTACCTTGAGTGAGACCTAAGTTTGTGCACCGTGGACTGTTGCCGAAAGGGCCGATAGTTTCGGGATTTGTTTGGCTAAATCACCTCTGAACCTGGGTCGAGCCCCAACAAGCCAACAAATGGTTCCGTTTTCACGACCAGGATCTGCATAAGGGATGTCTGATGTCGGAACATTGGAATCCAATGAAGAAAGAAATTGAAGAGTGGTTGGACGAGAGAATTCACGAGTTCACAATAAAGGAAAATAGGAATGCACGAATATCTGAAGAACAATGGTTGGAGCGCTATTTATATACGGAGATCCATGAGATTTTCTTTGCTTCCTTCCCATATGACCTATATGAGTGGATCACGAGGTTAGTAGACAGCCAAGGAAGGTGTAGACTTGATAAACCGATCGCGTGGACTCTAGAACTAGTGTGCAGATTAGAAGCCTCGAGAGATAGGATCACGTGCGTTGTGGACCATTGGCTTGACCAAATTATAGGTGGATTCATCACTAAGTTTGTAGTAGATATGACCGTCAGCTACAAAAAGGCAGAGCGACGCTTCCTCAAGGGACCATGAGGTAAGTACATTAAGTCTTTGAACACTTGGATTAAAATGTTATTGTGCAAAAATCAGGTTATATAAATAAATTAATGTTTGGGGCTACGCGAAGTGCAAGACCCTATAGAAATGACGATAGGGAAGGGATAGAGAGTAGCCCTTTGATTTCACTGTGAAGAGAAAGCAAGGAAGAGCTTGCAGAAGTCTCCCCTCTAAGTGTGGTTAGTCTAATAAGACAACGGATCCCGCGATTACCACCTCCACCCACATCCCCACCGGTATCACCAGTTTCACTTCAATCTCCACCCACCCCACCTCCGCCACCGGCGCAGTTTAGTATGGCGAATGCAATCAAACTTCCAGTGTTCAAAGGGGTAGGAAATGAAGACCTGGACCAGTTTTTATTCGTTGTAAGAGCAGTATGGGAAGCACATGGTGTTGTGGATGACAACATAAGGAAGGTGACGTTGGTCAGCACACTACAAGATCGTGTGCTGACATGGTACATTAAGTACTCAAATGATAATTCGAACGAAGGAATCGCAAAGATTTAGATAGCACTGGACAAGGAATTCAACAGGCCGAAATCGGAAACACAATCAATTATTAAGTTCAAGGAGATCACGATGCTCTCGGGCGAGACCCCTTGGGATCTAGATCAGAGGTTGGAAGGTATGATTCGTGAAGCCAATATGACGTTGACTAATGCGCAACGCCACGTGTGGTTCGTAGCGTCACTGTCACCACATTTAAGGACGACGTTGTCACAACAGAAGCTAACCACACAAGATGAAGCATTGGAAATGGCAATGAGATTGCATGAGACCCCGATACAAGATCTTTCTTTGGGAGTCCAACAAATACATGCGTAACTGTAGAATTTGTGTTTGGAAATGCAGAGTCTGAGGCAAGATAGGACATCGCGACCAAAGGTGCGCGAGGAGGTTTTGTGCGTAAAGTGTAAAGGTCAGGGGCATGATAAGGATCATTATCTGGTTTTCGCGAAATACATAGCGGTAGGAGGGCCAATGCCACTAAGGCCAAAAGCTCAAGCAAGGCCCAGTGCGGTGCGTGTATTGTGGTGCACGATCTGTCAGATAGGAGGAAAACACAATACATACAATTGTCACCTATTGCAGAAGTATACGCAGACGTCCCAACAACTGTTTTGTAACTTTTGCATGTCGGTAGGACACGATGAGTGCACTTGCAGAAGTTATGAATTAATGATGGACTGAACCCTTGCTTACAGAATGCAGACCAGAACATGAGCCCTTGATCTGAACACAGGGATGGCACACACTGGATTTCAGTGGCGCACAAGAGGACAAGGAGGAATGGGACCAGGAAGGGGTCGTGGATAGTTGATTTGTTACAATTGCGGAGGTCTTGGGCACTACGCTCGCGATTGTATGAATCCAACAAGAATATCATGTTTATACTGTAGCTAGTTTGATCATGAGACCGAAGATTGACCTACGTTGATAACCAAGCTGCACTACAAGGGGGTACTCCAGCCACCCTGATCCAAAATGTACAAATAATGAGATCTGAACCATGCGAAGAGGAACCAACTGTAAACATGATGCTTAGAAGCGGTCTCACGACGGGAGGTGACAAGGGAAAACAACTTGAAGAGAGCAAGTGGCTTTGCAAGGCTCCTACAAAGGAACTTGAATTTGATTTGGAGCACGCGAAGGAAACATTTATGGAGTCTAAGAAAAGCTTTGCGGAGGCCTCCGCTTTAGGTATGAAGGATCAACAAGAAATAGAGATGGATCCTTCGATGCTAACTACCTTTCTGGAGACATGCATGAAATTACTACGTGACAGCAAGGCGGTAAAAGGACTACAGGAGTTGATCACTAGGTGCGTAGGAGAAGGAGAACCACGCATGGTCTGGAAAGTTGGAAAACATGTATTGCGCACAAGAAGGGAAATGAGGTTGACTGCATAGATAGGGGAATATGAAATGGATCAGGTGATTTTGGATTTAGGATCGAACGCGAATGTATTACTAAAATAAACATGGGAACGCATGGGCAAACCCGTGTTGCAGTGGTATCCTATTTAGTTACGCATTGCAAATCAACAAAAGATCATACCGATGGGAAGACTGCAAGGAATCACAGTGAATATTGAAGGAGCGAGCGCGTTGGTGGATTTTGAAGTGATAGAGATTGTTGATGATAACAATCCCTATCCTGCGCTACTGGGCATAGACTGGGGCACTGATATGAATGGAATCATTAAATTGAAGAAGTGCAAGATGATTTTTGAGAAGAAGGTGATGAGCCCCAAAAATGGATAATTATTTGGGCTCATTCAACCTCCTAATTCGACTTAATCCACCATTCTCATTACTTTATTGCATGTTTTTGATTATATTTATGCTAATAGAGTGAATTGGGTTAGTCATTATGCCAACAAGTCTAATGTGTGCTTTGTGTAGTCTTTTTGGTCAATTTGGAGACAAAATTGAAGGTTTTAATGAGCACTTGGCAGCCAAATTCGTGGGAAAACAAGGGAGAGGATTTGTAGGAAGGTGTCCCCTTCATTTATGGGCCCTTACCTCGAATTCTCCACCATCAGCTCAGAGTTCAAGGGCCACCAAATCAATTAACACAAGGGCATCCAAGCAAGTCAAGTAGGACTGTTGTTAACTACAAGTTTTGGGCAGCCGAGTCCCTAAAGTTTAGGAGGACTGTTGGGGTCCTCAATTTGTATAAATAAGAAGGCTTAGGGCCTCATTTTGGTTAGTCATTTTGGTTAGCTAGTAGTTAGTCACTTTGTAGGCAGAAGTTAGCTAGCTTGTAATTTGATTTTAGTCAGTGGATTAGCTTTGCATTTCAGCACATTTTCAAGCTTTCCCTTGTGGAAAGTTTTGATGTAACTCTTCTTTTCTTGCTCAATAAAGATGAATCCAGCTTTGCACCAGCTCTAAATCTCTCTTAGGAGGCTGTAGCTCTTGGGGTTGGGCCCATCTCAAGTGCCCAGTACCTCCTTGGTTTATCTTTATGTGTTTTTGCTGCATTCTTAGAATAAAATCTGCTATTTATATTTAAATCTTGCTTTGTTATTTAGATTTCTTTTGATGGTTAACGTAGCTTCTCATGTTTAGAATAGATTGGTAGGATAATAACAAGAAAAAGGCTCCAAAAAAAGGGTTAGAAAACACTTTTGGTTTCACCTCTTCCTTATTGGATCAAGGGCTGGAGTTGGAATAACCGTGCTGTCCCAAACAAAAACACTAGTTTGCTTTACCATGCAATCCTTAGTGTGTTGTTTTCATTTGCAGAGGTTGGTTACATGTTCAGATCTTTGAATGCTTCATTTCATAGTTAATATACATGGTTTCCTTGCAAATAAAGCTGATGTCCATTCTCGTTACTGTTAACCAGATCATATTAGGGTAGCATAGTTAGATCTTTGTTTTCTTGCATGTCTTTGTTGGTTCAGTTGGAAACACAAATTGCAGAGCACCTATACCACTTCTCTATCTGCCCACACTCCCTCAAACCCATCTTCTCCATCTCCTAACTTGGTTTCTTGCCTCACGTTGCCACATTTCCCTCATAACCCTACCTTTTGAGCAGCATTATTCCAGCCTTCTTGGAACAAGTCCAACCATCTACACCTTCTCCTCAACTCCATCCTCCAAGTCTTGAACTCCCCTACACCCCTATTTCACCTCCATATTCATTCCTCCACCTTTATCCCTCCATCCATGCTCCAAAATTCCATTACTAAACATCCTGTAGAAAAATTACAGAACATCCTGTAGAACCCCTGCAGACTTCCTGTAGAAGCTCATAAATGCGGTTTCTTGGCAGCCAAACTTTGTGAAACTCTCTGGAAGGGTGTTAGGGACCCCTTAGACCCTCTCTGAACCTTCCCAACCTTTCCCAAGCATTTATCCCCTTGATCTATCCCTGCATAGTAAAAAGCCAGTTAGAAGCACATGCATGATAATTCCAACAACTTGAACAAAAAGACAAAAAGATGTTTTCTTCAAATAGAGGTAGTCTAGACACATGTATTTCACCTTCATAGAAGTAATGGCATCTCTTTCAGTAGTTTGCATGCTATCCTTTGCGTCAGTAGGACTAGCTGGTAGAATTAGGGTTTGCGTTTTTTTTGGCTTTCAGTTTCTTTCCGCAAGTAGATTAGCTTCCTTAGAGTTAGCTTTCATCCATCAGTTAAAAAGCTTCTTCTAAGAGCTCATAGAGGTTGGCTTAATCCCCTAGCAGACTTGTGCCAGCTGACCAAGTGACAGCTGCGGTAAGAGCTAGTACTTGTGCATACAGCACCGTCGCTTCCAAGTTTGTTACGAACTACCGGGTTGATAAAATTAAAGAAGGGAGTTCCAGGAGTTGTAGCATTATTGCTACAATACTGGGGCTCACCACTCTTTTTGGCGCTGTTGCCGGGGAAGCGTCAAAGTATTGGTGATTGTTGCTTTTCTTCTATTTTCCACTACAACCTTTTGCTAAGTAGTTTATTTCATTTCCATTATGCAATTTTGTTTATGCAAAAGTAGATTAGATTTCCCGCTTTCATAGATTAGCATTTCAATTCCGCAATTTCATTTCTGCAAGCGTAGATTAGCATTTCAATTCCGCAAGCGTAGCCTAGCATTTCATTCCTGCAATTTCATTTGAGCAAAATAGATTAGTCCTTTCCTGCTTTCATTTCAATTCCACATTTTCATTTTAGCAAGATAGTTAGTTGCAGTTCAATCTATTGCAGTTTTGCAGGTAGAAGTAGAAAAAAGAAAAAATCAACCAAAAAGATTTCATTTCATGCCTTGTAGGAGTAGAGATAAGTTAGAAAAATGATTGCACAACACCCCCATTGCTTCACACAGCCAACATTCTCTCTTCTTCGATGACTGTGATTAAAGAACCCTTAGGTGGACAGCAAGACATATTTGAAGAACCTCAAGGGAAGAAGAAGAAGAAACCATTCCTCTGGAGCAAATGGCTACAAGCAGAAATGTTGGGAGCAACACCTTGTCCAAAGACAAATTTGAAAATCAGATCGAAGATTTCAAGAGTGATATGAGGCAGTTTCTTGCCATGCAACTGGATACCTTGCGGATCCAAAAGAAGCAAGAAGAAGCCAAGAGGGCTTTGGCCATTTTTTGTCCTAGGTGCACTAGAAAGCATCCTAGGAACGAATGTCCATTGTACTCCATAGAAGTGTGTTTTGTATGTGAAGAATACCATCCTACAGATCAGTGCCCTTCCTTACCCAGAATCAAAGCTGCATATCAGAGAGCCAAAGGAGCCACTGAATCACTCTATTATATGAACCAAAGGAGGCCACATGAACCTAGATCTTATCAGCAGGAACTGCAAGGGACATTCGAGACCTATTATGACCCCTATCAAGCCACTTTCATGCCTTCTTGGGGTCCCCCTGCTCATCCTTCCTGGTTCACGCCTCCTCCTTGTTCCTTCATAGATCCGTATTATGCCCAACCAGCTGCTCATTCGTTTCACTCTTATGCTCAGCCACAGCCTCAGTGGAATGCATCTCATCAGGGGTAGAGGCCCCAGTACAACACTCCTCCCACTTATTTTCCTCCACCACCTGCTCAACCGCAACCATCACCCCCTCCTCCACCAAGGCAACCCCAAATGCCTACCCAACCACAACCCCATCCGCATCCATCTCAAATACACACCTCTACTCAACTACCCGTACCACCATTTCCAAAACCATACCATGGAGCAGCTCAACCCAATTGCAAAGCTGAGGCACAACATGTCCAAACAACTGCTCTTGAGCTCAATGATCTTCACCATAGCTCAGGAAGAGTATTTCAAAAAAGAGACTATATTGAAAGCATTGAAGGACCACATCAGGCAAAAGAAGATTCAGAAGAGGAAATCAAAGAACCATGGGCTTTACTTGATGGAGAGAAGACATCAGAAGCAGAGATCAAGAAAGCTCCCTCATGGTTACCATCAAATCTTCCATGTATTCAAGAGAAAGATCATCAAACAGAGGGAGATGAGAAAGTCATGATAGAAGGTGACATGAAACATGATCCAAATCAACAAAAGGACCAAGGATATCAGAGCTATATTGAGACATGGTTCCAAACAGTCACTAAGTTGCAACAGTACTCTCTTCCTCAGCTATGTTTGATCCCTTCAAAGTCAGATCATTTTGTCTCTGAAATCTGGATAGCTGTCAAAGCATGCATTTCGAGCCTTCACATCATCTTGTCTCTAATCTCGATGTGCACATGGCTCCATTGGAAGTATTCTTATACTTGAAAATGATTTTGTTTTTCAAGTAGGGTAGGGTAGAAAAAAAGGGAAAAAAGAAAAAAAAATGAAAATAAGAAGAAAAATAAAAATCTAAGGTGAAAACCTCCTCGGAGGCGCCTTAGATTTGCTCATTGATTGAAAACCTCCATGAGGCGGTCAATGGGTTGGGAAAAAAGAGAAAAGAAAATAAGATCTCTGGTGAAAACCTCCCTTGGAGGTGCACAGGGTAGGCAATTAGGGTGAAAACCTCCATGAGGCGCCCTAGTTGTTTTTCAAAGAAAAAAAAGAGAAAAAGAAAAGAAAAATAAAGCTAATTTCCATTGAATAATTGCATGGTGTAAGAAGGACATTGCAGGTCAGAAGGATCACTAAAAAAAAGACAAAGAAATTTTTGTGCCTTCTAGAGGAAGTTATATATTTCTACAAGAAACATCCTGTAGAACCTTCAAGCGAGCCGGATTCGATTTTGGAAGGGGATCTAAAGCTTGGAATCTATTGGTTATGCCTGCAAGCATCCATGTTTCCATCCCTCACCCTTCTCCATCATTTTTTCCACCTCATTGTGCTTCTTTTATGAAAACTGTATTTTCTACAGGAAGTTCTTGTAGAAATTACAAGAAGCTAAAAATGGATTGCACAAAGGTGGTTTGGCGAACACAATAGCTTCCGCAAGGGTTCATAAGTCCTCCTGCAATCTTAAAACTCCTCCTCCATCATCTCCATACCTGCATCACAGCCCAAGTTCATTTTTCTTACCATGCAACAAAACTGCAGAATGCCTTGAAGGAAAAATACATAGAACAGAATTTGTTTTTGCCCTAACTTGAAAACCATGCATCCATTTGAAAAACCATTTTACAGGGAATTGTATAGGGATGATGGCAACATGCCCGAGCAGTTTCAGCCCATTCCAATGCACGGTTTCCAAGAAATCCGCCTCCATCACCGTCAACCATTTTTGCATTTTCTCCATATTTGTGCATCCGTTTCAAAAACCGTTTCATGGGAAGATGCATATGGGTGATAGTAACCTACCCAAGTAGTTTCAACTGATTCCGATGCACGGTTTCCGAGAAATTGATCTCTGAAATCTTCAGCCATTTTCCATTTTTCTTGGAATCTGTGCATGCATTGATCACGATTTTGCTATGGCAGGTGCATCATGATGATAGGAACATTCTCAGCAAGTTTCAGATCGATCCGGTTTACCGTTTGGGAGCAATGGCGAAAACAAGTTCTGGTCCGGTGAAAATTCAACAACAACAGCTTGAAGGTGCAGATTTGAACGTGGAAACAAATGCCTGTAGCTCATATTTGGTCAGAGGACACCTTCACAAGGAAAAAAACCAAAAATCATCAGCCAAGTCCTCATGCAACCAAAGAAACCAGTGCATGCAGTAATGACTAGCCACAGCACCTCACAGCAGCCATTTGACTTCAGGTACGTGACTGAAACTCATTCTTCTATTGCACAAATCTTATTTAAAAACTGCATGAATGAATGGAATGGTGGAATTGAGCCACGAATATAGAAAGATTAAGCCGATAGTTCCTTGTCCAATTCTCTATCAATCAGCCAAGAATCATGCAACGTATGTGTTAGACAACTCACGTGAAATTAAAAAAAAAAAAAAAAAAAAAAAAAAAAGAGAAAAAAACAGGGAGTGTTAGCCGTTTGAACTCTAGTGCAACTGATCAAGAAGAAAACATACAGTTAATAAATAGAACTATAGTCTGCATGTGGCCACGTACACCTGGCCACTTCACTCCCTCACCAAGAATCACGCCGCAATGTAAAATGCTCGGATGAAACTCACACCACCTACTGTCCATTTGCACTTGACTGAAGTATGCATCCTCCGCTTCCACAAAATGATGAACTAGCCGTCCTCCACTGGTTTCTACCTATTTTCAAAATTATCCCACGTATCAGGCTTGCTCAGAGGCGCAGGGGCACTCTACAGCCGTTTCTACATGAAGATGTTCTACAAGAAGGTACAACAGAGCCTTCTAGAGCAGAAAAGCTTGGATTTTTCTTTGACAAATTGGGAGTCCCAAAAGTGGTAGGATTGAAAAAAACACTCTTCCATGCATGATACATCTGAAAGGTGGCGAATTAAAACTTTTTTTGAATAAGAAAGTATGAAATAAATCTGCCTGTGGGTCAAGAATGGTAGTTTTCCTGTGTGATACACAAAATTTTTCAGTTGGTTCTGCATCACATTCCCCTCCACAGTTCCTATTAACAAATTTCTCTTGTACAAAAGTTAAAGCACTGTGAGGAATAACATGTGCATGAAGAATGTGAAATTTATGTGGTTGTATGCATGCTGGGGATGAAAATTAAGCTCTACACTTTGTCTGTGGGAGCCTAATTCCCTTCTGACAGTCGAGTATTTGGGCAGCAAAAGTCTTGAAACGAGGGGATTGTTGTTCATTGATATCAAACAGCTAAGGAATTCTTCCTTGAGTCCAGGGGGAAACTATAAACAACATTTCTGTTTCTGAAAAAAGAATAAGAAAAAGGGAGCACTCTTACCATGCCAGGGGGATTCATGATTCAACATTATCCATGGTTGTCATGTGAACTTACACTTCATCCAGTAGTGAGAAAAAGGAGCATATTGAGGCAGAGAAGCTAACTAAGGGTAATGAAATTAAGGGTAAGAAGACCCAGGATAAGTCACCACAGGAAAAGCAAGAATAGAAACAAACAAAGGCCAAGCTACCAAGGCCAAAGCTGTGGGTGGAATAAAGGTATAAATGCCAAGGGAGAAACGGTTGCAAATCAGGGCAGAGAGGACTGAAAAAGTACAAACAAGTAGGGACACACCCAAGGCAACCACAGCACAGGTCAAGGAGAAGGAACCCCCAACGAAGCAGACCAAAACAGTTGAAACAATTTCTACAGGAAGCCAGAAATCAGCTATAGGAATTTTTACACGAAGTCCTGAAAAAGGGAAGCAGAAGGAGAACTCTGCCGAAATCCTAGCTAGGGAGGCAGCATCTGTGCTGGCCTCCCTAAGTACCTCTCCCAAGCCGAAGGAGAAGTGAAAGAGGGAGCTTCCACTATATTTTAAGGCAATAAAGGGCATGCAAATACGAATTGGCAGACCCCAAACCACATTCAAGGAAGCAAATTGTCATTGAGGACACACAAGCTAAACAAAAGGAGGGGCCTCCTTCAAGGATGTCCATCACCTATGAATGAGGAAGCCAAAAACCTTCATTGGAAGAGAGAGAATTCAGATAATGGACTCAAAGACAATTCTACAGGATGCTGAGACAGTTCTACAGGAAGTTGAGAATTCTCTAGGAAAAGAAGCACAGGCAGTGGGAAGAAGCAAAGAGAGAAGCACGGTTTCATGACAGAGAAGAGGACATCACTTCAAAAGCTTGGCATGACATGGAGGCCACCAAGGCCATAAAAGATGAGGAGATAGATTGGTTGCTCAGAGGATGAGCAACACTTTCAGTAGGGGGGTGATGATGAGCCCCAAAAATGGATAATTATTTGGGCTCATTCAACCTCCTAATTCGACTTAATCCACCATTCTCATTACTTTATTGCATGTTTTTGATTATATTTATGCTAATAGAGTGAATTGGGTTAGTCATTATGCCAATAAGTCTAATGTGTGCTTTGTGTATTCTTTTTGGTCAATTTGGAGACAAAATTGAAGGTTTTAATGAGCACTTGGCAGCCAAATTCGTGGGAGAACAAGGGAGAGGATTTGTAGGAAGGTGTCCCCTTCATTTATGGGCCCTTACCTCGAATTCTCCACCATCGGCTCGGAGTTCAAGGGCCACCAAATCAATTAACACAAGGGCAGCCAAGCAAGTCAAGTAGGACTGCTGTTAACTACAAGTTTTGGGCAGCCGAGTCCCTAAAGTTTAGGAGGACTGTTGGGGTCCTCAATTTGTATAAATAAGAAGGCTTAGGGCCTCATTTCAGTTAGTCATTTTTGTTAGCCAGTAGTTAGTCACTTTGTAGGCAGAAGTTAGCTAGCTTGTAATTCAATTTTAGTTAGTGGATTAGCTTTGCATTTCAGCACATTTTCAAGCTTTCCCTCGTGGACAGTTTTGATGTAACTCTTCTTTTCTTGCTCAATAAAGATGAATCCAGCTTTGCACCAGCTCTAAATCTCTCTTAGGAGGCTGTAGCTCTTGGGGTTGGGCCCATCTCAAGCGTCCAGTACCTCCTTGGTTTATCTTTATGTGTTTTTGCTGCATTCTTAGAATAAAATCTGTTATTTATATTTAAATCTTGCTTTGTTATTTAGATTCCTTTTGATGGTTAACGTAGCTTCTCATGTTTAGAATAGATTGGTAGGATAATAACAAGAAAAAGGCTCCAAAAAAAGGGTCAGCAAACACTTTTGGTTTCACCTCTTCCTTATTGGATCAGGGGCTGGAGTTGGAATAACTGTGCTGTCCCAAACAAAAACACTAGTTTGCTTTACCATGCAATCCTTAGTGTGTTGTTTTCATTTGCAGAGGTTGGTTACATGTTCAGATCTTTGAATGCTTCATTTCATAGTTAATATACATGGTTTCCTTGCAAATAAAGCTACTGTCCATTCTCGTTACTGTTAGCCAGATCATATTAGGATAGCATAGCTAGATCTTTGTTTTCTTGCATGTCTTTGTTGGTTCAGTTGGAAACACAAATTGAAGAGCACCTATACCACTTCTCTATCTTCCCACACTCCCTCAAACCCATCTTCTCCATCTCCTAACTTGGTTTATTTCCTCACGTTGCCACATTGCCCTTATAACCCTACCTTTTGAGCAGCATTATTCCAGCCTTCTTGGAACAAGTCCAACCATCTACACCTTCTCCTCAACTCCATCCTCCAAGTCTTGAACTCCCCTACACCCCTATTTCACCTCCATACTCATTCCTCCACCTTTATCCCTCCATCCATGCTCCAAAATTCCATTACTAAACATCCTGTAGAAAAATTACAAAACATCTTGTAGAAATCCCAGAACGTCCTGTAGAACCCCTGAAGACTTACAGTAGAAGCTCATAAACGCGGTTTCTTGGCAGCCAAAGTTTGTGAAACTCTCTGGAAGGGTGTTAGGGACCCCTTAGACCCTCTCTGAACCTTCCCAACCTTTCCCAAGCATTTCTCCCCTTGATCTACCCCTGCACAGTAAAAAGCCAGTTAGAAGCACATGCATGATAATTCCAACAACTTGAACAAAAATACAAAAAGATGTTTTCTTCAGATAGAGGTAGTCTAGACACATGTATTTTACCTTCATAGAAGTAATGGCATCTCTTTCAGTAGTTTTCATGCTCTCCTTTGCGTCAGTAGGACTAGCTGGTAGAATTAGGGTTTGCTAGGGTTTGCGTTTCTTTTTGGCTTTCAGTTTCTTTCCACAAGTAGATTAGCTTCCTTTGAGTTAGCTTTCATCCATCAGTTAAAAAGCTTCTTCTAAGAGCTCATAGAGGTTGGCTTAAGCCCCTAGCGGACTTGTGCCAGCTCACCAAGTGATAGCTGCGGCAAGAGCTAGTACTTGTGCATACAACACCGTCGCTTCCAAGTTTGTTACGAACTAACGGGTTGATAAAATTAAAGAAGGTAGTTCCAGGAGTTGTAGCATTATTGCTACAATACTGAGGCTCACCAGAAGGCACTACGCATCGTAGTACCAGTCGACCTTGCTGAAGGAGTGCGATACACTGAGCCAATGTGTGAAAAAGATAGTGATGATGAAATCGACTGTATCTATAAGATAATTGCGCAAGAACAAGATTGGGTGAATCCAACTACATATGGTAGGATTACGTGGGAGAGAAAAAGCTCCTGCACTATGGATTCAGACGAAGAAATAGAATGATGGCAGAACCGGCTGCATGAAATGACAACACTCAACTGCAATACGATGATAAAGTCATTGCGCTGTGTAGCAACAGAGGTGCGTGACCTGCCGATGTATGATGGGTTGACCGCGGTAGAGGAATTTCTGAGCGAATTTGAGAATGTAGTACCAGAACAACAACGTTTCGATGCATTGAAATGGGTGCTGAATGCTATGCCTGCAAGATGTTGGGTTAAGCATCAAGGAGGTCTTGAGTGCTGGCGCGAATGCAGAAAAATGTTGCGCATACGATTTGGAAATCCCCAGCTAGTGATGAGAACCAGGTCTAAGGGACAAACTAACTTGCGCGCACACCTTTCCTGATGGGTGTAGACCTATAACATACAGCGTGTCCTAGCGCACCCCAGCTTCAATAGTGCAAATCGGAACAGGAGGCAATGGCAGAAAAGGCGGATCACGCTACCAACTATCCAAGGAGAAGTGTTCAATAAGGTGTGTGAAGTAATGAACAGAGTCCACCAGGTACGATGTACAGAATGGGACTTGCGCATTCCTGTGGTCCAATGGACCTATACGACAATGTGAAAAACCCGGACCGTGGAATCAATTCCAAGGTTGTAGAACGAAGAAGGGGCCATAATCTCTGAAGACCCTGTATAGAAGACCCCACATGAAATAGTACCTGTGGAAGGGACAACGCAGGAAGCCTCACAGCTACACGAAAATGAGCATGTAAGACTTTAGGAAGCTATTTGGCGAGGGGACCAAAGACTTCACGAACTTGAAAAATACCGAGTATTGCTAAAAACAAAGAGCATGCTGCTGGACGCAAAGGTCAAGCAATTGGAAATAGAACTGAAGGAAGCTTTTCTTGTTGAAAAACGCAGGATAGTACAGCCAGATGTGCACACCCCTAATGATGAAGGGGAAGGTTGCTACCGAGAATTAGTAGGCCTGATGCTGTGGGTGGGACCGCATCTCATACTGCGCAGAAATCAAGAGAGCGTGCCACACCCAATAGAGCGCACGGTGAGAACAATGAAGGATTTTTCATGGACTATCTAGTGGGGTGGAATGGAGCTCTGCAAGGGCGGTGCAACCACCCGACTGATCGTTGGTAGAATAGACTCACCACTCCAGACAGTTGAAAGAGAGTGCGGGACTATAAAACAGTATGTTGGGGAAATGCGTGAAGATGGAGGTGCGCGTAGAATCATGATGTCACAAGGTTTGCGTCGGTGCACTGATGGGTGCGCTGCTGCGCGGATAGACTGTGAAGTGACCGTTGGTGTCACTATTCATGACGAGATGGTCGAATTAAGGCAGAATGGATTTGGCGGTGGGCAGTTAAGACAACAGTTATGGGCCAAATTTTGGCAAACATGCAGCCAAGGGAGCATTGATGGTTCGGATTTGGGGCGAATAGTTGCAATTGAATTTGAAAAGTGCTATAAAACCACAAGGGCCAGCCACGCAATAACACTTGGTCATTTGAGAATTGAGCAGTTGGAGAGATTTGAGCACCGAACGATTTTAGAGCACTTGAGTGTGCAACCAGATATCTCTAGTCCAGGCAATATTACGGCTACTAGATCAGGAGTACGCTTTGTAGAGGGAACTTCCGGGGGAGATTCGAAGCCCCATCTAGTCCATGATGATCCTGTAGAGTCAAGGATTGTGCTGAAGGTTCCAAAATCTTCTCGGATGTCGAGGCCAAGGAAGGATAAGCAGGCTCATGGATTGGTCCACATGTCCCCGAGAAATCCGTGGTTCGGTAGATTATCCATGGAGAAAAAGGGTAAGGCCATCAATATCGAGTCAGAAGAAGAGGAGGAGGACCTGCAGGACTTCATCATTGAAGTAAAGGAGCAAGAAGACGTAGAGGAGGATGTCCCACCAATGAATTTCGTAGCAAAGTTACCTGCGTACGTTCCTTCGCGGTGTTATACTCCTATACCAATAGGTGTCATATTTCATGATTGACTAATGAGTTCTGTAATATGTTCATCCCTTTCCTTGTTGCAAAGGTTTTCCATATTATAAAAAAAATAAAAAAAATAAAAAAATCGAAAAATGTAAAATATGTAAAGTGGGTATACCCTAAAAGAAAAATCAAAGGGTAAAAAGAATAAAATGGTCAAAAAAGTGAAAGAAATGAACCCCAAACAAAGAAAGACCAGGAAAGTGTGCAAGTCTAAAATGCCACTACTTTTTCATTTTCTGTAATAAGTATTGTGTGTAGCTTGTTAATTTATGCCACAATTGATGAATGGCCAAACAGCTTAATCTTAGCTAGTTCATGTTTGAATTTCATGTTTTAGAGATAGAGAATAAAAATCTGACCAAACTGTTTAATCTTGGCAGATAAGTAGATAGGTAGAGAAGCAAAGGAGCTCATCAGTTAAATCTGAGCCCTTGGATGTTATAAGTGTAGACTTAGGTAGGCTTACAATGAAAAGAAAAGAAAAGTTGAAAAGGGTTTGCCAGTTTAAGTGCACCCAAATAAAGAAGGAAAAAATGCTAGGCAAAGTAGGCAGGGTAGGTAGATTGGTGTTGTATAATGATACCTGTGATAGATTATGCCTCTAAGAATGTGTTAACTTTCACTTCTATCGCTAGTGCAATGACAGACATTATACCTGATGCAGTTCAAGCGAGGCAAGATTACATAACTAACTCCCCTTCATATTTTTCCCCAATCATTCACTAATTTCCCCAAAGTATTAAGATCCGTTCTTAATATCATTCCTAAATCACTCATCTCATTTCATAAACATTGCCTAAGTGAAACCTTATTTTACTTAGGAAAATTGCAAATGTTCCTCATGAAAACCCTTTTTTATCCTGAGCCTAAGTTTAACTACAAAAGTGAACTGTTTTTATACTTAGCGCACATTCGCTTTGTTTTCATATTAACTCTAAATTTTATTATATAAATCCCATGTAAATTGATACCCTTCCCCGTATTATGTTAATATATAATAAAAACCCCAAATTATTAATATTCCCGCCGCGGTTGAAATACGACCGTATCACTGTTTAAAAGGGATTAACAGGTTTATTTGAAACCCGTTAATAACCTTCCCGCCGCGCATAATGGAGTTAATTAACTATTTATGTTAATTAACAACCAACCTTGACCAATAAAATTGCGCCCGAAGACATTTAAAAAACACAGCTTATTGCGTCGGTCCCACAAGTTAACGTCCCGCCATCTCCATGCACCGTCCACCGTCCGATTATCGCCTATCCATCCAACTGTTGATAAACCACATCGAAACCGCCTTTTGACCGATGTTTAACTCACGGGGGTCCGACGGTTTTCTGCTTGTACAAAGCCACGGGTCACTCCACCTAGGCGCTTGCTAGCCCTCCGTCCAATACCACTTAACCCAAAAAGTGGTGCAGGAAAAATCGCTGACATCACCCTTGGCTGATGTCATCTGTCCTTCTACCGACATCACCCGCCATGTCATCCGCCCTCGTGCTCCCGTTAACGTCATCCATACTGCTTATGTCATCTGCCCAATCAAATCAGAAATTCCTGCCAAAACTTCATTTTGTCAAATAAAAGGGTAAAATCGTCATTTTTTGCTATATTTTTCTATCGCGCTCCTATGCAAAAAAACTATCTGCTCTAGTTTTTCGACCGCCTCCTGACCAGAAAAGCTACAACGCGAGCTCCGCAGCCTGACATTCAACCTGCATAGTGCAATCTTCCTCTTTAAGATAGTTTAAACCAAACAGAGGGACTTCCAAGCTTGCAAAACAAAGAAATAAAAATATATAGGGATATTTGCTACCCTAACCAGTGGACCTTCAGAGACATAAATTTCCAGAGAAAGGTGGTGAGAAGACGCATTAGCAGTTTTGTTTTACTAGAACACGATGGACATCGATGAGCAGGAGTCAAAACACAGTTAAAGAGTATCAGTTCAGCATTAAAGAGTATCAGATCAGCGATAAGGGTGTCAAAGCAGAATTAAAGGTAGCATATTAGAATTAAAGAGCACAGTTAAGACAGGTAGCCGGCGTAGAGTTACTACAGAATATAGCTACCAGTCGAATTAAAGGGCCTGCCTCCAACACAACACCGGTTTACCTCTTTTCTATTATAGAGACTAGTTGTTTCTATTTTTCTTGTACGATATTATTAGTCATCCTAGATATTATCTCACAGCTGTTATGAGATATTTGTTGTACAAATTTGTTGTATAAATACCCCCTCCATTGGAGTATTGAGGGTGGGTGGATTTCCTAGACTTTGCTGTAATATTGAATTTTTGGAATAAAGAGCTGTTGGAAATCAAACTGTTGCATGGCCTATTGGATGAAGAATTGAAGCAGAGGACTTGTCACAGATTTCTTGAATCAACCACTGGATCAATAAGTCCTCTATATCTTGTGTTTTAAAGTTTTCTTGTTTATTATATCATCTGTGTTTCATAATCTGAATGATAAAGAAAAGGTTAATTTCAGAATATGCTTGATTGCACTCTGTTTTCAGTCTTTATTGTTCTTTGTGTTTTCTTCAGAATTTGAATAAGCAGTGAACTCTTAATTGCTCTTGTTTCCTGATTCTTTCATATTGATTATTTGCTAAAGAATACTTAACTGCTCCTTATCAGTAATCATCCATTTTCCCTCTTTAAATAGGTTGAAGGATTCTTAATTTCCCTTCACCCATTTGAGCCCGTTCCATCTGTTTCAAGTATGTATTTGTTCCCTGTTTGACTACCTTGCTCTGTGAAGCCATCCTTTCTTAAGAAACCAAATCCAGAAAGCCATCTTCTTTGACTCCATTAGCCCAATGGACTGAACTACTCCGTTTTACCTCTCTGTTCTATTGAATCTCACCACCCAAACTCAAACAAAACCCTTGAACTTCATAACTAGCCTAATACCTTTAAAAATAAAGCTAAATCATAAAGAGAGAGCCCTCTATGGATACAGATTGGGTAGATTTTGTATCTAAAAGATTGGTCTGTGGTCACATCGTCCTCCTTTCCCTTTCTTACAACTTTCCGGAATACCTGAGTGATAACACGTGAAAAGGGAAAGCCAAGGTTCCCAAAGATCTGGAGGCCACGAAGAGTGCGCTCTAGACCCCATTGCCCCCCGATGGAATTACTTTTGAAGGTCTGCTTCTAGGCCGGGTGCCTACCATGAAATTCGAAGATTGGGACCTCGCAGACAGCGAAAAGTTCTCGTACCTGGCGACGGAAAGCTTGATGATGCAGAACTCTGAGGGGCCGGTCACTATTTTGGAGCCGTGAAAATGGTTGCGTGGTGTGGAGAAGGCCGGGTTACTCCATCTACGATGGATACCCCACTTTCACTGCGCGCCCATCACCATTTTCGTCATCAGGCAACTGCTGTGCTTGGTGCATGATGGGTATCTATGGCTGGAGGAGCCTATTCCCATCACGACAGACTTGATTCACAGAATTTCTTGGCTTCCCTTCAAAGGGAACGACCCCACGGCAATAACAGGAAAAAGTAGTGATTTGGCTCTCACAGAAGTGATGAAGACCAAGTATAAGCTAGAGAAGAAGAAGAGGGGGTACGCAATCACGAGTATCAAGGAAAAAGGGGTGCGCGTAGCCACCCAGTTGTTGGCCAGCAAGCGAATGAGAAAGTGTTGCACCGATGAAGTACTAGCGCTTGTCATTTCCCTGGCCGAGCAGTGTGCGGAGGGGGTCGAGTTCAACTGGGAAGAGTTCCTCTACGAGGAGTTTCTAAAGAACTGTAAGGAGGCCCAAGAGCAGGGTAAGACCTTCCATTACGTGTGGTTGCTCTTATCCATCTTGTTGGTAGCAAGGGGGCTGCTGGAGGACAGCCAGTTCCCCAGTATTGAGCATGATTTGCGAGAGGCTGCGAGGTACGCCTCGCTCTGGGTCACAAAATATGCGAAGAGGATTCGCGAGACAAAGGTGTTTTGGGTGCTCATGGAGGCAAGCATCCTGATGTGGATCAACCAAAGGCCGTGCTTGTCCTCCATGGTCTATAACAGCCTGCAAAGCTCGGCAGAGTTCAAAGCGAATATGCATAACCTGTATATCCGGGCATGAAAGGATCCAATGCAAAAATGGATGAAGCTCCCGTTCATCGCAACAGATGATGCAATTTTCGCGAGGATGGAGTCGTGGCCTCTAGAGTGGCACGCCCCAGACTTGACTGAGTTGGAAAAGGCAGCTACGCAAAATCAGAAGGCAGAAGCCAAGCTCCGCATCACAAAGCTGGCGGAGAAAAAACAAAATGAGAAAGTAGCTGCGGAGGTTAGGGAACTTCGTGAAGTGGCATTGGCAGCCACGACATAGAAAAATGTCGAGGAAGCAGCAGCGCAAACATGAGAAAAGCCCACAATGCTAATAGAAGAGCCCGAGGAGGGCCAAGAGATGTCCACAAGGTAGGAAGCCAAGGACGTTGATAGGGCAGAAGAGCGCGGAGACCCCGGTTTAGCATCGACCCAACTTAAGCGGCCGCATGTCCTTGAGAGACCAATCCCCAGGAAAAGGTGAAGGCAACAAAGTCCTCCATTTATCCGATCACGCTCACAGAAGGTGATATTTTTGACATCGGTGAAATGGTTCGCAATGTCACTAAGGATGCGCTTCAAGAGGTGATGGTGGAGCAGAACACTGTGTTGGGGGCGCTTAGAGCATAGCTACAGGGTCTACAGGTACAACCCCCACAAGCAGGAATGATGGCCCCATATGTCACGGCAAGAAAAACAAAGGCCGAACAGACGTTGCGCACTCGAATGACCAACACTTTCATGTTGCCCAAAGGCGCGCTCGCTACAGCGAACGAGGTTGACCGGGCTGCAGTAAGAAGAATTAAGGGTCTGGGCTTAAACTTGGCAACCATTTCACGAGAAACCCTGTACCAGTTATAGGATGGGGTCACAGGCAAGCTCCACGCCAAGGAAGGTCGTGCGCTCTAGGTATTGAGCGAGAAGAAAATCAACATGGAACAACTCAGCCTGCAACGTGATGAATTGGTTGTGCAGACCCAAGGACTAGAGCAGGCAATAGACGATGCTTATAGAATCATCTCAGAGTTGGCCATTCCGGGAGAGCTACCAGCAGCGGATTGGATCCACCGATTGGTAGTCGGAGTCCGCGAGGCCAAGGAGGAAATGACGAAGGTTCAGTTGTAGCTGAACCTGCAGATTATTGAGCTGTGGTTGAAGGCACAGCCATCCACGCCCCCCGATGTCAGAGAGCACCGCGCCCTCACTATCCAAATGGGGTTGGAACAAATTGGGTGAGCGGTACAGGACTGTACGATCAAGCGCTTTCCTTTCTTACATCATTGCAAGAAGATCCAAACATATAATGCATGGAGACAGAGGCATGCGAACTGCAGTAGGAGTATGACAGTGTCCAGGGGACCGCATAGATGGTCATCCTTACTCAACGACTTGAAAAGATGCAACAGGCAAGGGCACTGAAGGAGCAGGTGGATGTCGCGCAACAAAAGGAAGCCCTACTTAAAGCGCGCATCCAGTCATGGATCGATGAAGCTTTCACGATCACAACAAACATTGAAGGAAAGTTGGTGCAAATGCAAGGAATTTATGCACTTAGGCAGGGATGTGACCATGCTCACGAAGTTTCAGATATGCGTGTAGCAGATACAGCAGACACCATAACAATGTTCAGTGGATCTCCAAGCAGCGCGGGACCTGCTAGATGGACTCCGTGTAAAGATCGCTGCACCAACTAGGTGACTCGAGGGTGAGTCACAATGTTTGTTTTGGGGGCCTATTAGGCATCATATCCCCCACAACATGTTTTTTGGGCTCAAAGCCTGAGTTTTGGTCAATGTATTGTAAGGACTCCGTGAAGTACGGGCATAGAGCGCGAAGTGTATAATTGAGTCATAGGGTTGTCCTCCCTAAGCTTTGTAATATAATATATTGTAATTTCGGCCTACCCATGGTCTGCAGACCATGGGATTGTATAAATAGAGCGAGTCTCTAAGTTGTAAAGCAGTGAATCATGGAATGTTAGAGATGGAATAATAGCTCTGAATCTGTAAATCCAAGTCTTGGGTTGTAGTAGTAGGAAGAGGCTTTGTAGCTAAGTGCGCAAAGGCCTAGTAGAGTCCGCAGCTAAGTGCATGGATCCCTACAGCTGAGTGTGTAGGGCAGAGTCTTGATTGTAATGGAAGAAGAGCATTAATAAAGATAAGTTTGATTCTGAATACTATGTGTCTGTGTTTGCTTTTATGTTCATGCATTTATACTATTTTATGGTTGCACTCACTTGTATGAATATTGAATGGTAAATAAGAATACTGGGCCCACACAAATAAGTTAAGAAACTATAATAATAGCACAGTAAGAATAAAAGGATCAGGATAGTACTTTCTATGAGCTCCTTACGGAGTTGTGCAGAGGTAGTTGCACAGGTTGCAAGGTATAGATAATTGCACGAGTGCGTAGGTTCGAACTGCGAACCTTCCAAAACTTCATCAAGACATCCCTAAGGTGTGAAAACTTGGTTCCAACACCCTCCCATACTACCTCGGGTGAGACCTTAGTTCGCGCATCGCGAACTGTTGCTGAAAAATCCGATAGTTTTTGGATTTGTTTGGCTAAATCACCTCTGCACCTAGGTCAGGCCCTAACAAGCCAACACTCATCAATGATGTACCCCATACATTGAACTTGGGTCATGCCAAAAGTGCATTTCTCCAAATTGGCACACAATTTGTGTTGTCACAGGGTTTGGAGGACCTATTGGATATGATGTATGTGTACTTCCCAAATCCGGTTGAATATTAGGATGTCATTCAGGTACACTACCACGAATGAGTTAGTGAAGGGTTGTAAGATGTCATCCATCAGTCACATGAAGGTTGTTGGGGAATTTTTCAACCCGAAAGGCATGACCAACCATTCAAAAAGGCCCTCCTTGGATTTAAAGGCGATCTTCCATACATCGGAGGGTTCAATTGGTTCCTGGTGATAACCAGACTTCAAGTCAATCTTGTTGAAATATTCAGAACCCTTGAGCTAGTCTAGAAGGTCATAAATCCATGGGATTGGATACTTATTCCAGACAATGATCTTATTCAATGCCTGATAGTCAATACAGAGCCTCCAGGTTCCATCCTTCTTCTGTACCAACACAATCAAACCTGTGCAAGGTGATGAACTTGGCATGATGCGGCCTATCTGCAACAACTCCTGAATCTGCCTCCTGATCTCATCGTTCTCCTAAATAAAGCGTTGGTAGATTGGTCAATTGGGTAGCGGCACACTCGAGGTCAGATCGATGGAGTGCATGGATTGACAGTGTATGGGTACCCTTATGGGTGAGGTGAAGATGTCCCTATACTCCTCCAAAAAATTTTCCATCTGCTGCTACCATGGGGATGAGCCTTGTCTAGAGGCTGTGGAAGTTGCCATAATATTCTTCTTCTTTCCCTAAGGGTGAATCATAAGGAAGGAAAATTTTCTAGTCTGAGAAATGATCTTACTGCATTGCTTTGAAGAGATCAAAGAGATCAAAGAGATGGCGATAGGTGATGCTACCTCCAGTATCCTGTATAACTTATTGCCCAAAGTAATAACAACAGTGTGAGGCCTAGAATCATACACATCATGACACTTCCACAAGTATGGTTAGCCTATTAAATCAAAAACTTCAAGAGGTGTAACACCACAAAATACCTCATATGTGAAGGGCTTGATGTTGTAGGGAAGGAAACACTGCTTGTTGACACAAATATCTCATCCTTGATGAAGCCACTGATGGTGTATGGATGTGGGTGTGGTGTGGTTAGTAGACCCAACCGCTTCATGACCTTTGTTGAAATGAGGTTATTTTGGCTCCCGTTTTTTACAATGAACTACAACATAGAACCATTCACCCACATTTATGAGTGCAAGACGTGCTCCCCCTCTCTGGATATTTAGGCTCAATCTTTTGGATCATGGTGGTTTAAATAGTGGCATTGGGCTCCATATCAATAGTATTATTCTCTTTGTCATTCCCATTTTTGGGTTATGACTTAGAGTCGGAACATGCATTTGATTTGGAAGCCTTCAGCTCGACCACCAATGATTGCTTGGATCAACACTCACTCGTGTGTGAGTGGCGATCTTATGGAACTAACACCATTTTCTTGTGTCCTTCTTTGTATTTATGGTGTTGCTCTTTTCCTACAACTTTGACGGGTTGTCTTGGGTTTCTATGCCTTGGATTTTTCCTTTGTTTAGAGGTTTGGGGGTGCCTTTCCCTTGCTTTAGATTCACAGATCCAAAGTCTCACTTCTTTT
This sequence comes from Pinus tabuliformis, assembly GCA_031772625.1. Classification (NCBI taxonomy): domain Eukaryota; kingdom Viridiplantae; phylum Streptophyta; class Pinopsida; order Pinales; family Pinaceae; genus Pinus; species Pinus tabuliformis. The sequence goes on along the minus strand of CM062810.1, from coordinate 172,971,248 downwards.
GTTTAAATTTCTGCTCGATCTTGACAACGTATCGATAGGTGATGCCAAGTGAGGAGATGTCCAGGAACTCCATCTCCTATTGGATGTAATTGTGTTGAAATTTGCAGTACTCGAGTACCAAATTCCACTCAGAATCCTTGATACATAAATTTGTGTGAAGGGTATGATAAATATTTGTGAACCCCGAAACATCTTTGTCCCTTCCCTGCCACAATGTGGTCCACTTTATATATTTATCTTCATAGTTCCCGACAAGGTAATATTGCTCCTTGATGGTGTCTTAGAAATAAATCCAAGTGGGTGTGGCTTAAAATAGTGAGGGTTCCCTCTCATCCCTCTTCTCACATATGGTTTCCCACTAGTCCTTCACGTGGGGGGTGGCTTTGAGGGGTGGAAAATTAATATTTTTCCGATTGGAAAAATCATGAACTGAACAATATCCTTCTAAAAGATTTAACCATTTATCTATGACATTCACATCTATCTTCCATTGAAATATGGGGATGTCAAAGTTGGCTTGTACCTTAAAGGATGTGACACCTCTAGAGTGGCTGCTGGATGAAGATCTATCGCCTGTGGGTAGTTGTCGAAGAATCTGGGCAAAGTTGTCCATCATCGTGTACCTTTGTCACTCGTGGGCTTCTTTGAGCAATATTTTGAAAGGATCTCCTGCTCCCTCATCTTTTTTTTCTTCCTCCATTGGCGTTCATTAGGGTTTGCGAGGTTGGTCTTGCAAAGGTTCAACCAATTCAAGCCCTAAATCCTAACTTGACCTCATTGGGGACATGCAAAGAAAAACAAGGAAAGCGCAAACCGCTTTGATACCATTAAAACTGATTTATACAGGAATAAAACATAATATAGATATAAACATAAGCACAGAGATGCAACATAAATAAAACTTCATTCCATTAATATCAAAGAACTAAAATACACTTACATAAAGAATGGAAATAAGCTAGCTATTCCGATGGTAGCTTATCTCTGAGAAGAGATGTGGTAGCTACATGGCTTTGAATTGTGTTACAATGAGGCTCAAAGGCCTTTTTATTATTGAAAAACAAATGGAAACCCTAAACAACCAAAAACCTAACCCCAAGAGATGGAACACATATCACGTGCTCAAAACATAGCTAAAATTTCAAAGTTTTCAGATTAGTGTGGAACCTATATGAACACGTAGTGCTTGTCATCTTGAATCTGACGCAACTTGTTTCATGCAAAACAGACTTCGTATGACTCCAGAAATGAGTTCTGCCAACTTTAGCAAACAAGGAAATTTTCAGAAAAAAGGAAAACCCATTCAGTGGTTCGTACTCCTAACTATGCATCTATACTACTGACTGGGTGCTAAGGTGGCAGAGCTGACTGTGTAGTTTGACTAGTCAACATTTTTCTTTCGGTGAATTATATTGTGCCAAGTGGCACCTTTGTACCAGTCAAAATTTTGTGGTTTTTAATTTGTTGGAATGATGGCCAACCACGAGCTGACACGTGGCCCAGATGGAGGCCACCACGTGGCCACCCGAGAGGCCACCAAAATGTTTCTATAGTCTGAGAGGAGGAAGCAGGGTTCGAACCCGCGACCTCCTAACACACAATGCAACTGTTTACCATCGCACAATGTCTATTATCACTTAACCTTTATGACCACACCGAATAATTAAAGTTTAAATGTCGTCAAGTTTGGGGTTGGCATGGACTTAACCCCTAGCATGTGAACACTTTATGCTCAACCGCCAACGTTTTATGAGATCGCAGGAGGGAAGGGTCCAGCGTCGTGGGCTAGCGCCTGGGCGCATGGCCCTCATATGGCCATTATCCTGATTTTTAGGCCTCGACGGCCAAATTAATCGTCCGACAAACTCGCCAAAATCATCCACCTGGATTTTGGCTGATTTGGTGGCCTGTTAACGGAAAATGGGGTGAAAATGAGGATTCGGTGCCAGATTTTTGGCAAATTGTAGAGCGAATAGTGGAGAAACTAGGAGAGGTCATTAATTCTGTTGACACCTAATCCGAAACGGATGGGTGAAATGGACAATCATCTAGAAGATGAACTGATCCGTTTTATGTATGTATAAATAATAGTTGGCTAATGAATAAAATCAATCAGTTCTTTCTTGCGCTCATTAATTTCTGGAGTTACCCTGGCCTGACATGGTATCAGAGCACAGGTCCCAAAATAGGTTGTAACTCCTGCCCTGAGCACTGTGCTGCTCTGTCCTGCGCCACTCTGTCCTGTCTGTCCTGCGCTGCTCTGCCTCTGCCTGGCGCAGAAAGAATCAATGCCTGGCCATGCCTGAACGTTTCATTCTCTGCGCATCCTGACTGTGTGAAATTCCGTTTTTTCCATACGCCCAGGTCTTGCTGCTGTTTTGTCTACTAAGGGCGAAGAAAGCGTAATGTGTCCCTTTTGAAACCGTGAGTCTGCGGAGGAATTTTGTTTCTGTCGTCGGCGCTTACAGTCATTAGAATTCCTACATCACCTCCATCTTCAGTCTTCTCTCTTTTCGCTTTGATTACACAATAGTTCACCCATTCTAACGCTCCTTGAGGACGCTTTGCCTGGACTTCGTATTCGGTCATGGCAGCCATGTCTGCGGTCTCTAAAATACCCACCACCGTTTTTTTTTTCAAATCTCAATTGAGTGTTGCTGCAAGACCTGTGGAAGACCGAGATTGAGAGGGGCTGCAATGGAGAAGGATTCGCATTGCAGAAGAGGACTGTATAAGAGCTGTGGAGCTCGCTTACCAAACGGGTGCTCGAGACAGTAACGGTTGGGGTGAGACCTGAACAAGCGATATTGAAATTTATATTTTACACCATTTTAAAGCCGCCATCTCATTTGGTGCGTCTGCCAGGGGAGATTGTGTTGTGTTATATGTTATGCGTTGAATGTCTTTTAAGGTCGTGACCTAGTGCATTTTAAACTGCTACATGTGTTTGAACTGTATGTGACTTCAAAGACTATGTATGGTGCGTTTGAGATTTTGCTGTCCGTGGCCTGTATGGTGCGTTTGAGATTTTGCTGTCCGTTGGTGCGTTTGAGATTTTGAGATTTTTGCGTTTGAGATAAACTGTCTATTCTCCTTCTGCAAAAGGAGAATTCGTTGCCCAGGTGCGCTGTCGGTTATCGTGTGAAGTCGAAGAGCCAGCACTTCCACTGGTTTGTAACATTGTTCTCGTTGGAGGACAAGAAGCGGCTACCTTGGGGGTTGCAAAGTACGACAGTTGGGTGGTGAAAAGGAGAGATGGTGAACATGTTTCCATATTCTGCGTTCGAAGGTGAAAGAATTCATGTTTCGATTTTTCTGTGAGAGCATTGACATCAAGCTCCTACATAGTTTGTTAATCTGACTTGTAGTGCATTTAAAAGGTTGATGTAATATGTAATATTTTATGGGCATTTACTACATTTTGAAGTGATACTTAATATTTGTAATACTGGATGCTTTTGGAGGGATTTAAAGAAATAAATTTGGAGAAAATATGTTGCAGCTTGAAGTATTGAGGCATTTATTGGAAGAGATTTGAAATTTTTAAGAATGCCCTTTTGAGTACAGTTTCACTGTATATCAGCAGAATATTTTTTATCAGCAGAAGTTTTTTTTTACAAAATGCATTCAATCATTTCTATGGTAGGAATAGTTCTCACTGGCAAGGAGAACTATTCAGAATGGTCTCGGATGGTAAAACACACCCTCATCTACAATGAGCTGTGGAAAGGAGTGTGTGTCGGAGAAGAAGACAAAGACCCTGTGCAGCCTACATCAGATAAAGAACTTGTCATCTGGGAAAACAAGAACAGCAAAGCCTATGCATTGATCGCAGCATCTGTAAATGAAGAAGTAAGTCGTCATATTTCATCCTATTCCACTGCCTTTGAAGCTTTACAAAAGCTGAAAGAACTCTATGATTCACACTCTGCACTTGAAGTTGTTCAGCTCATGATTAAACTCTTCACTCTTGAACTGAAAAATAATGACCCCCTTGCTCTTGCATCTGAAATAAAGTCTATAATGCATGATATTAAATCCACTAAGGTTGAGCTGGATATCTCTCTTATTTCCTTTCTCAAAGCACTCTATCCTACCTACTCTAATTATCTTGAGTCTTTACAAGCAAATGGAAATCTTAAAGACATAACCTTTGAGTCTCTTGTGAAAAAGTTTGCTGAAAGAGAGAAAGCCTTTGGAAAGAAAACAATCCCTCAATCTTCTGAAGAGACTGTTTTCCTTGCTCATAAAGAAAAGCATCCTGCTCAAGATTCTACAAGAGGTAGAGGTGGACGAAGAGGAAGAGGAAGATACTTCAGAGGCAGGGGGGGGCAGACATTCTCAAGCAGAAAAGGCATATCTGCATTGCGTTCGCTGCAAACAAAATGGATCACATGATGCTTCTACATGCAAGCTACCATGGGACAAGGTTGAGCTGAGAAGAAACCAGCAGAAAGGTAAAACTGATGACACAGACAAAGGTAAAGCACCTGAATCCGCTCACTATATTGAGGCACAATGTAACATTGGAGTAAATGAAGATTTGTTTAATGCTTCACTTGCTTCTTCGAAAAATGACTGGTTGCTTGATTCAGGAGCAACCTGTCATATGACCCATAGGAAAGATTTCTTTGAAGATTTCACTGACAATGTTGATGGAGTAGTATACTTTGCAGATCAATCAAAAATCAAGCCATGAGGGCTTGGCACAATCAGGCTTAAACTTCCTGGTCTTCCAGACTTTCTTCTGGATCATGTTCTATATCTCCCACAACTCAAGAGAAATTGCTGTCCCTGGTCCACATCCGCCAGCAAGGTCACTCCATTCACATGTTTGATGGCAAGCTTGAGGTAAGAAAGGCATCTGACCACTCACTTGTCATGAGGGGTATAGAAGAAGAAAGACTTCTTAAACTGCAAGGAACCTCTGCTCATGCACAACATTTCTCATATATTTCTCATCATGAAGAAGATGCACTTCCATCAAGTTTATTATGGCATGCTAGATTTGGACATTTAAACTATGATAGTCTCCGCTTGTTGAAGAAAAATGGTGTTGCTGGTTTGCCTACAATTCCTAGAAAACATAAACAATGTGATGCTTGCATTCTAGGAAAGCATAGCAAACAGTCTTTTCATGATTCACATTCAAGAGCACATAGGAAGCTTGAACTTATTCATTCAGATTTATGTGGTCCAATGCCCGTTCCTTCTGCAAATGGAAATAAATATATCATGACATTTATTGATGATTACACCAGAATGTGTTGGGTTTATTTTTTGAAGAACAAATCTGATGCTTTTCAAACATTCAAGAATTTTCATAAATGGATTGAAAATGATGCACAATCTCATATTGGGTCTATTCGCACTGATAATGGAAAAGAATATACATCAAATGAATTTGAACACTATCTTCGCCAACATGGGATTAAACATCAAACAACTGTGCCTTATAATCCTCAACAGAATGGTGTAGCTGAAAGAATGAACAGAACAATTTTGAATATGGTACGATCCATGCTTTTCTTCAAAAATGTAAAGACAATGTTTTGGGCTGATGTTGTTCTATGTGCTGCATATATAAAGAATAGATGTCCATCTAGTGCTATAAGAAACAAGACTCCTTATGAATTGTGGTATGGACGTGTTCCTTCGGTAAAACATCTCAGGATATTTGGTTCCACCTGTTATGCTTTAATACCAAAGGTACATAGAAACAAACTTGGTGCTAGAAGTCGTAAGTGTATCTTCCTGGGGTATTCAAACACATCTAAAGCATACCACCTTTATGATGAAGTAAATAAAAAGTTTGTTTTATCTAGAGATGTCATTTTTCTTGAATCATCCAAATCTGATAGTGTTGTTGAGCGACAACTTGATCGCTTGGATAGATTCACAAAATCGAAATCATTCCAAGAGTTTGATAATGAGATTCCACATCTTGAAGGGGGGATTCCTATACTAGATCAACATGTGGAATCTCCTTCTGAAGAACAATCTCCCCTGCATGACACTCCAACAACGGATGATGCTTTAAGTGATGTAATTGATAGAATTGGGAGACTTAATCTTGATTCAGTCCCAACTCAATCAACAGAACAGCCTGGACCATCTCAGAAAGGTCCCCCAAAGTGGCTGACAAAGACACTTGAAAGTGTTCATCCTGATGAAATTGGAAAAACAGGAACCAGAAATACAAACCGACAAGATGGAGGTGATGTAGATAACTCTAATTCACCTGTTGATATGGATGTTACTTATGATTGTGAATTGAACTTGTCTACAGATTTTGAACCAAATTCCTTCAAAGAAGCTGCTTCTCATGATGAATGGAAAGAAGCGATGCAGAAGGAGTATGATGCCCTCATAAAGAATGGCACTTGGAAGCTGGTTGATCCTCCATTTGGAACCAAACCAATTGGCTACAAGTGGGTCTACAAGAACAAGTACAAAGCTGATGGCTCACTTGACAAGCACAAAGCTAGGCTTGTGGAAAAATGCTTTGCACAAAAGGAAGGGGTCAATTATGAGGAAACTTTTGCTCCCACAGCAAAATGGGCCACCATCTGGACACTCTTTGCACTAGCTGCTCAGAACGGTTGGAAAGTCCATCAAATGGATGTAAAAACTTCATTCTTGAATGGAGACCTAAAAGAGAATGTTTTTATGTCCCAGCCTGAAGGATTTGCTGTGAAAGGACATGAACAAAAAGTATGCAAACTTGTGAAGTCCTTGTATGGCCTCAAACAAGCACCACGAGCCTGGTATGAAAAACTATCTGAGCATCTTCTGAAACTCAACTTCAAACATTTTGATCTTGATGATGAAACTTTATTTGTCAAGAAAGTTGGCAAAACAGTTGTATATTTTGTGGTATATGTAGATGATCTTTTAATGACAGGGAACAATGAAAGCTATATTGTATCCATAAAGAAAGAATTAGGAAATTTTTTTGAAATGACTGATTTGGGCTATGTTCATTACTATCTTGGCATTGAAGTAACCCAACATCCAAAGTCCATATTTCTTTCTCAAAAGAAATACATTGGAGATTTGTTAAACATATTTGGCATGACAGAGTGCAATCCCCTTTGTACTCCAATGGAACAAAACTTGAAGCTCACATCTATTGAAGGAAAGGAATTTGAGGATGCAACAAAGTATAGATAGCTTGTAGGAAGTCTCATCTACCTCACTACTACCAGACCAGACATTTCATTTGCTGTTGGAATCCTCTCCAGGTTCATGCAAAAGCCTTGTGAGGGACATTGGTCTGCTGCAAAAAGAGTTCTAAGGTACTTGAAGGGAACTCAAGACCTTGGAATCAAGTATACACAGGTGGACGACTTGAACTTGATTGGATACTCTGATTCAGACTTCGATGGAGACAAAGAAACTGGGGTACCTACTTCAGGATATGCTATGAGTCTTGGATCAGGAGCTGTCTCCTGGAGATCATGAAAACAATCAGTACCAGCAGATTCCACAACAGAAGCAGAATATGTGGCAGCAGCTGAAGCAACGAAAGAAATTGTGTGGCTCAGGAAAATTCTTGAAGATTTGCAAGTAAAACAAATACAATCAACTCCACTCATGATTGATAACACCTCTGCAATAAAGTTGGCCAAGAACCCAAAGTTCCATGATCGTACTAAGCACATCAATACTAAATATCATCTTATCCGACATCATGTTGAGGCCAAAACAATCCATCTCTGTCATTGTTCCACAAACGAGCAAATTGCAGACATCTTCACCAAAGCGCTTGGAAGAGAAAAGCTTGAAAGATTCAGAATGATGCTTGGACTCACCAACATCCCTTCAGATTAAGGGGGGGAATGTTGACACCTAATCCGAAACGGATGGATGAACTGGACAGTCATCTAGAAGATGAACTGATCCGTTTTATGTATGTATAAATAATAGTTGGCTAATGAATAAAATCAATCAGTTCTTTCTTGCGCTCATTAATTTCTGGAGTTACCCTGGCCTGACAAATTCTCCAGTTTTCGACCAAATTGGGAGTAGAAAGAGGCTAGGGAGCCATTTTTTGGACATTTTGGACTCATTGGAGTAGGTTACAAAAGCATTTGAGCATTATAAACACATCTTTTTACACATTTGAGCATAATAGAGAGGCCCGAGCCATTGGAAGCTGGACCAAGGAGACGTAGCCTAGGAGGGGTGAACTCCTTCATCATGTTCCTATTATGATGTGTTTTTGGTGATGTTATGTACATTTATATGCTGCTGTTTAGTTTCTTATTTATGCTAAAATTGCTCATAAAATTAACATAAAAACACATTTTACTTGCAAAACTCATGAATCCTTGAGCACATGAATAACATTTTGTTTATAATCCGAGGAGGATCTTAGCACATCAAAACTAATATTCTTAATTAGATAATTTTGGTATCATAGCACTAGGTTTTATTTGTGCAAGAAGGATTTAACTATTTGCAAGTTGATGTCATGCTTACAAGGTTAAAACTCAAAAGAGGAGAAGTGAAACTGGTTGGAAGCACTGAAGTTGGGTCAAGGGGAAGGAGGGAAAGGTTGCCACAATCTCCAACACCAGTTCATCCTCAAGTTGCAGTTGAGACTCCAGTGAGCATGTCTCATGAAGGAGAACCTACAAACATGACAGAAGATGAGAAGGTCTCGCGAAAGGATTTATTTGATATGATAGAGATGGTGAAGGTATTCTATGAAGAGAGGAATACCAAGCTGTAGGGTGAAATATCCAAACCCCCTAAAGGAGAAGGTTATTCAGGAGGAGGTAATGGAAATGGACGTAAACCTCCACCCTCTCCACCATCTTCTTGATCTTCTTCTTCACATACATCTTCACCCTCTTCCACTAACACAACCCTTACTCATACTCACAATAGACCTCAAAAGGAACTGGTAGATCACCCTTACTAAAACTTGATGTTAAATTTGAGATGCCCATGTATAATGGTGAAGTGAATGCAGAGAAGCTTGATAATTGGTTTCGTTAGTTGGAGTTCTATTGTAGAATTCAAAACCTTCAAGAGGATGACATAAAGATTCAGTTAGCTTCCTGGAGAATGGAGGGTGCAACACTAGTATGTTGGGAATCAAAGACACAAGAGGATATAAAAAGCCATGATAAGATCTCAATTTCTTGGTCTGATTTCATTGTTGCAATTAAAAGACAATTCTACCCTCTAGCTTATATGCAGAAAGCCATCATGAATTGGCAAAACTTTAGACAACTTAAAGGTCAAAATGTTCAATATTACACCCAAGAATTCAGAAAAAGGTCTCTAATGTTAGGTGTAGATTTGCAATCACAAGAAACATTGGTGAAGTAAATAGGGGGTTTACACAATTACCTTAGGCATACTATCTTAATGTTTAATCCCAATAATTTAGATGATGTGTGTGTGTGCAAGCTACTCATCTTAAGGCAAGAGGTAAAAACACTCCAGAAGAGGGTAGTAAAAAAACATTTAAGAGTAAAGAAAAAGAAAAGGGTTTCAAGGGAAATAAAAATGCATCCATTAAAAAGTAAGGAGAGAAAACAATATGTAAACATTGTTCCAAAGAGTGTCACGATGAAGCTCACTATTGGAAGCTTCATCCCGAGATGAAACCAAAGAAATTCAACAATAAAGGAAAAGAAAAGACAACTTCCGCCATTCAAGAGGATTTGGCATTTGATTCAGGTGATGAGGCCAAAATTATAGCCATGGGTATAAAAGGAAAATAATTCATTGCTAGCACTAGTATGTCAAATGGTCACACTAATACTCCAAATGAAGAAACAAGGATTGAATTATTTCATGTGAGGGTAATATCAAAACATACAAAAATCGACACACTTTTTGATAGTGGGTCTCAAGCCAACTTGATATCTGATGATTGAATAAAGAAACTTAATGTTGAAACCATTTTACATCCCAATCCATATCCATTGGGTTGGATATGCAAGGACAAAAACTTACAGGTTACAAGAAAATGTATTCTTCGGTTTGCAATCACAACAAACTTCAATGACGAAGTTGAATTAGATGTTGTACCGCTTGATATATCAAGAATTGTTTTGGGTAGTCCTTACCTCTATGATAGAAAAACAATCTTCTATCGTCATGGAAACAAATACCACTTGTTCAAGGATGGTGTGGAGTATATTGTGAGAGCTCATTGCAAGAAACTAAATATTTTGTTAGATAATGCAGGAAAAATGAAAGGACTAGTGAATTCAAGCAAGAATTTAGTGCTTCTTATAATCAAACCCAATGTTGCTGTTGATTACGAAGCGTTTTATGGTTGTAATTCAAAATTGAAATCTGATTTGGCTAATGTTGTTAACCATGATTATGAGGTGTTTTAGAAAGCAAAGGGATTTCCTTCCAAGAGGAGAATCCAACATGAAATACCATTACAATGAAAGTGTCTTCTTTGTAATAACATGCATCAGATGTCAGGAAGGGAAAGTGTCAAAATAACAAAGGAAATCCATAGATTGTTGAACATGTTATCCGTCCTCGGGATCTCTAAGGTTGAGGAAGAGTCCAACTGAGGTAACCACAGACCAAAATTTTGACTTGGTATCTAGCGCTACCAAGCCGGAGAGGGCTAGATGAATTAGGGTTTCAGGATAGTTATGATGTGCAGAAGGGTTTGATTGTTTGATTGGGTTGATGGATGAGGATTAGGTTAAGAACTAGGTCAAGGCAAATGAGATATGATTAAAGACATTCAAATGGGTAGGGTAGGCAGAAAACCTAACACTTAAGGGTATTTGTGTGGGATGAATTAGACTGATGAGGGGCTAGGAAAAGCATGATTTTTTCCTAAACTGAAGAAATGATTACACACTATGGAAGTTTCCCCAAAATAGAGCATGAAAACTCATGAATTATGTTCATCAACTTGAAAAATATCACAAAATAGACATGAAATGATTGCTAGAATAAACATATGAGACAATAGAAGAAACAATGCTAAATTTTCATACCACAAGTATCCCAAGGAAATCGTTGCAACTCATCTATTAAAACTGGCCAAATTTTGATACAATAGTGTCTCTTGATCAAAAGTCAAAAATCCAACTGATTCCCCCTTTGAAAAGACTGAAAAATACAAGATATAGGCCTCAAACAAACTCCTCCTAGCCTCAGGGGTCGAATCCATGAGAGGAGGAACAGTTCCACCAAAATCTGAACTGATAGCTAGAGTATAGGGTGGTCAAAGTGACTCATCCCTAATTACAATGAAACTGATTCATTGCACCTCATTGAGTCCATTTTCCTAATGTATTTACCCTAGGTAATAGTAAAAACATTGTAATTACATTTACATCATCGATTACATAAGTAAAATCTTGATTTCCCAAGATGAAAATCAAATTTGCAGAAAAAATAATGAAAAATCAGAAAATTGTAAAATGCGCCATCTTTGTGTCAAATGTACTATCCATGTTGAATCCAAGTTTTGAGTGGCTTCCTAGTGTCCAAATTGAGCCCAGGATAGCTCATTGGAAAGCTTGTCCTTTCTAGTTTCTAAATATACCTTTATTTTTTAAAATGGACTTGATTTGACCCCTAAAAAAATGTTTCTCCCAAGACTACTCAATGTGCAGTGCCAAGGTGAAAAAGGAGGTAGAACATTGATTTTTTGTGTGTTTTTTCACGTTTTCACCTACCAGTTGTACAAAAGCCTAGAAACGTTGTTTTCCTGCATGTCTTCATCATTATGCATCCATTGGTGGTATTATTTTGGCCAAAAAGTGCCTCAAACAAAAGCGTAGTGCCCTTGGCACTGCACGCCTAGCATTCAAGCTATCACAAAACTGTCTTGAAATGCACAAAATTTCCAAAATTTGCAAAAATTGTAAAATTTTTCTGAGTGATGACTAGTGATGAGGGTTAGGCATGGAGTGAGGCTTCAACAAGGATATCAAGCCTTCCTTCCTCTTCTTTCTTGTTTAGGGTTTCAATTTTGGCATTTTCCCTTTTGAGCTTTGACTTGGCAATCTTGTTCCCGATGGCATAATTTTTTTCCATATTTCGCTGAATGTCATTTTCTTTGTTGGAATTTTCCAGGAGCTTCTCCAAATGCTGGTTTACCTTCTCAAGCCACTACTTCTGGTTCTCATTAATCATGATGGCAAATTGTTCATTCAATGTGAGTTGATTTGCAAGTTTAGCCTCCTTTTGTCTCTCTAGTTCTAGAGATCTTTTCAACCCTCTAGTCTTAGGTCTGCTTCTTGGTTCTTGTTCTTGTTTAGTTTCACTATAATTTCCATAGGCCTCATCAAGCAATGCCTTGGATTTCATTTATTCTCTTTTTGCCTTGAAGAGTTGAACCTCCATGATATCATGCTTGGCTTGAAGCTACTGGTTTTCTTGCTCATAATATGAAATAATAAATTTAGACCTCTCCAAATTGGTCTAGAGCTCCCTAATACATGCATATTTTTCCTTGATGACTATGCTAATGTCCTCATTTTCATCATGCTCATCTAGTTCAACAATGTAAAAATCTTGTTCTGTGTCATGAAGGTCCTCCTCCTCATGCTTGATCTTTGCCTTTGTCATTTTTTCTTTACCTTTGTGTACTTGCTTTGTTGGTGAAGAAGGTAGGGCCCCTCCCATAATATGTGGGGCAAACACCCACCTATGACCTCTCTAATAATTATGTGCCAAATCAGCCCTCATAGGCTTGATGACCTCAATCCGCTCAGTCTGCTCAGGCTCACTAATCTCAGCTCTGCTAGGTGACTCAATGTGCTCATGAAATGGTGATGGTGAAGGAGACTGATATGATGATGATGCATGAACTATGGGCTGAAATGGAGGAATGGATGTGGAAGGATGAGATGATGAAGGAAAATCTTGAAGATGTTGAATATATGGGTCAATGAATATGTCATTAGCTATGAAAGTACTCCATGAAATGTTGAATTGTTTGAGGTGATGAAGGCCAATGATTTTAATGAGGGAGTGGTGGAAAATACTTTTCATTTGATGCTCATATTCTATTTTTTGTACAATATATGCCATCTTGTCAATGCTCCAGAAGAGAAAATAAGGTATGTTGAGCATCTTGACCCTTGTGAAGTGCATGATTAGCTGGATATGATAGGTATAAAGTCTAGAGAACCTTCCTTCACAAGTAAAGTATCTCATGATGATTTTCATCACAGGAACATATCTCTCCAGGAGGTAAGAGAAAGGAAAAAGCCTCTTTCTTTAATTCTTGTATCTAGATTTGATGTATGGATCACAGTAATGCTCCTCCAATTCTTTTTGCTTGAACCATTTTCCCCCAACATCTAGGATTCTAGTAGCAGCTGATATGATGGCAGTGGACATAGTGAAAGTGACACCATCAAGGGTTACTTGGCTGTCATGGAGACTGGAGATGAATAGTCTGCTCCACATAGGATGATGTTGGACCTTTTGTATTTTCTCACAGAATTCAAAAAATCCTAGATACTTAAAACATGTCACAACCATGCGAGATGCCATGGGTTCCTTGGTATGTCTTGGCTCAATTCTAAGGATTCTCCGTCCTTTGTTTGGCTTCCTCTCCTTTCTTTCTTTCTCCTCATTAGAATTTCTGTTTTCTTCTTCTGGCATGGTGTCTTGATGTTTAAAACCCTACGGAGATGAAATAGTAGTGGAATATAAGTATGGGGAGTTAGGAATGGTGTGAGGAAATTTAGAGAGATGAGGGAAGGGGTTTATGGTTTAAGGGAAGTGACAGGGAGTGGGAATGTGATGGGATTTAGGATAGGGAATTTTATTACAGGTTAGGGGTTTTGGGAGCCTAGGCAAATGGAACACCTAGGTCTTAGGGTTTTGGGAATAAAGGGCTTTGGGAAGTAGTGATATGATATGGGGGTTGGGAAAGGGTTTAATAGTGATATGGGAAGGGAATAGAAGTACTAGGGAGTGAAATTGGAGGTGTAGTTAGGATTTGATTATGATACTAGGGTTTCTCTCAAGGAAAACATTAAATTTTGCAATGACATTTAAAACACCACAAATTGACTTGAGGAATGCTAGGAGGGTGTATCTTGAATGTTACTTACTTTATGAAGGATGAAGACAACCAATCTTGAGGTTTGTGAAGCAATGGCACTTTGTTTGGAGCTGGTGAGAAATTTTGGGCAAACGTACAACACACAACAAAAGCGTGCCCTTCACAACAAAAAAATGCATAGTAACATTGAAACACACAACATAACACATAGGCATGCCCTCCACAACACAGGTGCGCAACATAACGCTGAAATGTGCCCTCCAGAACACAAACGTGCAGCGTAGCCTCTGTTTTGGCAATTTCACCTTTCAGACTTGAAAATTTATCCTTTGTTGAGGTTGCTCGACAATGACAAGAGAAAATGAGGTGTGAATTGATGTCTTGAGGGTTTAAATACTTGGTGGAATTTGATTTTGTTGATTTAAAACCCATTTTGCTAATGTTTCAAATCACTTTTCAAACATTGCATTAATACCCCTTTACTTTGTCTTTTTTCTTTGTAGATTGATCAATTGCTGGAGTAGACATTTTTTGATTTGACATTTATTGTTTAGTTGGCATGTGGAACTGAGTTGGAAGCTTGAGAAAAAGTTACTTATTACATATAATTGACATAAAATTACATAAATAAAAAATAAAATTACATCTCTGTTTTTTGGAATAAAATTACAATCTGAAATGAAACTCATACTTAAAATCAAAATTACAACTTTGGCAACCATCTTTACATGTTTTCAAATCCTCTTTTAATGAAAAAGGGATATTATTGGTGTCCACTCTCATACTTTTTCTGGCCTTATGCAGTGAAATGGTATCTTATTGGACCTTGGAAAAATGAAACCTAGAGACCTAATGAAAACCTATAGTTAGTAGACTTCATGGTGACTTGGCTGACATAAAGACTTAATAAAATAAGCTTCCATAATTGATGTATGCTCTGTAAGACATGAAGGTGGGCCATCAAGTATAGATTTTTGGGGAGAGTGAGGTTTTTGACTAGGGTTACCATCAGTGAGTAAATTTTTGAATGAGGACCTAGGTGGAATGACAAATTTTTTTGAGTGAGACCCTAATATGAATATGAAAAGAGGAATTTTGATCACTGATGGTAGTATGCAAATACTGACTCTAACAAAACAAAAGGATCATTCGACCATCTCCTTCACCATGTGGTGCACCAATTGTTTCGGTGTACAAGAAGAATGGAGAGAATTTCATTGAATGGGACTCAAGAGGTGGCTATCATCAAAGTAGAGTTGTTGAAGGAGACATATGGAAGACAACATGAAAAACCAAGAAAGGTTTGTTTGAATGGCTTGCTATGCTTTTTGGTCTTTTCCATGCTCCTACTACTTTCATGCATATGAAGAAAGATGTATTGAAGCCATTTCTAGACATGATAGTCTACTTGGATGACATTTTCATTTTTAGAAAATTTCATTATGAACATGTCATGTGTGAGAAAGAAATACTTGATGTCGTATGTCAAGAACATTTGTTATTGAAGATGTCAAAGTATATGTTGAATAAAACTTCTTTGATGTAATTCAACCATAATATTGGAGAATTTGAGCTGAAGTTAGACCTCTCCAAGATTGATGCCATTATGTTTTGGTCAATGCTCAAGACAATATTTTGGATAAGAGGTTTTTTGGGAGCAACCCGATGTTGGAGGAAAGATTTTGTTAATTTTTCTTCTATTGTAGCTCATTTGCATTATTTGGCAGTTGTGTAAAAGGTCTTCCAGTGGGGAGGAAAACAACAAGAGGAATTTGATGCTTTGAAACAAAATATCAGTTCAACCTTTATACTTGCTCTTCTATACTTGAAAAATTCATTTGAGTTATAGGTTGATGTATGCGACTATGCCACGGGCATAATCTTTATGCAATGTGGTAAGCCCATTTCATTTCATTCATAAATTTTCAGTGGTGCAATGATTAATTTTCAGCGACAAAAGCACTTTCATTGGATGGGTTTTCTTCTACTATTCCACGTGGTCAAAAGGTATAAGAAAGGTATAAGCGACAAGTTTGTTGATTTACTTTCTAGGCCTATAATTTGTATAACTACTTTCCTCAAGCATCATTTTGTTTTACATGAAAGTTATGTTCAACAAAATACATACTTTCAAGATGTATATTCAAGCTTGAGTCGAAGGAATCAAGTAGAGGAATTTGTTTACCATTTGCATCATAATGTGTTGTATCATCTTAGTAAGAAGGATGTTGCTACTGATAGTAACATGGACAAAGCCAAAGAGTTCATTGAACGACTCCAAATGGTACATCAAATAGTGAAAGATCAAGTTGAAAAGGGAAAAAGGCAAGTACAAAGAAAGGGGCGACAAGCATCGTGTAGATCACAGGTTCCAAGTAAGTGATAAATGGATAATGGATTGACATTGGAAAGGTGAGGGAACTATACCCTATTGGGAATGGACCTTGATTATGTTATTTATTCAGAGGTATCACCGCATTGGACCCCAATTTGTAATGTGGTGGCAACGCCGCCAGTAAATGTGCGCCGTCAGGGGGGTCCAGGGGGGGTAAAATGTTGTAATTTCATAGTCACTCTGGGCCATTCATTAGGTAGAAATCTAACTGTAGAAGTTATTTTTAATTTATGGTTTTTTCCCTAGAAGGCAACCCCTCACTATATATGAGGGAATTGTATTGCGGCTATGTAGATCTGTATTATGAGTGAGAAAGAGAGAGAAGATTGTGTGATAGAGAAGAGGGAATTACAATGGATCTGTTGTAGGTTGTATCTCTTCATTTTTCTGGATAATATTAAAGGAAGGTCTGGATGTTTCTCCACGGACATAGCCCAAATTGGGTTAACTACGTATATCTATTTCTCTCTTATTTTATGTGTTTTCTGTGTTTACATTTCTGCAATATTTTATGTGTTCCATTTCTTTGTAATACATAATTTTATAACATACCCTCACCTGTTGGACAACTGAAAGTGATCTTTTGGGGTCCAAAAGGCTTCCAGTGGGGAGGAATGATCAGGTGCTCAAAAAATAGCTCAAATTTCAAAATTTTTGGATTGGCGTGGAACTTGGACGACCGTGTAGTGCTCATCATCCAGAAGCCGACACAACTTGTTTCGCACGAAACGGACTTCGTATGACTCTAGAAATGAGTTTTGTCTACTTTCCTAAATAGGTAAAATTTCAAAAAAAGGATAGCCCAGTCAGCAGTTCATACTGCTGACTGGGTGATGAGGTGGCAGAATTGACTGTGTAGTTTGACTGGTGAATAGTTTTTTTCAGTGAATTATTTCGTGCCAAGTGGCACCTTTGTACTGGTCGAAATTTTGTGGTTTTTCATTGGTTGGAATGATGGCCAAGCACGAGATAACACATGGCCCAGCCAGAGGCTGCCATGTGGCAGCCCGGGAGGCCACCAAAATTTTTCTATAGTCTGAGTAGAGGCAACAGGGTTCAAACTCACGACCTCCCAACACACAATGCAGTTGTTTACCACTACACCATGTATATTGTTACTTAACCTTTATGATCGCGCTGAAGATTTAAAGTTTAAACACCATCAAGTTTGGGGTTGGCGTGGACTTAACCGCCAACATGTGAACACTTTAGGCCTAACCGCTAGCGTTTTATGTGACCGCATGAGGGAAGGGGCCAGCATTGGGGGCTAGCCCCTAGAAGGCCCTCATGTGACCATTCTCCTTATTTTTAGGCCTCAACGGTTAAATTAATCGTCTGAAAAATCTGCCTAGATTTTAGCGGATTTGGTGGCCCGTTAGTGGAAAATGGGGTGAAAATGAGGGTTCAGTGCCGAATTTTGGGCAAATTGTAGAGCGAATAATAGAGAAATAAGGAGAGGTCATAACTTCTCCAGTTTTCAACCAAATTGGAAGTAGAAAGAGGATAGGGAGCCATTTTTTGGACATTCTGGACTCATTGGAGCAGATTACAAAAGCATTTGAGCATTGTAAACACATATTTTTACACACTTGAGCATAATAGAGAGGCCCAAGCCATTGGAAGTTGCACCAAGGAGATGTAGCCTAGGAGGGGTGAAATACTTCATCATGTTCCTATTTTGATGTGTTTTTGGTGATGTTCTATACATTTATATGTTGTTGTTCAGTTTCATATTTATGTTAAAATTGCTCATAAAATTAACATAAAAAACTCATTTTCACTTTCAAAACTAATGAATCCTTAAGCACATGAATAACATTTTGTTTATAATCTGAGGAAGATATTAGCACAATAAAACTAATATTCTTAATCATATCAAACACCAAGAGTTTGTGGGCCTCGTTGGGTTTAGTAGGGCAGTGAAATTCCCAGAGTCGTAACTTGGTCATATGATCTTTGTTTTGCGCGTATAGTACCTCGTTGGAAAGATCTCTCTAAGTACTACAGGATTTGTGGCATGATCCTACCTATGAATATGGGCCTGCTATGGACCTCAAAAAAATTTCATTTAGAGGGTCAAAACACCTCTGGAAGTGCAAGACCCGAAAAACTGCTAAATATAGTAATTGCTGCTATAATCAAGGAAATTGAAGAAACTGACTGGAGGTCTAGGTGGAATAGGCGGGTGGCCACCAATATCCACTTGGATCATATGTGGAGATGGATACTTATGTCTTGACTCCTTCCTGGTTGACATAACCTTCCTTGAACGGATATTTCTGGTGCAAGTCTAACTAGGAGAGCTTGCCTTAACTCTTCCTTTATAATGCTCACTGGGAGGTAGTGATGTGCTCTCAACATCTTTCATTATCTTGGGATTATTGCTCAAATAATATATTGTCTCTTCCTTTCTGACATAGCCCAATTCTGCATATCGAGGTAATTCCACCACTTGGATGGGATTCACAATGCCTTGGACGTTAACTCCTAGGCCCTTGCCTTCATATCCCATCTTGATATTCATTAGATTTGAACCAATACCTCTAGTGTGCTTTTTAATTGCAACAAAATCATCATCATAATGAGAACATAAAAATTAAGAATCATTGTCACTATTTACCTCAGTTGATGATTCTCAAGCTGGTGATGACGGCTTTGCTAATCCTTTGTTGCACTTAAACTTTTCGAAGGCCTCTTCCATGGCTTGTAGTTAAAGATGTAATCCCTGCTTCTCCTCTTTTGGCTCTTGTAGAAGTATTCTAAGTTCAAAATTATCTTCTTGAATGGTCTGGTTGATCTCCTAAAATTCTTGGAGCCATGTAGTCTTTGGTGCTCTTCTCATTTTTGGTACAAAACCTACTGCAATCTTTGTCTCATCGCCTGAATCAGAACCTAAGTCAATTGGTCCATCACCTACAATCCCAATAGTTGTGATCTTCATATCATCACCTGAATCAAAACCCATGTCAATTGGTCCAACACTTGCAATCCCAACAATTTTGATCTTCGTCTCATCATCTGAATCAAATACAGAGTCTTGTTGCACTGTAGCAACATTTTTTGCTTCCCTTTTCCAACATTCCTCTCTGGCTTCAATTCTAGATGCAATTTGTAGAAATGCTCCTCATCACACCCTTCAACCTTGCAATGATTGAGAGGGATTTACTTTCATTTTCCTTGTTGTTGTTTCCTTCTCTGCATGGTTTTCTTGTTTGCACTCCCCCTAGCTTTCAAGGTAAATGGATTTCACAGTAATTGCATTAAGAGTAGTGGGTTAAAAAAAAAAAAAAAGAATGAAGAATATAATTATGTAAAGAAATAATATATTTCATCAAAGTTTTAGGTGAATCTAAAAGAATTCCCAATGCCAAAGCTTGGTTTCTATATTCCTCTGTTAAACTTTGAACATCTTAGCCTTTGCATGTCTCGAATGTTGCCAAGATATCATGGTTTTTCGCTGATATCCCAATAGATAGAATTGTCCTTTTAAATGATAAATAAATTCAAACCAGGAAGAAAGGAATTTAACCACATATTTGCTACCTCTTTGAAGTTTTCTCTCCCATCATATGAGAGCAGTGCCTTCCAGTTGAAGATATGTTAATTGGAACTTCAATATGTTTGATCAAATTATTTATCTTTTCTGCATTAGATTATATGTTAAACATAGGCAAATCAAACTTTACATACAACTTTAAAAAAGGATTTTTGGAAGAATTTCTATGTTTTCTGTTAGAATGATGAGAATGAGATGATGAAGAAGAGGAAATTTCACTAGAATCTAGAGATGGAGGTTTAAGAGGTTCTCATCCATTTTCCTGATTTACCAAAGAATTGACCTTTACTTTTTCTTCCTTCTATTTTTGCTTCTTTGCCAATTTCTTGTCATAATTGGTAAACATTTTTGTACCTTATTTTCCATGGTGTAGAAAGCTTTACATAAAGCTTGCTCATTCTTGATATGAGAATAATCATCTGCCATTTTCCTTCTTCACATTACACATCCAATCTTTGGGTCAAAAGTCTCAAGTTTTCCTTCTCCCTTTTTGAGCTTGGCCCTAGTTATCATTCACACTCACAATTCACATACACAAGAAGACCACTCTAATACCAAACTTGATTTGGTCTCTCTGATTTATCATAATTACCCGAGATCTTTTCTTCGTTGATGTTTTCAAAATTGCATGAAAGAGCATGTAAAAACCATGTATGAAAACACTTAAAGAAAAAGCAACATAAATGAGACCATAAAGAAACTGCACACAAACATTTGATAACGAAGTTCATCCAGTGTGGACTATTTCTCTGGGCCTTGCTTCAATAGTGGGGAGGCCTCTTCATTCATCTCATAAAAAAAAGACAAGTACATGGAAAATTACATCATTATACTTCCAATCCTAGGAGTGATTTAAAATGCGGCTACTCAAATCACAACAATCTCAACACCAATAGATCTGTCTCATCTTCCTGAGACTTTTGGCTATAAATATGACCTACTTTTAAAAGGCCCATCGCTATCTCATAGTTCATGCTCAACAATTAATGATGAAGGTGGGTTTCTTACATGAACCATGAATTCCACTGCCCAAATGCAAAAACTAGTTGCACCATTATGATCCTTGTGAAATTATGGTTAAAATGAGTATAAAATTGGCCCCATTTCAACACCTGCAATTCGAGCCCCACAGGGAATATTTTAGTTTCCTCAAAGATATTGCATAAAAATATTATTAAAATATTCCATCTCGAAATTCGTTCAGACAGGGTTCTATCTCCTGGTTATGCACCAAGGTTCCCTTCAGGTCACGGTTCCTATGTTAAGGTTCCAAAGGGCCTTCGAAGTTCTTTCCTCAGCCATCACAACTTTGTCCCATTCCTATGGAAATGGCATATTTAAGTAAAAGCTCATGGGTAGGAATACCAAAGCCCACTTGGGTGCATTTGATTGGTGTATCATTGTTGGGTTGTTGGTGACCTAGGGTTCACACGTTCAACCCCATGGGCCCCAACATTCGTTCATATTTTGTATCAAAAATAATTGTCAACCAGTGATTTACTTTTTTGTTTTTAAAACAAAATTATATCAAATAACAATTCGATGTCAAACTTAGCATTTCATTTAACCTAACCACAACTTCCAGGCATTACATTTGTTGCTAAAACTATTAGAACTCCACTGTTGGAACTGTGAAGATTGTTGGCATTTTGTTTAACCACCAACTGTGTCATATGGTCCTCACATTGTTCACCAAAATGTGTTTGGTCGTCATCATTTAAAATGTAATTGTCGGCCATTTTGCTGCCAAACATAATTGTTGGCAGTCTTGTAACCACTGAACTTTGTATTCATCATGATTGCTAACTGGTTATGGTATTATTCGTTGGAATGTTGAATGACAACATATTTAACATTTATTGTTCCATTGTTTAAAACGACGAATGTGTTACCCTCTAGTCATATTTTCAAACTATCATATATATATATATCAATTATGGTTATGTGTTATCTTTGTTTGGTATATAATGGTTCTGCAGCTATTTTAAAATAAACCGTCGGGTCAATTGCCTTGTGACCGTCAACCATCGAGTAACCCATTGTTTTAAAACAATCGTTTGTTATAATAATTCACCTGCTCATAACTATAGCTGAGTTTTGCCTAAGGGCCATTTTGTCCACGTTGGGTGCCACATGGCATGACTGGATTGGGCCATGTGCCCCCCATACGATTGGGCCAACTAATCACTGCCGAATTTGGTGAGGTGCCACCAATTTTGGCAGTTCCACCAATTTTAAATATGACTAAAACTGCCACTAAACTTAGCAAACCTCTACCAAATTTGATCGGGAATTTGATTGGACTGCCAAAGTTAGTGGTGCTCCAAATTTTACTAGCTTTATGCTAAACCTCTCATTGGGCCAACTTTGACTAGAACTTTTATTGAGTGTAACTCCCTCATACAAACTCGAATTGAGGCATCGTCTGCGTTGTTGGAAAGATTATGATAAGCTCTTTGATCTGGCATTGGTTGGATTACAATATGAGGAATTTTATTTTTAGGCCTTTATGGATCCACTTGGATCAATAGGTTCCAACTCACACTCAATAAGGAAATATTTTCTCTCTTTAATGGCACCCACTTGGCCTAATTTCAGCTTTGTGTTCTTCAATAACTGGTACTCTGAACTGGAAAAATTCACCAAACCGTCCCTCTGGTGTGAACTTCGTAGGCTTTCCTAATCATCCTGTTGATGTCACTCAAACATCATGCCAACATCATCATTTCCTATGTGGTGCCACATGTCACATGACTTTGGTACACTTTGCCACCTAAAAATGACCAAAAAATATGCTATGTGTCCTCTTCCTATGTTTCCACAACACTTTGAGTTGGAGTCATCTTCCACCTTGCTTTCCACCTATAGCTGTTGTCACAGAGGTTGGGGGTTGAGGGTCAGTCTTTTGAACTCTTGCTGAAACCTCTTGACTGGGCCAACCTCTGACTGCTCTAAGGGCCCTACTAGGTAGATGGCCCAACATAGGTCGGGGATCGGAGAGGATCTCCACTTTGAAATTGTATTGCTCATCCTAACCACTGATGAGGCCCGAATCACCTAAGTCCCAACCTTAAAATCCACCTAAGTCCAGGATCAAGGATATTTTGCACAAAAAATAAGGGATAGGTGGAACCTTGAGCCATGGAACACTTCCTATTAACTTCTCTTATTTGCATACTTTAACAAGCCATATGTCTTGATTTAAAAGGCCCTATTTACATTTCAACAAACTATTGGAAAGCTCTTTCCGAGCACTATCTAACTGTGTCATTTCTAGGAACTTCTAAATTGATCTCCTAAGGTAGAAATGAAATCAAAGCTATATCTCCCCCTTCGATTTTGGCCAAGGCTCCAACTCCAAATGAAGAGGCAACACCTCATTAATGAAAAACATACTATGCATCTGATATCAATGCCAACCCAGTTGACATAAATTCCAACACACTTGATGCCACCTGCCATCCTACCAATGCCAATTGTCAAACAATCTCCCCCTTTGGCGTTGATGGAAACAAATCACTTCTTCATATTGATAGCCACTCCTCATGTTGCATCTAGCTAATGAAACGTTATCCAATGAATTAGTATCACCGATCCAAATATTTTCACTTCAAAGATGCATACAAAATCACATTTTAAAGATTATGGAACCATAAGATGCATATGCATAAACGAAGTAGAAATAAACAACAACCATGAGAAGAAAATACACAATAGGTTGATAATGGAGTTCACCTAGTGTGGACTACGTCTTCAGGCTCTGCTCAATGTGGGGAGGCCTCTTTCATTAATCTTCAACAAAAATCAAATTACACGCATGTACAAAAGACACCTTATACCTCGACTTCCGGGGATGGCCTCAAAATTAACAAATCTGTTGAAGAAATGGACTGCACCATTGAATTACTAGCGAGAAAGCATTAAAAATGACTCTAAACTCAACCCCTTTCTACTTCGGTCATAATATGGACCTTCGGGGATCTCAAAGATTCCCCCCAAGATTCTTTCTCACTGGTTCACTAGAATTCTGCTTCTTAGCTGACAAATTTGACTTCACCATTGCACTCCTTGAGAAAAACTGAGTAAAATGAGTTGGAAGTCGACCTATTTATGAAACTATAAAAAGTTGGCCATTAGGGAATCTTTTAGATTCCTCATGATTCTAAAAAGATTCATCTTTGCAATATTATTGAAGATCTACGACTTAGATGACAAATATGAGTTCACCACTACATTCCCTTCAAAAAACTGAGTAAAATGAGTATAAAGTTGGTATGGTTAAGAAATTGTCAAAATTTGGCACTTAGAGAATCTTTTAGATTCCTCATGATTCCACAAAGATTCCTTTGTGTAAGTTGACTGAATATTTGTAGCTTAGATGACAAATTTGACTTGACCTCTGTGCTCCTTTCGAAAAACTAAGTAAAATGACTATATAGTTGGCCTATATCTAAAACTGTTATAATTTGGCCCTTAGGGAATCTTTTAAATTCCTTGCATATTCCCTTGTGTCAGGGTTCCGCTCCTTGGTTTCCGTGCCCGCTCAGGGTTCCACCTCTGCATTGGGTTTTGTGCCCCCATTCCCTTGTGGCAAATATGAGTTTAAATTAAAAAATTGGCGTTAATTTTTAAGCCTGCCTTCCTGGCAGAATGGTTGGCAGTGTTAATTTGTTGGGTCATTGGCCAATTTTATTTTTTTTTGGTTTTGTTTTTTGTTTGTTTGTTTGTTTTTTCTAAATATGGACATAATTTTTTGTTGAAATTTTGGGTCACCGGAAAAATTAAGTATGCAACAATTTTACCAGTTCCGACCACCGGAAACCGTCAACAGAAAGTGCCAAATTGTTACCTCATTAATTTTTTCCAAATTTAGCGGGTTTGCTAGATTATTCAGGCTTCCAAATTTAATTGTTGCTCCTCTAACTTTAGCTAAGTGGTCTAGTAGACCAAAAATTTGACTGGCCATAAATTTTGCATACGATGTCGGATTGAGGTGTCATTTGTGCTGTTGGAAATCCTGTGATGAGATATTTGATATGACCCTAGTTTCATGATAATTCAAAAACTTTTATTTTTGAGCCTTTCTTGAGCCTTCTTTGATCATCGAGTGTTTTAGGAACCACCTGGATCATTCCTCCCAACTGACGAGCTTTTGGTCCTCCAAAAGCATGAACACATTCTGCAATCTGCATGTGCCCTTATCAAGCCACACTTTCAACATCTGCATTCCATGCAGATCTGTGCTTCATTCTTTGCAATTACATGCAAGACCAAACATGACTCAAAAAACCCCATACTTGCAAAGAGTTCATAACACTCTTAGGTCAATTTTACATTAAAATCACAGAAAAAACCAATACCCCAGCTATCGACAAAAAGAGGCCCAAAAATCATCATGTTGTTTTCATAAGTGATGGAAAACACATCATCACTTTTACAATTATTTCACAACATATGATTTACAAAATGCGGCCATGACAAGCTACTATATATAGTAAAACCATCTCTTACTCAACAAGTGAATGGATATCTCCATGTGGCAGATTTGCTTGTTGAACATATTTACCAGCTGGTTTCTTCATAGGTTCTTTCAGGGCATGGAGTATCTCACGTGTGGCTCTCTGGTGTCCATCCTTGTCATAGTGACTATAATGGTTCTTTCTCCTCAAAATTATCTTGGAACACTTATTCTTGGTGTGCCTCTGATAAGTTCCTGTGGGACCCTCACCATCACTGAAATGTGATGAGGTGCTCCCATCATCCATCATTGGTTGGTCACTAGTTTTCTTGGAGCACTCTCCAACCTTTGTTCTAACATACTCAAGCTCTACATGGCTAGGAAATTCGTCCACTTTGATGGGATTCACAATACCGTGGCCTTTAATGTTGAGGCCCTTCCTTTGATACCCCATCTTCTTCGACAATTTTGATCCAATTCTTGTAGTATGTTTTCTCAAAAGAAGCGAAATCATCATCATAAAAAAAAACATGAAATTCAGGAATCACTTGTTACCTCGAGCTTGTTATGATGCAACTTTTCCAAGGACTCCTCCTTGGCTTGTAGTTGTTGTTGCAAACTCCATTTCTCCTTCTCTACTTCTTGTAGTAGTTTCTTTAGTTCAATATTTTCCGATTGAATTCTTGGTTGATTTACTCGAGTTCTTGTAGCCATGCAGTCTTTGTTTCCCTTCTAACCTTTGGCACAATGTCTACTGAAATATTTGTTTCATCACTTGCATCGGAACCCAAGTCAATAGGTACAACAACTACAAATCCTACAACCGTGATATTCTCATCATCATTTGATTTAGATTCTTGGTCTTGTTACACATTTCCAACTGTCTTTTACTTCTCCTTTCTTTCATTCCTCTTTGGCCTCAATTCTGGATGCAATTTCCAACAATGTTCCTCATCATTCTCTTCCTTCTTACAATGAGTACAAGAGGGAATTGTTTCCTTTATCTTAGATATTGCTGTCCTCTTTGGGTGGTCTTCTTGCTCATGCTTTCCCCTGTTTTCAAGATGTATAACCTTCACACTAGCTTCATCAAGAGGTTTAGGTTCAAATAATAACATTGAATGATGCAGATAACTATGCAAAGAGCCAATATATTTCGTCAAAATCTCAAAATGTTTAGTTTAACATTCAATGCTAATGCTTGTTTCCTAAACTCCTCCTTAAAATTCTAAAAATTTTGTCCTTTACTTTGTTTCAAATTTTTCCATTCCATCATGGCTTTCTATTTGTAACCCAATGGGTAAAACTATGCTCTTAAAGAAGAAATGAACTTAGACAAGGATGAAAGAAGTTTACGACTACTATTACCACCTTTCTGCTTTCCTTCCCACCAGACGAGAGCAGTGCCACTCAACCGAAGGGATGATAATTGGATCTTTTCTTCATCATCTTTGATTCATTTGATGCGGAAATATACTTCAACTTGTCTGATCCAGTTATCTAGTTTTTCTGCATTAGATTCTCCGCTAAACACAAGAAAATCAAACTTGACATCCAACTTGAATTTTTTTTTTTTTAATGAGTTTTTCTACCTCTAGAATGACGAGAAAAGAATGAAGAAGAAATTTCACTGGAAGATGGAGAGGGAGGTTCATGGGGCTCTTCTCCTCCTCCTTCACGATTCACCATTGCATGATCATCTGTTCCTTCCTTCTTCTCTTGTTTCACCATTGTGTTCTCATACTTTGCAAATAATTTGTCCACTTTTTTTTCCATGCCATTGAAAGCATTGCAATAGTTTCACTCTTCCTCCAATCGAGCATCTTCATCTGTCATTTTCTCTCTTCGTGTTGCACGCCCTGCTTCTGGATCAAAGGACTTAAGTTTTCCTTCACCTCTTTGGAGCTTTTCCCTGGTTATCATACACTTGCAATTCACATCAACAAAAGACCCGCTCTGATACCAAACTTGATCCAGATCTTTTCACTTCAAAGATGCATACAAAATGACATTTTAAAGAGAATGTAACCATAAGATGCATATACATAAACAAAGCGGAAATAAACAACAACCATGAGAAGAAAAGACACAACAAGTTGATAATGGAGTTCACCCAGTGTGGGCTACGTCTCCGGGCTCTACTCAATGTGGGGAGGTCTCTTTCATTAATCTTTAGCAAAAATCAAATTACATGCATGTACAAAATACACCTTATACCTCCACTTCCAGGGATGGCCTCAAAATTCACACCTATCTTGAATAAATGGACTACACCATTGAATCACTGGCGAAAAATCGTGAAAAATGACTGTAAACTTGACCCCTTTTTGCTTCGGTCAAAATTTGAACCTTCAAGAATCTCAAAGATTCCCTCAAGATTCTTTCTCATTGGTTGATTTGAATTCTTCTACTCATATGACAAATATGACTTCATCACTGTGGTCCTTGAGAAAAACTAAGTAAAATGAGTGTAAAGTCAGTCTGTTTTTGAAACTGTCAAAATTTGGCCCTTAGGGAATCTTTTAGATTTCTCATGATTCCAAAAAGATTCCTTTGCAAGTTGAATGAAGATCTATAGTTTAGATGACAAATATAACTTCACCACTGTGCTCCTTGTGAAAAACTGAGTAAAATGAGTATAAAGTTGGCTTGAATCTGAAACTGTCAAAATTTGCCCCTTATGGAATCTTTTAGATTCCTCATGATTCCACAAAGATTCTTCTTTGCACGCTGACTGAAGATATGCTGCTCAGATGATAAATTTGACCTCGCCACTGCACTCCTTGCGAAATATTGAGTAAAATGTGTATAAATTTGACCTGGTTCTGAAATTGTCAAAATTTGGCCCTTAGGGAATTTTTTAGATTCCTTGCATATTCCATTGTGTTAGGGTTCTGCTCCTCTGTTTCCATGCCTGCTCAGGTTTCAACCTTTGCATTAGGTGTTGTGCCCTCGTTCCCTTGTGGAAAATATGAGTTTAAATTAAAATACTTGGCGTTAATGTTTAGCACTGTCTTCCTCGCAGAATGGTTGGCATTGTTAATTTGTTGGGTTGTACAATTTTAATTTATTTTGGTTATTTTTTTAGGGTCACCAGAAAAAATAATTAGGCGACAATTTCGCCAGTTCTGACCGCTGGAAATCATCAGCATAAAGTTCGAAATTTTTGCCTCGTTAATTTCTGTCAAATTTATCAGTTCTGCGAGATTTAGTTGGGCTTCCAAATTTAGTTTCTGCTCAACTAACTTTAGCCAATGGGCCTAGTTGATCAAAGCTTTGATTGGCCATAACTTTGCATATGATGTCGGATTGAGGTGTTTTTTGTGCCGTTGGAAATTTTTTGACGATATCTTTGATATGATCCTAGTTTCATGGTAATCCAAGAAATTTTATTTTTGAGCCTTTCATGAGCCCTTTTTTATCACTGAGTGTTTCGGGAGCCACCTGGATCAATCATTGAGCTTTTTATTCGCTGCATGAGCTACCAATAACTTTCTCTCCCCCTTAGATATCAATGGTAAAGGGCCTCAAACTACTTTCTCTCCCCATTATAAATAATATCTTAGGGTCAAGTTGCTAATGTGCATTCTTCTTTGTAGAATTCTTTTCTCAGGGGTTGAAATCTATTTGATGAGGCACTTGAAGTTTATCATCCAAATTCAGCTACACCATCATGGGAAAATGCACCTGCAAAACCAAGCATTAGTGAAAAATTTCCTTGTGTCTTCTTGTCGTTGTTGCTGCTCTAGGAAATGGACATGTATGATATGCTCCCCATGAATATATATCATCTCTTTTAAATTTTTGTCCAATCCCTAACACCCAATGGTTGTTGGCCTTCTATTTTTCCAATGCATCTGTGCATCAATCAAAATTACACATGTTATTGTTGTTGTTGCAAATACAAACTAATTGCATTGCATTTTTTGCTTGTTGTTCATTGTTGTTGTTTCTTTAAAGACAATCCTCACTTGAGAATTAATCAACTCTTCTCCCCCAACAATCATGCTACTTAGAAAAAGGGATTATTTCTTAAACAACACCAATTTTACCAAGAAATTGATACAAATTGGAAAGTGCTCCAGGAAACTCTTATAACTTATTTTCAGAAAGAGATGTCCATTTATACAAAAGGTTACTCCACTTGAACCAAAGACTACCAACTGACATAGCGATACCAATTGATAGTTAAGGAACCTATAAATCTTGCACCAATTTTATTCATGAACCAAAAATTTCTAAGCATAGTCAAATTTAAAACTAAAATGAAATAAGTTATTCAACCCAAGATGTGAACCTTTCATTTCCTAGCAATCAACTCTTCCTGAGATTAAATATTGTTGCCTCTTACTGCTACTAAAGGAGCTCTCCTTGAGCCAATTCTTTCTCACCCTTTTCTGATCTCTTTGCATTTTCCTTGTTGCTTCTACATGGGGACTAATCTGGTGGACCTGATTTAACTTTGTGCCTCTTATCATTCCACACTCCTGCTACATGTCCTCTTCTTTTCACAACACAAAATTTTGTTGTGTACTCCTCCTAAAACCATGCTGGTTTCACTTTCCTCTCTCTTGCAATGTTGATATATTTGAAATAAACAAATTCATCATTTTAATAAGCAAGGGGCTCATTCTTACCTCCATTACTCAGATGCACCTTTGTGTGTTCCTTTCTGATGCATGCATCTGACTTCTTTGGCTCCACTTGAAGCCATTCTCTTCTTTTAATGAAGAGAAACTAAGGATCTACTCCCCTTGAGTTGATTATCCTCTTTTTTCTTCCATATATTTACTCATCGAGTCTTGATAGGAGCATTACCTTTTAATTTCTTTCTTAGCTTTCTTTGGTTTTCATCTTGTTTGCGCAAGTATGAAGTGTGTTCTCCTTACTTTCTTCTTTCTTTACCCAAATCTTCTTCTTTTCAATTGATTAAAAGAGAATAATTACTTGGGATATTGCTGTTATTTCTTGCTCCATTCTTTTGCCTTATGTAGTTGATAATTACAGAGAGGTCCACCATGGGAGTAAGATGATCATTCCTCTTGAGTATACTTTGATTTTTCTTCAAAGAGAAATCTACTCTATGATGATTTCTTCCTCTTCTATTTAGCCCACCGCCTTTACTTAGATCATTGAATAAAAACTCATAACCCTCTACTCCTATATTTCTTCTCATCTTAAATGGTTGTCTTACTACATTTGCATGCATATTCTGAGAGGAGTGATTTGTATTCTCATATATGTAGCTTGCTGCCTTGTGCCTAGAATTTCCATAGTTGTAGCATTTGATATTACCTAAGAATGGCACGAAAAAGTTTCCATTCTTGACATCCTTCTTACCAAGTCATCTCTTGTTTCTTCGATTCTCATTCCAGGACATATCATGCATTCTTGGATTGAAACTACTCTTCATACTTTGCTTTCTTGAATTCCATTTACATCCTATGGCTTTATGTCCATAACTGTTGCAAGAAAAATAGTAACCATGAAATAGCCTTTGAAATCTCAAAATACCTTTTCTTTGAGAGCTTTTTACTTGATGGACCTCTAAATTAGACATAAATTAAGGCCCACCCAACCATCCTTCAACACATAAAACCTCTCTTTTTTGTATTAGATGAATTTTTTTTAGCTTTAATATGTTTGTTAAGAAGGTTTAGAGATAATTGCATATTATGTGTCTAATATTATTTATTTGTGTATAATATTATGAGAATATTGGGTAGATTATGAAGAGTTGAAGGATGAGATAATCTAGGGACTTTCTCCTTGCTACAGGAGGACCGATATTGGACAATGAATGAACATGACATGATGAAATTATTGAACACATTCTGGAGCTCCAGTGATTGAGAAAGTCCAGGAATGTGTTCCCTATGATTTAATGAAGATTCAGTGTTGGGAACCAGATCCACTTTTGAAGGGGTTTTGGAGGGGAAAGTTACCTCCTTTTCAAGGAGGATGCTTCCACATCTATTTTTATAAGTACCAATTCGAATTTTCCTCTAGGGGCATGCATTTCATAGTCTTATTGTGGAGAAAACTTTTTATTTAGCAGCTCCAATTTCATGTCTAATCGGGATGTACTTGGATTGATTCAAATAATGAAGTTTGGTGCCATTTTTAGCTTCTAAAGTTTGGCTTTATTCATAGGAATTTGAGTATCCTTAGGCTTCGCCATCCCAGGAGCTTCAAAGCCCTCTTGTACAATTAATTTATTTTGTTTGAATGTCTTTTTCACTCACATCTCTTATTTCCGCATTTAGTGTTCATGCCTCTTTTGTTGTAGGTTACATTGGTTAAATTATTGAATTGATTTGTTTTGAAGGTTATTTATAGATTCAAAAGAATGATTCTTCCTTATAAAAACTTTGAAAATTAATAGTCATCATTGAGCTAATTGGATTGGTTTACTAGTTCACAAATCTAGAATTTCTAGAAGTCTCTTGTATCCAAATAGTAGTAATTTTCTGCTATTTTTTAGAACGTGTTAATGAAATTCATTTGAGTTTATTCCACTTGCGTTGAGTCATAAAAACATCCAAGTTAATTAAAAAAATTCCCCATATCAATTTCACTTGACTACGTTAGGCATTTGGTAGGTTAACTAGCTCACTAGTTCTAATTTATGCTTATTTTTACTACATGTTAACAAGGGTAATTTTGAGTGCTTCTACATGGAATGGAGTCCTAGGAAATTCTAATTTATAATAAAAAAATCCTATCTCATTTTCATTTGATTTTCTTGGGAATTTGGCAAGTTATCTTGAGGAGTAGCAATCCTGTAGCAGTCTTGTAACAATCCTATAACAATCTTGTAGCAATGTGTTTTTGAGATATTACTTGCCCAAATTCACTCCAAATTCATTATAGAAGTATATCTATATCCTATGAATGCTATGAGGCCCCTTTGGCTGAGTTGAGGCTTGGTTAGGCTGCCATTTAGCTCTTACATTGCTTGCATCTTGAATGTTGATTTCTACAATTAGTCTAGATTTCCTTCCTGCAATTTACTTCATGCAAACTGTGATTTCCTTCTTGCAGGAATAATCTAGGGCTTTCCTTTCCTGCAATATAGAATATATTTCCTTTCCAGCACGATAGATTATATTTTCTTAAGTTGTCATTATGATTTACATTTTTGCGAATAGAATATATTTCTTTCATGCCATTTAATTTCCAAGTAGAATAGATTTGCTTATTGTTATTTACCTTTTGCAACTTAGGATTGATAACTTACCTAATAGATTTGCTCATTTGAATTTGTTTCATTTCCTTCTTTCACTTACAGCAACAAGAATCAAACTAGGAAGAGGAAGGTTTTTGTTGTACCTACAGCGCCAACTCCTCTTAAGTTTGTGCAAACCCTGGGTTGATAATTTAAGTCGATCGTCTCAGGAGTTGCAACATTCTTATTGCAACGCTAGGGCTCATCATTTTTTGGCGCCATTTCCATGGAGAGTGTCAAAGCAAGCACTCCCTTTTTCTTAGAATGATTCCTTCCTTCTTTTTAGCATTCATATTTTCTACAAAAAAAAAAAACATTAGGCATATCTCATTGTATTAGCATTCTAATTAATTTTTAATAAAAACAAAAAAATATATTCTTTAATACCACAAACCCACCACTTTATCATGTGCAGGTAGAAGAAGAAAGTGTGGAAAAGAAATTAGAAGGAGGCATGGAGAAACCCTACTTTTTCAACTCATATCAACAAGATATGAACTACCACTCCTGTTCCAGTACAAGCTGCAGCGCACAATTTCAACCATGGTATCAAACTAACACCTCACCTTTGTCTCCATGATATTATCCTTCCCAATGGGGTGATCCATATCCATGGCATTGTCCTCTCAATATTCCATTCCTCTATTTCATCCATATCAACACCAACCTCCTCAATGGGGCGATCAATATTCCCCTCAACATACTCCATAATAAACTCATGCTATCCATCCCATCCACCTCCACCACAACCACATCCTCAATCACAACTATTTCAAATACCCACTCCCACTCAACTACGTGCACAACCATTTCCAAACCTAAGCAATAAAGTAACTCAACCCACTTACAATGCTAAGATACAAAAT
Organism: Pinus tabuliformis; assembly: GCA_031772625.1. Lineage (NCBI taxonomy): Eukaryota > Viridiplantae > Streptophyta > Pinopsida > Pinales > Pinaceae > Pinus > Pinus tabuliformis. Next base: position 172,937,722 of record CM062810.1, on the reverse strand, counting down.
CTCCAAACAAATCCTCTTGATCTAAATGATATAAATCTTGGGTCAGGAAAAGTATTGAAAAAAGAGATTCTCTTGCTCCTATTGAAGAAAAAAATCCAAAAGAAGAAGATTCAGAGGAGACTAAAGAATCATGGACCACATTCGATAGAGAGAAACCATTGGAGCTTGATATTGAAGAATTTCTACAATGCTTATAATCATATCCCTTATGTGTTCAAGGGGTTAATCCGAAAATAGTATAAGATTTGAATGGCATGGATGAATAATACATACAAAATTATTTAAATGAGAATGTGAACCATGGGCATCATATCTATATTGAAATTTGGTTTGAAAAAATCATTAAGTAGGAGCACCAGTCTCTTCAACAATGCTTGATATCATCAAAGTCAAAGCATTCGGTCTCTAAACTTTAGATACATGTCAAAGAATATGTTTCGTGCCTACACATGATTTTATCTATCATCTTTTTATGGACATGGCTCCATTGGAAGTATTGCTACACTTGAAAGAGATTTTGTTTTTTCAAGTAGAGTAGGATAAAAAAAGAAATAAAAAATGGAAAAAGAGAAAAAATAAGAGGAAAAGAATAAAATATCAAGTGGAAACCTCTTTTGAGGTGCCTGAGATTGGTTCACTGACTGAAAACATCCTTGAGGTGGTCAATGGGTTGGAAAGAAAGAAAAAAAATTCCTAGGTTAAAACCTCCTTGAGGCACCTAGGCAGACCTGCTAGTTGAAAACCTCATTGAGGCAACTAGTAGGCCTTAAAAAAGAAGAATATGAAATATATATTTTTTTGTTTTTCCAGTTTCATATATGTGTTTTCATGCATGTACTCCTCCACCTGCATAAGGAAAAGAAATAGGTCAACGCCACAAAAAAAGAAAAAAAGAAAAAAGAAAGAAATGAGCAATGAGGCAAGAAAAAAGTAAAAAGAAATCAAGCTTGGTCTTCTTACCTTCTGTGAAAACTGCTCAGGAAGGATCAAAGACATTCCAATCTATCACCCTAATCCATTTCCAACATCCACCAATCATTCCCACGTCTTTCCTATTCATTTTCCTCATTGTCCTGAAGTGTTATAGGAAGGTTTTATTTTGCTACAGGATTGTCAAAATACACAGAGCAGAAATTGTTTTGACCATATATCAAAAACCATGTATCATTTTTCTGATCTGTTTCAAGGGGAGAATCATAAGGATGATGGTAACATGCTCAAGAAATTTTAGCAAATTATAGTTCACAATTTTTGAGAAATTTGCCACCATCACCTACTACCATTTTTTTGGTCAATATTGGTGCATCTGTTGGCCAAGTTTTTTTTATGGGGAGATGCATAAGAATGATAAAAACATGCTCAAAAAATCTCAATTGAATCAAATATATCATTTGAAAGATATGGATTAAACAAGTCTGCTACAAACTGTCCAGATTTGCTACAGGAGTAAGATCATTTAGAAAAAGGGGTCAAAAATCATGTTTTCCCTTGGTAAATGTTAGGAGAGATTCATCAAACTTCCTTCACCTCTCATCCACTACCTTTAACCAACTTGTTCTCAAGATTCCACCTCTGCTCATGAAAAAACAAAAAATAAAGAAAAGAGACTTTGCCTTCACCACTTCTTCACAAGATTTCACCACCATCAGAGCTTTTGTTCTTGTCCCTAGGCTCACCATGATTCATCCAAGTCACTGTATGCATTTCATGAATCAACATAAGGTTTGAATGAGGTTTTGGTGGGAAATGTGTGACTTTGACAAGAGAGAGATCAATCCTATAAAAGCTTGCACAAATCCAACAAAACCATGAGTGGATGACTGTTACGGCTTCATATTGAAGACTTGGCCATCCTTGAGCATTAATAAGGACTTCATTGAGTTTTGATGAAATCACACCATCCTTGAAGAGGAAACCAATCCACTCTAGTAGAAGCAGATCGAGCATTGGTGAGACCTTCATGAAAAAAGAAATTGTATCAACCAAATACCTATTAGAGAGAATCATCGTGTTTTCTCAAATAAAGACTTGTTCATGAGGAAATAATGAGGAAGAGTACATTCAGGGAATAGTTAATTGACCACTGGTTCAACAACAACATGCATGCATCTACAACATCTCGACATTAGGTAGGCATAGGTATGCATTGTTCTTCACCTTGCTTGGATAACATATTATGGTTATAAAAAAATGTTTTCAATGCACATGAGAGAAGTTTTTATAGGCTGAAGGTGGCTAGTAAAATTGACCACCCTCGAATAGTAAGACTGTAGTTTACTCAAACACCCATGCAACGTTGAGAAGTCAAAGTGCAGAAAATGATAATTATGAGGAATTTGGACCAGATCACCAAACACACCGAGCTCACTACCACAAAAAGAAATAAAATAACAAGTCTCAATTTGAGTTGTATCAAGCTCATTCCCAAAATAGTTAGGGAGTCTCATTAAGGCATCGATGGTCGACCTACATGCTACCAGGGTCTGCCTAGGATGCTACAAAAGAGATACATAGAAGGTGCTACAAGATCGAGCACATTTGCTACAGGAGAAACATAACTATGACATGAGAAATAGGGTTGCTACAAGAGAAATAGAGCCTCTATAAGAGAGATAGGGTAGGTGCTACAACAGATAGAGTAGGTGTTACAGGAGACAATATGTCTGCTACAGGATTGTCCCAAGAGAAAAAAAGGAGCTATGTCTTGAGAATTATTGGCCACAAAACCCTAGAATTTCAAAGGAGCCTCTAAGGGAAGGGTAAGTAACCAATTATCCTCACGTCCTATGCATAAAAAACATGGGGAATTGTTCAGATTTTTTCCACAAAAAACATCCTGTAGCAAACTCCTAAAAGTATAAAGAAATTGAAGGTCTATATTTTTCTTGTAAGATAAGCATGATAGTAGGAGAATGAGATTGTTTTGAGTTGGGCATGCAACTTTTCTTCCCCTAATCAACAAGAGAACAATTCCTTTATCTCTTCTCTAAAACTCTAAGTTGCTATGAAAATTGATAGTTGATAGCAGAATGTCTTTTTAACAACTTTGAAAAACTACAGTAGAGATCACAGGAGGGGGTTTCAATAAAAGGGAGCCCATAGCCAAGAAGGAGAATAAGAAGTAGATGATGGAGAATACGAAGATAATCCAAAAGAGAAAAAGGTCAAGGAGGAAGAAGGAGAAGCAGAGGCACAAACTATGCTAAACACCAAAACAAAAGTGCCTAAGAAAGACCTAATCAAACTGCAAAAGCCATTGGGAAATCATCTAGGCCAAAAAAGAGAATGATAAGGCAACAAAAGAAAAGAAGGCATTCAAATCAAAATAGAACTAAAATCACAATGATGAGAAGAGGTTTTCCAATGGGTCTCTTATCCCTTCTATCTTATCTCCAAGGCCTAAAAGATGTTATAGAAAGATAAGAGAAAAAATTAGGCATGAGGTCCAATTCTGGTCAAGATATGATAGATTTTGTGATGCTACAGGAAGCTTTGTATTGCTACATGATTGCATCCAAGGGCATTTTGAGGCTTCCATAGGTGTCCAAATGGTGGAAAATGGTAGCAGTAGGTTTGAAAAGGATGTGGAAGACCTTGCAAAAATGAAAAATCCTCAAGAACTTATCTTGCACAAGGGGAAAAAAGTTAGGTTAATGGTCTCTAGAAAAAATGTAATTTTTCTATGCACAACAAGTTTTGGAAAAATGAGTGAAAATGAAATGAAGGTGTCAAGGGAGATGGTTTGAACAAAACGTAGATGATTCCACTTTGACCTACAAGTCAACAAAGTTAACTTACAAAGAGGAAAGTTATGTTTTTGTTCTTGAAATACTACTAAACAAATGCTTAAAAAAAACTACATTTTTATGATTGTCCTTGCAGAACCTACAATCAAGCTTCTTAAGATAAAGGAATGTGGAATGTAAAAGAAAGAGATCACCAGGGCCATGAATGAGGCATAGTTAGGTCACTAAGTTGCTCAGAGGATGAGCAACACTTTCAGTAGGGGGGTATGTTGGGCCTCCAAATTAGACATAAATTAAGGCCCATTGACCATCCTTCAACACATTAAACCTTTATTTTTGCATTAGATGACATTTTTTGGCTTTAATATGTTCATTAGGAAGGTTTAGAGATAATTTTATATTATGTGCCTAATATTATTTATTTTTGTAGAATATTGGGAAGATTATGAAGACTTGTAGGATGAGATAATATAGGGGCTTGCTCCCTGCTATAGGAGGTCCAATATTGGATAATAAATGAACATGATATGATGAAATTATTGAACAAATTTTGGAGCTCCAATGATTGAGAAAATCTAGGAATGTGTTCCCTGTCATATAATGAAGATTCCTAGTGTTGACCAAATCCACGTTTGAGAGGTTTTGGAAGGGAAAGTTACCTCCTTTCAAGGAGGATTCTTCCCCATCTATTTGTATAAGTGCCAATTCGAATATTCCTCTAGGAGAATTTATTTCTTAGTCTTATTGTGGAGAAAACTTGTTATTTGGCATCTCAACTTTCATTTCTAGCAGGGATGTACTTGGATTGATTCAAATAATGAAGTTTGGTGCCATTTTTAGCTTCTAAAACTTGGTTTCCTTCATAATAATTTGAGTACCCTTGGGCTTGGCCATCCTAGGAGCCTCAGATCCTTCTAATACAATTTCTTTATTTTCCTTGAATGTTTTTTTCACTCACATCTCTTATTTCTGCATTTAGTGTTCATGCCACTTTTGTTGTAGGCTACATTGGTTAAATTATTGAAGCGAGTTGTTTTTAAGGTTATTTGTAGATTCACATGCATGATGCATCATTATAACAACTTTGAAAAGTCATATTCATCATTAAGCTACTTGGATTGGTTTACTAGTTCACAAATCTAGAATTTCTAGCAGTCTCTTGTAGCAAAATAATAGTAATTTCTGCTATTTTTTAGAAAGTGTTAAATATATTAATTTGAGTTGATTCCACTTTTTTTTAGTCATAAAAACATCCAAGTTAATAAAAAAAATTACCCCATAGCATTTTCACTTGATTAGGTTAGGCATTTGGTAGGTTAACTAACTCACTAGTTCTAGAATTTATGGTTTTTAGAGTAGTATTTTTCTACTATTTTTTAGCACATGTTAATAGGGGTATTTTTGAGTGATTCCACTTGGAATGGGGTCCTCGTAAATCCTACTTTATAAAAAAAAAATTACCATCTCATTTGCATTTGATTTTCTTGGGCATTTTGCAAGTTATCTTGAGGAGTAGCACTTGTATAACATTCTTGTCACTCGTGTAGTAGTCCTGTAGAATTGTGTTTTCGAGATCTTCCTTGCCCAAATTCACTCCATATTCATTATAGAAGTATATTTATAGCCTATGAATGCTATGAGGCCACCTTCATTCAGTTGAGGATTGGTTAGATCGCTATTTAGTGTCAGGCCAGGTGTAACTCCAGTTTGGCAGAAAACTGATTCGATTTATTTCATTAGGTAGATATTGTTATATACAAAGAATGTGACTGCTCAGTTCATCTTATGATGACTGTTCACATTCCAAATTCACCCAATCGCAGAGGATTAGGTGTCAACATTCCCCCCCTTAATCTGAAGGGATGTTGGTGAGTCCAAACATCGTTCTGAATCTTTCAAGCTTTTCTCTTCCAAGCGCTTTGGTGAAGGTGTCTGCAATTTGCTCATTTGTGGAACAATGACGGAGATGGATTGTTTTGGCCTCAACATGATGTCGGATCAGATGATATTTAGTATTGATGTGCTTTGTACGATCATGGAACTTTGGGTTCTTGGCCAACTTATTGCAGAGGTGTTGTCAATCATGAGTGGAGTTGATTGTACTTGTTTTACCTGCAAATCTTCAAGAATTTTCCTGAGCCACACAATTTCTTTCGTTGCTTCAGCTGCTGCCACGTATTCTGCTTCTGTTGTGAAATCTGCTGGAACTGATTGTTTGCGTGATCTCCAGGAGACAACTCCTGATCCAAGACTCATAGCATATCCTGAAGTAGATACCCCAATTTCTTTGTCTCCATCGAAGTCTGAATCAGAGTATCCAATCAAGCTGAAGTCGTCCACCTGTGTATACTTGATTCCAAGGTCTTGAGTTCCATTCAAGTACCTTAGAACCCTTTTTGTAGTAGACCAATGTCCCTCACAAGGCTTTTGCATAAACTTGGAGAGGATTCCAACAGCAAATGAAATGTTTGGTCTAGTAGTAGTGAGGTAGATGAGACTTCCTACAAGCTGTCTATACTTTGTTGCATCCTCAAATTCCTTTCCTTCAATAGATGTCAGCTTTAAGTTTTGTTCCATTGGAGTAGAAAGAGAATTGCACTCTGTCATGCCAAATCTATTTAACAAATCTCCAATGTATTTCTTTTGAGAAAGAAATATGGATTTTGGATGTTGGGTTACTTCAATGCCAAGATAGTAATGAACATAGCCCAAATCAGTCATTTCAAAACTTTTCCCCAATTCCTTCTTTATGGATGCAATGTAGATTTTGTTGTTCCCTGTCATTAAAAGATCATCTACATATACCACAAGATATACAATTGTGTTGCCAACTTTCTTGACAAATAAAGTTGCATCATCAAGATCAAAATGATTGATGTTGAGTTTCAAAAGATGCTCAGTTAGTTTTTCATACCAGGCTCGCGGTGCTTGTTTGAGGCCATACAAGGACTTCACAAGTTTGCATACTTTATGTTCATGTCCTTTCATAGCAAATCCTTCAGGCTGGGACATAAAAACATTCTCTTTTAGATCTCCTTTCAAGAAGGCAGTTTTTACATCCATTTGATGGACTTTCCAACCGTTCTGAGCTGCTAGTACAAAGAGTGTCCAGATGGTGGCCCATTTTGCTGTGGGGGAAAAAGTTTCCTCATAATCGACCCCTTCCTTCTGTGCAAAACCGTTTGCCACAAGCCTAGCTTTGTGCTTGTCAAGTGAGCCGTCAGCTTTGTACTTGTTCTTGTAGACCCACTTGCAGCCAATTGGTTTGGTTCCAAATGGAGGATCAACCAGCTTCCAAGTGCCGTTCTTTATGAGAGCATCATACTCCTCTTGCATCGCTTCTTTCTATTTATCAAGAGAAGCAGCTTCTTTGAAGGAAGTTGGTTCAAAATCTGTAGACAAGTTCAATTCACAATCATAAGAAACATCCATATCAATAGGTGAATTACAGTCATCTACATCACCTCCATTTTGTCGGTTTGAATTTTTGGTTCCTGTTTTTCCAATTTCATCAGGATGAACACTTTCAAGTGTCTTTGTCAGCCACTTTGGGGGACCTTTCTGAGATGGTCCAGGCTGCTCTGTTGATTGAGTTGGGACTGAATCAAGATTGAGTCTCCCAATTATATCAATTACATCACTTAAAGCATCATCCATTGTTGGAGTTTCATTCGGGGGAGAGTGTTCTTCAGAAGAAGATTCCACATGTTGATCTAGAATAGGAATCCCCCCTTCAAGATGTGGAATCTGATTATCAAATTCTTGAAATGATTTTGTTTTTGCAAATCTATCCAAGAGATCAAGTTGTCGCTCAACAACATTGTCAAATTTGGATGATTCAAGAAAAATTACATCTGTAGAAACAACAAACTTTTTATTTACTTCATCATAGAGGCGGTATGCTTTGGAGGTGTTTGAACACCCCAGGAAGATACACTTACAACTTCTAGCACCAAGTTTGTTTCTATGTACCTTTGGTATCAAAGCATAATAGGTGGAACCAAAGACCCTGAGATGTTTTACCGAAGGAACATGTCCATACCACAATTCGTAAGGAGTCTTGTTTCTTATAGCATTAGATGGACATCTATTCTTTATATATGCAGCACATAGAACAGCATCAGCCCAAAACATTATCTTTACATTTTTGAAGAAAAACATGGATCGTACCATATTCAAGATTGTTCTATTCATTCTTTCAGCTACACCATTCTGTTGGGGATTATAAGGCACAGTTGTTTGATGTTTGATCCCATGTTGGCGAAGATAGTTTTCAAATTCATTTGATGTATATTCTTTTCCATTATCAGTGCGAATAGACCCAATATGAGATTGTGCATCATTTTCAATCCATTTATGAAAATTCTTGAATGTTTAAAAGGCATCAGATTTGTTCTTCAATAAATAAACCCAACACATTCTGGTGTAACATCAATAAATGTCATGATATATTTATTTCCATTTGCATAAGGAACAGGCATTGGACCACATAAATCTGAATGAATGAGTTCAAGCTTCCTATGTGCTCTTGAATGTGAATCATGAAAATACTATTTGCTATGCTTTCCTAGAATGCAAGCATCACATTGCTTATGTTTCCTAGGAATTGTAGGCAAACCAACAACACCATTTTTCTTCAATAAGCGGAGACTGTCATAGTTTAAATGTCCAAATATAGCATGCCATAATAAACTTGATGGAAGTGTACCTTCTTCATGATGAGAAATATATGAGAAATGTTGTGCATGAGTAGAGGTTCCTTGCAATTTGAGAAGCCTTTCTTCTTCTATTCCCCTCATGACAAGTGAGTGGTCAGATGCTTTTCTTACCTCAAGCTTGCCATCAAACATATGAATGGAGTGACCTTGCCGGTGGATGTGGACCAAGGACAGCAAGTTTATTTTGAGTTGTGGGAGATATAGAACATGATCCAGAAGAAAGTCTGGAAGACCACGTAGTTTAAGCCTCATTGTGCCAAGCCCTGATGGCTTGATTTTTGACTGATCTGCAAAGTATACTACTCCATCAACATTGTCAGTGAAATCTTCAAAAAAATCTTTTCTATGAGTCATGTGACAGGTTGCTCCTGAATCAAGCAACCAATCATTTTTCGAAGAAGCAGGTGAAGCATTAAACAAACCTTCATTTACTCCAATGTTGCATTGTGCCTCAATATAGTGAGCAGATTCAGGTGCTTTACCTTTTTCTGTATCATCAGTTTTACCTTTTTGCTGGTTTCTTTTCTGCTCAATTTTGTCCCATGGTAGCTTGCATGTAGAAGTATCATGTGATTCATTTCTTTTGCAGCAAATGCAGTGTAAGTCTGCCTTTTCTCCTTGAGAATGTCTGCCCCCCCTGCCTCTAAAATATCTTCCTCTTCCTCTTCGTCCACCTCTTCCTCTTGTAGAATCTTGAGCAGGATGCTTTTCTTTATGAGCAAGGCACACAGTCTATTCAGAAGATTCAGGGGCTGTCTTATTTCCAAAGGATTTCTCTCTTTCAGCAAACTTTTTCACAAGAGAGTCAAAGGTTATATCTTTAAGATTTCCATTTGCTTGCAAAGACTCAAGATAATTGGAGTAAGTAGGATAGAGTGCCTTGAGAAAAGCAATAAGAGGGATATCCAACTCAACCTTAGTGGAACTGATATCATGCATTATAGACTTTACTTCAGATGTAAGAGCAAGAGGATCATTATTTTTTAGTTCAAGAGTGAAGAGTTTAATCATAAGCTAAACAACTTCAAGTGCAGAATGTGAGTCACAGAGTTCTTTCAGCTTTTGTAAGGCTTCAAAGGCAGTTGAATATGACGAAATATGGCGACTCACCTCTTCATTTACAGATGTTGCGATTAATGCATAGGATTTGTTGTTCTTGTTTTCCCAAATGACGAGCTCTTTGTCTAAGGTAGGCTGTACTGGGTCTTTGTCTCCTTCTCCGACACACACTCCTTTCCACAACTCATTGAAGATGAGGGTGTGTTTTATCATTCGGGACCATTCAGCATAGTTCTCCTTGCCAGTGAGAACTATTCCTACCATGGAGATGATTGAATGCATTCTGTAAAAAATACTTCTGCTGTTAATGTATAAAATTGTACTTTTCGTGGAAGAAAAAAAATGGAGCTCTGGTGTAAAAATTGTAAACAAAGATTGCACTCTTATAGAACAAAGATATTACTGATTGTCATATGGTGGAGATGGTACCACATAATGTACCAAATAATACAATGTTTTAAGAAAAAACACATATCGTTGCCTTCAACAAAACACATGTGGCTGCGTTAAAAATAAACATGGTTGCCTTCAGGTAGTTGTTTTACCAATATCATTGGTAGCATCGTGAATTTATAACGCTGACCCACGAGCCCGTAGCCGCGTTCACCCATGGCGACGACAGTTTGACAACCCTTTCCTTCTCAAACGGATTCCATATCTTCCACGCAATGGACGGATTCCATATACTTCATGCAGTGGACGGATTCCATATCCTTCACGCAGTGGACGAGCTTTTCAACATAGATAAAGAATCACTGAACAACCGTAAACAACCCTTTCCTTCTCAAATTAATATTATAGAAATTTCAGAGATTTACTCAGCCAAAATTAGTGTCCATGGAGCCAAAACCCACAGTTCATATCAACAACAACGTTAAATCCTCCAAAACGTTCAACACACAGCCGCAATTTTCAATTTAATCGTGGAGTATTCAAACAATTTTAATATTACTGTATTATTCAGACCTCGAGCAAGGCAAAAGGAAAAGAATCAATTTGGAATGTGATACCAAACATTGGAATAGAACGAGTCTCGATTCGCCAGAGGGCGCTTTCGCTACGCCACAACAGCTGCAAAACTTTGGAATAGAACGGGTCTCGATTCGCCAGAGAGCGCTTCCGCTACGCCACAGCTAGCACCACGCTTCTGCTTTGCCACAGAAGGTATTTGCGTATTACAGTGTATGCATTCCGTAGACAACATGAGACCATCAACAATAGTTTGTGGACATACTTCCGCGTGAAAGTGAGGTGGGAGTCGTTGGTTCTGCTCGAAGGAACCTACAGCGAGCGGGAGATGCTGGGAATCCGCACTGACATAGTATGCAACAGGCGCAGTTACCAGGTCAGAGACGTTTATGTCAGAGACGTTTATGAATCAGTGAGAGAGTTGAACAGTCAGAGACGTTTATGAATCAGTGAGAGAGCTGAACAGTCAGACAGGACAGAGTAATCAGGTGAATGCAATTCATGCAATGGAGGCGCAGGTGCAATAACGCTCCTCTTTTTTTGTTTCTGAATCAGTCAGGCAGTGGGGCAGCTAATTTATGAAGAACCTACTCAGCTATTTGGAGAGCAGGGAGTTACAAGGGACACAAAAGATAAAAAGAGTTGGCTCTGATACCATGTCAGGCCAGGTGTAACTCCAGTTTGGCAGAAAACTGATTCAATTTATTTCATTAGGTAGCTATTGTTATATACAAAGAATGTGACTGCTCAGTTCATCTTCTGATGACTGTTCACACTCCAAATTCACTCAATCGCAGAGGATTAGGTGTCAACATTTAGATCTTACATTCCTCACATCTTGAATGTTGATTTCAGCAATTAGTCTAGATTTCCTTCCCGAAATTTACTTCATGAAAAGTTTGATTTCCTTTTTGCAAGAATAATCTAGGACTTTCCTTTCTTGAAAAATAGAATAGATTTCTTTCCTAGCTAGATAGATTAGAGTTGATTAATTTTTCATTATGATTTACGTTTTTGCAAATATAATAGATTTCTTTCATGCCATTTACTTTCCAAGTAGAATAGATTTGATTATTGTTATTTACCTTTTGCAACTTAGGATTGGAAACTTACCTAATATATTTGCTCATTTGAATTTGTTTCATTGTTTTCTTTCACTTAAATCAAAGGGAATTATACTACGAATATGAAGGTGTCTTCTTTACATACAGTGTCAAACCCTCTTAAGTTTGTATGAACCTTAGGTAGATAATTTATGTCGACAAACTCAGGAGTTGCAACATTCTTGTTACAACACTGGGGCTCATCCATCCTTAAGGGGGAAAGTACCTATGTTGATTCTTCATGTTCCTTCCATGTCTATTTGAGTTGTTTCCTCTAACAATTCTATGTTGATGCTACCTTTCCTGGCTGGAAATCTCCTTTACTTTCCTATTTTGTTGACATGAATCTTTGTTTATTATCTCTCTCGGAGGATATTGTGTTTTGTTATTTTGTTGGTGTTTCTCTCCTAGTCGATGTTTTTATCCAAAAATCCATTTATTGATATTGGACTTCTTAGCTTCCTCGACTTGGTTAGTTGTTACTTTGACCTTTTCTTTCTCGATATTTGATTATTATTTGAATCCCAAACTAGTCTTAATGTGAGGGGACCTCTAGCTGCTTGGTATATCATCAAATATCTTGGAGGCCCCTTTTAGATTTTGATATTGAGCCAGATGATTATTTTCACTTTCTAAATCATGTCTCAACGAGGCTGCTTCAACTTGTAGTCTCTCACAGTAAGATTCTCTTTCATTCAATTGATTGGTCATCATCTCATTCAATCTACTAATCTATCCTTGTTGAGCATTAATATCAATAGCTTTTTTCTCAACCTTTCATTCTCAAGTTCATATTCTTGCAATTTATCCTTTTGCTTTTTATTTTCTTTAGAAAGCTTCTTGATCTCCTTAAGAGAAGAGATGAACCTCTTTTTGAAATAGATTACCTGATCTAAATATTTTTCTTCTCTATTAGAATTACTAACATTCCCTCGACCAAGATCTATTTCACATTTAGCTCTTTCTTCATCACTATAGGGAATGCATTAATTTTCATCTATATAAGTGCACTCATGAGGTCTCACTTCAATATCCTCATGATATGTTCTTCCCTCTTCTCAAGAGGTACCTTCATTAAATATTGATACTAACGTAGGTCTATCTTCATTTCTATTGTTGTATCAACATTTATCCCTTTCTTCATAAACTTCATAAGAACATCTAGAATAAGAATGACCTATTTTTTATATTTATCATAGATCAATAACTTACCTTTTAAGCGGCCTAACCTCTCATCAGAGTCTTCTTCTTCATCATTATTGGATTGGTGATCAATAGCTTGTACATTTGAAGGAAAGTGTTCAATATTTTGAGCACCCTTCCCTTGAGATGCCTTCTTCATCTTCCTCCTCCTCTTCCTATCTTTATCGTTTTCATCAACAAGCCTCTCAATTTACTACTTGAGCAGCAAGGTTATTGAACTTTCTCTGATGCTACATGTTTATATCCTTCATATAAACATTGCAACTTGTTCATAATTTCCATTATTGTCTCACAATGTCTCACAGTATTAGCATCTAACTTTGGTAGCCTTTCAAAATTATCCTTTTGGATTATTCATTAAGCTCATTCTTGTCTCCATTCATTCTGGAGCTCCAAACATCAACATCTAATGCCATTAAATGGGCTGCCATTCTAACATTAAGAGCACATATTCTGCTCCATTCAAGAATGGTACTCTTTTTGGTGTTAGCCAAAGTTGATAGCCATGTTTCCTTTTGATCTACCTTCAAGTATTTAAGTTGTTCTAGAAGGAACCCCAAGTGTTGGAAACAGTGACTAATACTAAGAGGGGGAGGGGGGTGAATCGGTATGAAGGCTACTTTTAACTTTTATGTCAATTTATATTTTCATTCAAGCTTGGAATTCATTCATGTGAACCATCAATAGTATATCATGTGGTAGAAATATCAATAAACACATTAACACACAACATGACATGAGCATCATACACATATGAACACAAAGATTTAACATGGAAACCCAAAAATAAAAATAAAACACCAATATTTGGTTATTATGAATAAAATATAAGCTCCTAATATATTTACATTTGTTGACAGTGTTAGACCCACCAACATTAAGGGTATCTCCCTGCTAATAAGTCCCAATGAGACCTCAGACTATTTTGAGTAGGAGTCCCAACAATGGGCGATATTGTAATGCCTTGACCGTGATAGCGTGTAGAGATAAGTATGATAGCTTTGGGTTGAAACAAGTGTGTGACCTTGCAACAAGTCACTTGAGATATATGGGGGTTCTAACACACTGAAGGGGATAGGAAGTGTGCCCCTTAGAATCCTGTAATAGTACGTAACCTGAAAGGAACACACGAGCGGAATGACATCACAAGCTGAAATCAAGAATAGTCCACAAATGAAAGTGACAGGTTAATCCAACAGCACACATTCAACAAGATTCATACAAAGTAGTTCATAAGAAAATTTGTAAGTTAAACAACATACATTGCTAAAGAAAACAAAATAGTCCAACTACAATAACAACATATGCATGAAAGCGTGTTGGCTCTATTATTATTATTATAAGTGAAAGTTCCATCCATACATACACCATTGACAACCACTAGCCCCAATAGTGGAACATTACAATCAAGAACACCTGCTCCTCCAAAGAAGTATACTCATTCTACGCTGTGGAGAAGCCAAGGCTTGTCACAATACTCCAAAGCCTTCTCTAAGCCTAAGTCTAGTGAAAAGCTTGGCTCCCAAAAGCCTCTTCTAAGAGTTATGAGGTTATATTTATAACAAAGGGTAGGGTGACCCTTAACATTCCCCTTTGTGACTCTTTGACTACCCTCATGAATCTTCAACTTCTTTGCAAATAACTCATTACATAATATGATGACCTTTCATATTCCACTAATGACACTTGGAATTTCACTTACATCATACCTGCAAATAATATTACATTTTACACATGTACCCATGTGAGACAAAATAGGCTACAGATAGCCTAGCAAGAAAAAACACTATGACTCTGAATTTTGGGGAAAGACCAACTCAAAAACCTCCACTTGACACTTCTCGGTCACGTACGCATGCCAAGCTTGGAACTGTGAGATGATGTACCCAAACTTGTTGATGGTGTATTTCTAATAGCGGATTCTTGCCTCCATAGTATCTGGGTATATGGTCTTGGAACCTTTGTCCAACTAATCCTCAAGCATGTGTAGCATGGTGTTGACCATGACAGGACCACCAATTACTTCTACATGTTATGTGCATTGAGCTGCAAGTCATCCCTGGTGGTCTCTCACCTTAGCTGCTCCATGCACCTGGTGGTCTCTCTAGCCAAACTTGGTTCTTATGTTTAGCCTCGGTGAGGGAACCGATTGAAGGGATCCTATGCACCTGGAAAGAGGATTGGAGAGAGGTACATAATTACTGCAACTGATTATTTGAGAAAATGGGCTAAAGAAAAACTAGTAAGAGATTGTAGTGCATAGACTGCTGCGAAGTTCATTTTTGAATAAATATTGTCTAGATTTTTGTGTCCAAAGATCTTGATGAGTAACCAAGGTTCACATTTCCCAAACAAGACTATTGAAGAATTGACTGAGGAATTCCAAGTTTATCATCAAAAGAGTACTCCTTATCATCCTCAGGCCAATGGAACTGTGGAAGCATTTAACAATATTTTGGAGAATGCATTGACCAAGATATGCAATGTGAACAGAGATGATTGGGAATTTATAATCCGAACAGTAATATGGGCTTATAGAACTACATGCAAGAAGTTGATAGGTCAGACACCCTTCAGGTTGGTTTATGGGAAAGAAGTTGTGATGCCCATGGAATACATTGTCCCTAGCCTAAGGATTGCAACTTTTACAAATATGGTAGACCCTGACATAATGGAGGAAAGAATGTTGAAGTTGATTGCTTTGGAAGAAGACATGTTTATAACAGGATTCCATCATCAAGTAAAAAAATCAAGATAAAAGGCTTGGCATGGTAGGAATATTAAGAAAAAGAAGTTTCAGGTAGGAGACCTTGTTCTCCTCTATGACCGTAAATTGTGAAGTTCCTAGGAAAATTCAAAATGCATCAGTTAGGCCCATATGCTATCAAGTATATTAATGATGGAGGTGCAGTTAAATTAGCGAAGTTAAATGGAGATTTGATTCAAGGAAGAGTAAATGGCAGTATATTGAAGTTTTATAGGGACAACCCTACCCCTACAACTTCGCCTTGAGGAAGAAAGGAGAAAAGTCTTAGTGCTACCTGCAGTTGAAAGTGGGCACTAGACTATAAACTACACTGTAGAGAGAGCTTAGACGTAGGAAGTTACTTTGCTATAGTCTGGGGTATGCTGAAGCTCACAAAAGCTGCGGCAGAAGACGGGATGTGTGCTATAGTGGGGAATGTCTCGAAGTTTGCCCGAAAATAGAAATATGACCGTTAAAAGGGAAAAATACGTGGAAAGTTGCATTTATGAGGACAAATTGGCAAGATCTAAGGATAGATATGCAATTAAGGAGACAATTTGATTGAAATATGGAAAAAATCAAATATAATGATGGGGTTTGAATTTCAAAATTGTTATAAATAAGCTGCCTCATTCCCAGATTAACACTTTTGTTGAATTGAGAGCACAAGTGTTCATAGTGTGAAGAAATTGCAGGGAATTTTCGCATGAACATCCTGTCAATTGAATATTTTTTGCATATATTCGACAAAAGAGGCATATAAGGAGTCATGGAAGTAGTCACCGCATTAACCACTGGTATGCCTGCAACATCAACTCAGATGCATGTACTAGAAACAATCACAGTAGCATCATCTACAACACCATCACTGTAGAAACAGAGGAGATCCCCGAGAAAGAATCCAACTAAGAAAGTGAGAAGTAAGAAGAAATAAGATAAGAAACCCACTAAACCTCAAAAAAATCTCGAACAAGTAAATACAATGAAGAAGAAGTGGAGGAGATACAGGCAGAGGAAGGTGGTGCAATACTTTTATCACCATACATCTCACCGAGGAAA
This sequence comes from Pinus tabuliformis, assembly GCA_031772625.1. NCBI lineage: Eukaryota > Viridiplantae > Streptophyta > Pinopsida > Pinales > Pinaceae > Pinus > Pinus tabuliformis. The sequence goes on along the minus strand of CM062810.1, from coordinate 172,921,119 downwards.
CCAAATGCTAAACCTGTGAAAGAATCAAAAGATGCTAATTGTGGCACATTTACACCCTTGTTGCCGGAAGCAGTACCCTTTAAAGGAGAAGTTTTAGGAAAATTTATGCAGCTCAAGTTCGCAGATTATGATTTTAACAACAGGAAGAAGTACCCTCAGTTTGCACCAGACCGATATTTGAAACAGGTGCACTACCTAGACAACGGAGTGACGAGGTTAGAGCCACAAAAATGGGCGAATGGGTTGGTGCAGTGAGGAGTTCTAAATATATTGAACATGCTACACTTTGGTAGTAGTGCATGGAGCACAACATGTGTAAGGCAATTGCTCGTTCTAGTGCATGATGGAAATTTATGGTTGGGGAATAAGATCCCCATAGACCCTATGTTGATTTGGAGGATCACAAGATTTCCATACCAAGGACAAAACCCCATGGAAGAGTTCATTGGAAAGGATCAGGACCGCACTATAGTGGAAAGTATGAAGAAAAAGTTTGGGTTGGTCAAAGGGAAGAGGTGTTATGATATAAATTCGATAAATGACAAAACAGTTCACTTCACGGTGCACATATTGGCTAAGAAGATTATGAGTAAATATCACGCGAATGAAGTTCTTGCATCAATGGTGTCATTAGTCGTGCAGTGTACCAACAGGTGTTTGGTATTGGGTCCCCCGCAGCATGTTTTTGGGGCTTAAAGCCCGAGTTTTGGTCAATGTGATGTAAATACTCCGCGAAGTATGGCACAGAGTGCGAAATGTATAATTGAGTCATAGGGTTGTCCACCCTTATCTTTGTATTATAATGTATGGTAATGTCAGCCTACCCATGGTCCGTGGACCATGGGATTGTATAAATAGAGCACAGCTCTAAGTTGTTAAAAAAGGAAATTGAGTAGTAGTGATGATGAATCAATAATAGCTCCAAGTCTGTAAGTCTGAGTCTTGAGTTGTAGGAGTAGGAAGAGGCTCTGCAACTGAGTGCGCAGAGGCCTAGTAGAGTCCGTAGCTGAGTGCGTGGACCCCTGTATCTGAGTGTGCAGGGCGGAGTCGGGATTGTACTTTAGGAGGAATATTAATAAAGATAAGTTTGATTCAGAATATTGTGCATCTATGTTTCTGTTTACCTTTATGCATTTATACTGTTTGTGGTTGCACACACTTATCTGAATGTTGAATGATTAATAAGAATATTGGGCCCACACAATTAAGTTAAGTATTAATCTAATAGCACAATAAGTATAAAGATCATGGTAGTACTTTCTTCGCGCTCCTTAGAGAGTTGCGTGAAGGCAGTGGCACAGGTCACGAAGGATAGACAACCACACGGAGCAGTGCAAGTGCCAGGTTCGGACCGTGAACCTCCAAAACTTCATCAAGACATCTCTAGGGTGCGGAAACTTGGTTCCAGCACCCTCCCATACTACCTCGGGTGAGACCTCAGTCCGCACATCGTGGACTGTTGCCAAAAGGGTCGGTAGTTTTTAGATTTGTTCAGCTAAATCACCTCTAAACCTGGGTCATGCCCCAACAAGCCAACAACAGGGTTCAGTATAAATGGGTCAGATACCTATGCAAGGAGTTCCTGGATGACTACTACGAGGTCTAGGAGAAAGGTACAACTTTCCACTACACTTGGTTAATTTTAATTATTGTTATGTTAGCGTGGAGAGAACCAGAGGAGTCACAATTCCCTCAGGTTCCTACATATACCTGTGAAGCCGTGAGGTATGCTTCACTATGGTTTAACACCAACGCATCACGCGCACAAGAAAACTGAATATTTTTTGTACTTTATCACATGGATTTACACATGCTAGTGAACTAGCGTCCTAGACTCTCGTCGATCTTATATGAGCAGTATAGCTCTGTGGCAAAGTTCAAAGAATATTTTCACAAAGTATACATACAAATACATGGGGATACAAAGAAAAAATGGCATGCCTTGCCATATATGGTGACTGAAGATGATCTTGCAACGCACATATCGAATTGGCCCGAAGAATGAATGACTCTATTGAGTTGAAGGAAAGTGTAACTAGGTTCGGTCTTCATAAATGTACTTTTGATTTGTATTTATTCAAGAAAATAAATATTATTTTTATAATATATTGCAATGTGTTTCTTGCTCATTGAAATAAGTCTAGCACTACTCAAAGTGCTATAGGTGAGTCAAATAGTCAAAAGAATAAGTTGAAGACCTTAAGGGCATGTTATACCTTATATGTATATGTATTATGGTCAAGAGAATACCTCCAAGTGACAACCCTCAAAGAAGAAATCCGAAGAATAAAAGAAGTCCTCAATTCGGCCTAAATGCAGTTGACAAGTTGACCTAAATACAGTTGACTAGTCGGCCTAAAAGAAGGAGCAGACTCCTATATACAAGAGTCATTTCACCCTCCAATAAAGCATAATTCATCTTTGAAATTAGAGCAGAGGATAAGTAAGTAAAAGTGTAATAAAAGGACAAGATAAGGGGCCTCTAGTGCATCATACAAGGAAGAGACTAGATTGAAGTTGAAGGGACTATTTTCTAGGATAGAAAATAGTCACACGTGCGAGAAACTGACCTCTTCCAGTAGTCACAACAACATTATATTTACAGTCAAATAATATTTTAGGTTGGGAAATATAAGCATGCCTATAAGACCCCTCATTCAAGCGTAGAAGGTTCTCTCACAAATGAATAAGGAGGAGGTATACACCATAAAGTAAACAATCACACCTATGAAGGTAAAGAGGTTGTCCCTATTGTCATAAAAACCCTCCTATTGCAGTCCTACAAGTTCATTGATTGCTGAAAATGAGAAAAGAATCAACGCATGAAAAGGGTCTCATTAAAGGCATCTTCTCTAGAGCAAGTACAACAGGTTACTAACAAGTTGAAACACGAACGAAGTATCGGAAGAAGGAGGATGAAGCGCCAGGAAACAAAGTGCCAGAGTGTTGGAAATAATATTGAGGGGGGGTGAATCAGTATTATCAAGTCACTTATTTTCTTTTTCAAACCCAGATCATATACGCTACTTCAGTTAGATAAAATCGCGTATATACGCAACTGCAAAGAAGGAAACCCGCGTATGCAATGCATACTTATAATTTAATTTATCTTACTGATGTTGATCATTAATCTGTGTATTAGGATCAAATAAACAGTAACTAGAAACAGTAAAACAGATCTGAAGACAATCACACACACAAGAACACAAGATATAAGGTGGAAACCCAATGTGGGTGAAAACCACCTGCTATTCATCTCTATCTTCTTTCAATTAGAAACTTCTTTTTACAATGTACCGGTGCAGTCCTTTACCAGTATGCAGGCTGCAACCTGCATAGAGCTACAACCCTCTCTCGTTCTCCAGTTTCTCCTGGAAGGGAGCTACAACCCCCTTAGCTCTTGCACTAGCCAAGATACTAGTACGTAGGTGCTGGCCTACAGAAGGCTACAACCTTCTCTTTCTTCCAGGGACCACGTTTCATAAACTTTCAGACTGGATCCATGAACATCAATCAATCATCAAGAATTTCTGCATCAATAAATCTCCTTTTCACCAATTAGAACTGAATCAAGTAGATACTTCTCTGACAGCTGTACCCAAAACACAGTAACAGTAACCACACACCAAATTCTGAACCCAGACCACTGCAGCAATAAACAGAAGCAGCTAGATCACAACTCAAAATATATACGCCACTTCAATAACCTGAAACCTGCATGCATACGCTTCTGTGTCTGGATCAACCTGCGTATACGTTGTTTTTATTCAATGAACCAGCGTGTATACGCATCTTCGCTTCACTGAACCTGCGTACAGATCTATAAAGGATAATTCACTCTTTCAAATATTCAGACACTAATTAACCCAGATTATCAGATTTATAGATCAAGCATGCGCCACATATAACAGATCAAAATCATACAAAGATACTATCATTCAAGCCTAAAGATTATGACCCATCAATAGAACTTATCCTTCTCTTTGCGCTAAGGTTCCTCCTTCATTCAGATCCAGATCTGCACCATAACCCCAATCACCAATATTTCAGATCTAGCACTTATTAGATATTCAATTAATTCAGATGATCCTTTGCCAAATGATCTCCTTCCTCTTTTATAGTCTTAGGCCTTTCACAATACCACGATCCAAAACCATAATAGAACAATACCATGGGCCCAATACTTGGGATCAACACTTCTGACGAGATACCATGGTCCAAAACCATAGGTTCAAATACCAAGGACTAACTACCACGGACCAAAAGTAAGTTCTCCAACATATACGTGCTTTTCCTTGCGTGAAAGTGTGTGTATATGCATACGCGTCTTTGTAACGTATAAACCGCGTGTATACGCGCCTTCATCTAGGTGAACCTGCATATATATCTTTTTCTTTCATTCTGAGAGCCTGTACTGAGATCTGTCACCAAAGTGAGTTGCCATCAAGGAAAACACATGTGCCAAAGCTCTAAATCAGTGCCACAATGCCAACAATATCCCCCTTTGGACTTGATGGCAACCCCAAGATCCTCAAAGTCATTCTCCCCCTTTGTCATCAAGGGCAAAGGGTTGTGCTCCCCCTGAGTACATGCTGAAATCTCTACCCTGCTGTGCTGACCATGCTCCCCCTGACTGTAGGCAAGATCTGCAAAAAGATGTTCTTCAAGAAAAAAACCATGACTTATACATCATAAAAGACCTTCCTATCACCAAAAGACTCAATACATACATCCATCATCCAACCAAGTGGGGATCATCCACCCAACCAAGTTGGGATACATCATACATTTACATATATCAACCAAGTACATTACATATTCATCCCAGGCATAGTGGGGAAACCAAAATAGGCCATTACATGACCTTGACACCATAAAAGAGATACATGACATTGAGACGAAATATCTAGAGCAAGACTTATGAAAGTCACCAATAATTGATAGCAGCATCTGTCAATCACCATTCAGATCAGCAACCATGTTTTCATTCTGCATCTGTTCCACATGAAACCAACAACAGTTGTGAACTTGAACCAAAAGCTTCTAAGATAATGCCAACAATGCATCATTAGAAGTTGATCTTCTCCCCCTGAACTTGTGCCAGATGGTCTCTGTCAGACCCATATCAGACTATCTTCATCCAGAGCCTGTCCCTACTAATATCCATCAAGCCTTCATATACGTGACTGTCTCTGCATAAACTGGCGTATGTACGCGGATCCTCCTCAGGCAACTCGCGTACACCCATTTTTCTCTGAAACAGACAAGTTTTAACAGCAAAATGATGCATCAACTACTCCCAGCTTCTGTCTGAGTTATTCAAAATTTTCCATGGGCAGTGGTTTGGTGAGAATATCAGCAACTTGTTCCTTAGAGGGAACATACTCCAACTTGACCTTTTGTTCTAACGCTTGTTCCCGGAGAAAATGATACTTGATCGGTATGTTCTTAGTCTTTGAATGCATGACAGGATTCTTTGAGATGATGATAGCACTTGCATTATCACATAAGATGGAGATAGGTGGAGTACAAGTGATTTGAAAATCCTGCAAAGTTTGCATCATCCAAAGGAGTTGTGTGCAACAAGATGCGGCAGCCACATATTCTGCTTCAGCTGTAGATAGAGCAATCGAACTCTGTTTCTTGCTGAACCAAGATACTAATCTGGAACCCATAAAGAATGCACCACCACTTGTGCTATTTCTGTCATCCACGCTTCCAGCCCAATCTGCATCTGTATAGGCATGAAGAGTGAGATATGTATCTCTAGGATACCATAAGCCATAGTTTTGAGTTCCTTGAAGATACTTGAAAATTATCTTCACTGCCTGAAGGTGAGTTTCCTTTGGATTTGCCTGAAATATTCCAACTATTCCCACTGCATGCATGATGTCTGGTCGGGTACCTGTCAAATAAAGTAGACTTCCAATCATAGATCTATAGGTTGGTTGATGCACTTCTCCGGATTCATCATTTGCACTGAGGCTGCATCCTGTAACCATAGGGGTACATACAGGTTTTGCATCTTCCATGCCATATTTCTTCAAGATCTGCTTGAGATACTTGGTTTGAGACAAAAAGATACCGCCTTCATTTTGTTGGATTTGCAATCTAATAAAATATGTCAGTTCTCCAAGCAAAGACATTTCGAGTTCTTTCTGCATCACCAAGGCAAAGCTTTGACTCATAGCTTCTTCATTGCTGCCAAAGATAATATCATCTACATACACAACAAGTATTAGGAATTTGTTATTTTCAATTTTCATATAAAGATTGCTATCTGTTGATCCTTTTGAAAAACCTTGTTGATGAAGATATTTGTCCAAACGGTAGTACCAAACCCTTGGAGCCTGTTTAAGACCATAGAGAGCTTTTTTTAGTCTACATACAAGATTTGGATCATTTCCAAGAATGAAACCATCTGGTTGCTCAATGTACACTTCTTCTTCTAAGTCTCCATTCAGAAAGGCTGATTTCACGTCCATTTGAAATACTTTGAACTTATGAAAGATAGAGAGCAAGGAACATTCTGATGGCCTCAAGTCTAGCAACTGGAGCAAAAGTTTCTTCAAAGTCTATTCCTTCTTCTTGAGCATACCCTTTACAGACAAGTTTGGCCTTGTTTCTAATCACTTCCCCATTTTCATTCAACTTGTTTTTGAAGATCCATTTTGTCCCTATGACATTCTTATCTTTTGGCCTAGGAACCAACTCCCAAGTGCTATTCTTTTCGATCTGTTCAAGTTCTTCATCCATTGCCTTGACCCAGCATTCATCCTTGCATGCCTCTTTTACATTTTGTGGTTCAGTGGAGGAGAGCAAGGCCAAATAGCTTGAGGCTTCTGCAATTGTTCTTCTTGTTTGTATACCTGCCTCTTTCTGCCCCAAAATTTGAGATTCTGGATGATTCTTCTGAACGTACCTAGATGGAGTCTTCTCTTCTATTCTTATCTGTTCTTCTGGTGCCTCTTGAGCTTCTTCTTCATCACAGTTCTGATTTGATGTTGAAGGATAGTCCTCATCATCTTCGAAATCTTCGAAATTCACTTGCCTAGGAATGTTTCCTTCTTCATCAACCACTACATCAATGCTGTCAACAATTTTTCCAAGTCTTTTGTTGTAACACTTATATGCTTTGCTGTGAGGAGAATAACCAAGGAGAATGCCTTCATCTGCTCTAGGTTCAAACTTGCCAATATTTTCATCATTATTTTTAATATAGCATTTGCTTCCAAAAATTTTGAAATATTTTACCGAAGGAGTCTCACCATACCAGAGCTCATGAGGAGTTTGAGTGTTGTTCACCCGGACATTTGTCTTGTTGAGAATAACAACTGCAGCAAATGCGGCTTCACCCCAGAAAGTTGTGGGAGTTCCAAATTCATCAATCATTGCACGAGCCATTTGTTGAACCGTTCTGTTCATCCTTTCCACTACTCCATTTTGCTGAGGAATCCTGGCTATGGAGAATTCCCTTCTTATTCCATGTTCTTCAAAAAAATAGCAAAATTCATTCGAGGTAAATTCTCCTCCTCGATCAGACCTGAGGAATTTGATTCTGAGATCAGATTCGTTCTCCACCAAGGCTTTGAATGATTTGAACTTTTCAAAGGCTTCGTCTTTGTGCTTCATAAGTCCTATCCAACACATCCTGGAATAGTCATCAATGAATAATATCAAGTATTCTTCTCCTCGAGGTGACCTTTTCCTAGTTGGACCACATACATCAGTATGGACAAGTTCAAGCGGCCTGCTGGCTGATCCTTCCTTCTCAGGGAAGTTAGTTCTGGTTTGCTTACTAAACTGACATGATTTGCATATTGTATTGTCTGGGATTTTGATGTCTGGAAGACCACGAACTTCCTGGTATTTGCATGCTTTCCTTATGTGTGAGAAACTAAGATGCCCCAATATTCTGTGCCATAGTCAATGTTCATCATTCTTGCTCAGATAGCATTGATGTTGTCCTTCTTTGAATATGTATAAATTATTTGGAGTCCTTACGCCTTTGATCACTGTTTTTCCTGTATCAAGATCACGAACATTACAACCATTTGATCGAAATATTACCTCAGTTCCTTGATCACACATCTGGCTGACACTTAATAGATTATGCTATAAGCCATCAACATACATGACATTTCCAGCTTTGACCCTTTCTTTCAACTGAACAGAACCTTTACCTTTTATGAGAGCAGGGGTGTCATTTCCAAAAGAAACCTTCTTCTCCTTCTCTAAGGCACTATATGACTGAAGTTTTTCTTTATCACCTGTCATATGTTTCGAACATCCACTGTCGATATACCATTGATTTTCTTGCCCTTCTGCATATAAGGCTATACCGCATCTTTCTGGTTGGGGTTCTTTGATTCTCCATGATTTGGCACTTGAGGCTTGCTCCTTCTGAGTTGTCTGCCGAAACCTACTCCTGCATTCAGAATCTTCATGACTGAAATTGTTACAAATAGAATATTCTATTTCATTTTCAAGAGCAGAGGAGTTGTTGTAGGTCCTTTTCATGATCCCATTCATACTCCTCTGTTTATGAGCTTCTCTAGTCATGATTGTCTTACATGCAACACATTGAGCTGCTTTGTGACCAAAGTTATGACATGAAAAACATTGGCCATTGAAGAAACTCCTGTGATTATCAAATCTACCAGCCAAATGATTGTAGTTCCTATTGACATCCATTCTTGAGGCAAATTGAGAAGGTTTTACCTGTGGCTGGTTGTAGCTTCTGTTTGTCCTTAAAGTATATTGCCCTCTATTTACTTGGTTAGTCTTTGTTCATTCTTGAGGTAAATTGTCCCTGATTTACCTGGTGATTTCCATTGGGTCTTTGTTCACTTCTCCTTTCAGCATCAAGATAACTCTTGGAGGTAGATGGTTTCTGCGCTTGAGTTGTTTCTTCATTATATCTCAGACCTGTCTTGATTAGTGGAGAGCGCTACACTTTGATAATCTCATCTAATGTGTCAGATCCTTTAACAAATCCAAGATTAAGAGCTTTTGTTTTCTCAATCTCTTTTCTTAGTCCCACAATTTCACATTCTAACTTTTCATGATGTTTTTCCTTTTCAGCAAGTTGGAGTTGTAGAGTATCTATGATCACATTCTTCTCTTCTAAACAAATTTTGAGTCTAGAAATCTCTTCATAAAGACTTTCTTCATCTATAGCATCCACAAAATCATCAGCTTCAAAAGGCATTAAAAGTTTATATTTGCTAACTTGTTCATCTTCGTCACTATTTGAAAGTCCATCACTATCTTCATGAGTGTAATAGCTTTTCTTATTTACATTCTGTTTCTTGTTCCATCTAACAGGTTCCTTCCCCTTGTTAATCTTATCCTTATGAGGAAATTTGGCAGCATAGTGACCGACTCTTCCACAAGCAAAGCATTTTAAAGGTAACTTACCTCGGAATCTTCCAGCACCCCGTTGAAGGTTCTTGACAAAGTTTGATTCTTCTTCTATTTCTGACACGTGTTCTGACTCATAGTAATCTCCTTTTCCTGAAGCCTTGAAGGCAGCTTCTCTCTTGTCTAATGGTCCTCCTTTCCTCATTTCATAAGCAGTCATAATTCCGTGCAGCTGTGACATAGTAAGGTTTCGTAGATTCTCTTTTTCTTCTATTGCAGAAACTTTAGATTCAAACCTAGGGGACAAAGATCTTAGAACCTTTTCAACCACATCAACCTCTTTTATTTCTTCACCCAAGTTTTTGATACAATTAACAATCTCATCTACACGAAGGAAATAGTTAGCCACACTTTCATCATTGTGCATTCTGAGATTTTCATACTGAATTATGAGGGTTTGAAGTTTTGCTCGTTTTACCTGTTCATCTCCTTCATAGCTCAGAATAATCTTGTCCCATATTTCTTTTGTGGATTTATACTGCATAACCTTGACGAATTCTAATTGAGATAGACATCCTAATAGAGTATTGACAGCCTTTGCATTTGTTTCATATTGCTTCTTACCAGCCGGATCTGTAGGAGTTGCTGAAGGAAAAGTGTACCCTGTATCTATGATATCCCATACTTCAGTACCAAGAGATTGAAGATAGGTTGTAACTCTTACCTTCCAATAGACGAAGCTGGTCCCATAAAAAATTGGTGGCCTGATTGACGCTTCTCTCTCGTAGTTGCTCATGATGATGGATCTTCCTTCAAGCGATCAATCTTCTTCAGAAGGACCTGCTCTGATTCTAATTGTTGGAAATAATACTGAGAGGGGGCGTGAACCAGTATTATCAAGTCACTTATTTTCTTTTTCAAACCCAGATCATATACGCTACTTTAGTTAGATAAAACCGCGTATATACACAACTGCAGAGAAGGAAACCCGCATATGCAATGCAGACTTATAATTTAATTTATCTTACTAATGTTGATCATTAATCTGTGTATTAGGATCAAATAAATAGTAACCAGAAACAGTAAAATAGATCTGAAGACAATCACACACACACTAACACAAGATATAAGGTGGAAACCCAATGTGGGTGAAAACCACCTGCTGCAATTCGTCTCTATCTTCTTTCAATTAGAAACTTCTTTTTACAATGTACTGGTGCAGTCCTTTACCAGTACGCAGGCTGCAACTTGCAGAGAGCTACAACCCTCTCTCGTTCTCCAGCTTCTCCTGGAAGGGAGCTACAACCCCCTTAGCTCTTGCACTAGCCAAGATACTAGTACGTAGGTGCTGGCCTACAGAAGGCTACAACCTTCTCTTTCTTCCAGGGACCACGTTTCATAAATTTTCAGACTGGATCCATGAACATCAATCAATCATCAAGAATTTCTACATCAAACAATCTCCTTTTCACCAATTAGAACTGAATCAAGTAGATACTTCTCTGACAGTTGTACCCAAAACACAGTAACAGTAACCACACACCAAATTCTAAACCCAGACCACTGCAGCAATAAACAGAAGCAGCTAGATCACAACTCAAAAGATATACGCCACTTCAATAACCTGAAACCTGCGTGCATACACTTCTGTGTCTGGATCAACCTGCGTATACGGTGTTTTTATTCAATGAACCAGCGTGTATACGCGTCTTCGCTTCACTGAACCTGCATACAGATCTATCAAGGATAATTCACTCTTTCAAATATTCAGACACTAATTAACCCAGATTATCAGTTTTATAGATCAAGTATGCGCCACATATAACAGATCAAAATCGTACAAAGATACTATCATTCAAGACTAAAGATTATGACCCATCAATAGAACTTATCCTTCTCTTTGCGCTAAGGTTCCTCCTTCATTCAGATCTAGATCTGCACCATAACCCCAATCACCAATATTTTAGATCTAGCACTTATTAGATATTCAATTAATTCAGATGATCCTTTGCCAAATGATCTCCTTCCTGTTTTATAGTCTTAGGCCTTTCACAATACCACAGTCCAAAACCATAATAGAACAATACCATGCGCCCAATACTTGGGATCAACACTTCTGACAAGATACCGTGGTCCAAAACCATAGGTTCAAATACCAAGGACTAACTACCATGGACCAAAAGTAAGTTCTCCAACATATACGTGCTTTTCCTTGCGTGAAAGTGCGTGTATACGCATACGCGTCTTTGTAACGTATAAACCACATGTGTATGCGCCTTCATCTAGGTGAACCTGCGTATATATCTTTTTCTTTCTTTCTGAGAGCATGTACTGAGATCTTTCACCAAAGTGAGTTGCCATCAAGGACAACACTTGTGCCATAGCTCTAAATCAGTGCCACAATGCCAACACCGAGTATATGGTGTAGAAAGGAGTGAGGCCTTTACTTGTGCTTGGAGGGTATCTTAGTTAGGGGTCTGTTGATGCCCCAAAAATCGTTGTATCAACATTGGGGGATAAACACCTGGTCCGGACCTTAATACAGCTCCTTTTCCGTTTGGGATGGTGGCTCCAAATGGATATAATGGGACCAGTTTCTCAATAATGAATAAAAGGGGATGGATGAGTGATTGGTTTCTAATGAATGATAATGAATGGATGACTTAATCTAACAGCAAAAACATAAATGACTATTCTATCCCGGGAGGTTTCTATTCTTTTAAGTGTAGCGCTTGATGATCTCTGTTCATTGATAGGCATATAGATGGCTCTACACAATAAACATAGACATTCATTCACTTAATGATTGCTTTGTCCAAATAGTTGAACAAAGTGATTAACAAAACATTGTTACACTTATCCTTTTATATTACTGATACATGTATGATAATAGAAAAGCATGCTGTAAACATCCAATAGTGGAAATTATAAAGAATGATGTTAAAAACACACGCATATATCCGATAATAGCAAGAGCGATCAAACAACAATTCACATAAACAAAATGAACTCAGACATAGATAGTAGTACCATATGAGCTGCAAATCATTCACAACATCAATCGCTATTTGAATTCCTTCTTTCGACTCAGAAATACTTTTAAACAAAGGCAGTAGTGCACATCCACATAAAAGCTTCGTTATCAAAATTGGAATAATTGGCCCAGTCTTTATAAAAAATTATGCCTGAAGTACAGTAGTGCAACTCCAGGTTTAAGTCATATACAAAAACTTACGACCCTTTCCAATGCATTGAAAGGGTCAATAAATACTTGATTAAAACTAAATAACTATGAAATTAAAATCATACTTAATTGGTACAACTTGATTTGGAGTATCTTCCTCATAGCAATTTGGCAGTCGGCATCATGATTCATCACTTAGGATGTTTGCCTTTCGACCTGAGTTAGCATATTGCAAGCATTGGTTCCACTTCTAGTGGTTGGTTGAGACGAGAATTGAGTTGGGCAGCATAGGTGGCATCTTGTATATCGGGAATGATACACCCGATTGCATCTGTCAGGCACTTGAGGGCGGCTCTCTGGCTGTATGGTTTGACTAGGAACAACCAATAGGTGTCCCAAGTCAAACTGTTAATACCTGTGATCAATCTCCCATTCTTCTCCAGCTCTTGATAACATGATTGCTCCAATGTTTTAGCCGATAGTAATTTACCTGGGGTACATTGAGAGATCATGTTAGATAAGTAGAGAGTATCATTAATCAATTCAACCAAATTACTTGTGGTTAACTTGCATCTGGAAACTTCTCTCTCTGCCTTCATTAACTGGGACTGCCATTCCATAAATAGGATCTCTTTATGGGATTCTAATATTTTTCACAAATTAGCTGCCTGTCCCTCATCAGTTTCTTGCCACTCAAGGAAATTGGTTAAGGTCTCATCGGCCTACTCCAAGTCTATTCTAGCATCAACCGATTTATCAATTATTGATGCTCTTATGTCACATAGGGGTTCTTCTTGAGTGATTTGTTGACATAACAACCTTATTTGTGTTACCAATGCTTTGTTAATCTGTAATGCTTCGGCTTTGAACACAACAGGCTATGGAAGATTCTTTGACTTTTCTATTTGGGCTGATAATTGAGAAATTTGCTCATCTTTATATTTCCCCATCTGTTCATGCACTGCTTTCAATTTTGCCAACACTTCCGACAGCTCTTTCTTCTTTTGAATTGCACTTGAATCAATTCTTTATTTTTCTTCCTGCAATTGTTTATTCAATTGATTATTTATTTGTTTCTGTGTAGACAACTGCTGTTCAAGTTGCTCTGCTTTCTGCTGTGCCTCCGATAACTGTACTTGTAGCGAGGTGATTGCTTGGTCCTTTTCTCTTAACATATTAGTCACTTCTGATGCCTTGTCCATGGTGGCCGTCGAATAAGCTCCAACATATTGGGACAATTTTGTAAGGTCATCAGAAGGATCAAACTCCTCTTTCCAGACCACATTGGCTGTCACTATTTGTTCAGGGAATAGGGAAGGTTGATCAATCCTTCTCCTTTTCCACTGTCGTTTTACTACAACCTTGTGCTTTGGGTTGTAAAAGACATCCAATGGAGGTATCTCCTCCACTTGAAAAATGATCTGATTCGAAGGATCCTTGGGAATTATCTATATTCCTGTAGAAAGGGGTAGGCCGCTGGTTCCACTTGGAACCTCTTTAGATGTTGTATCATGTGTGTCAGCCGCTTTTGATGTATCGGCTTCCTTTGAGCTCTCAAGATTGCTTATGATTGAGTCGAATTGTTGCTATTCCTGGAGAAATTTCAGGTCAATCTGGGCATCTACATTCACGTCCGTGCTGCTCCGCTCCTGCTCTTTCCTCTGCACTTCCTCCTACTCTTTTGTTTGGATTTCTCCAGCAATTTCTGATATAGCAGGAGGTTCATTGGTAAGTCGCTGCTCAGGCTCCCTTGATTGTTTCATCGGGGTCGTTGCTAACATATCTAGAGGCAGAGTTTGCAAGCTCTATTCTCTAAGTCTGTTAAATTCAACTAACCCATCGTCATGATATTTCATTCTGGCTAGTGATTGAACCTAGAATAGCGACTCGGCTGAGGAGAACAGGTCATCAAAATCATCATCTTTATGGTCAAATTTAGTGAGTTTTTCCTGTTCAAGTGCATTGTAGGCGACTTTGTTTGGATCAAATCGCCTATTAGGAAGAGTGGCGAGATTCAGTGCCTTAATCTTATCTGCTTCTTTCTCTGCATGTTTAAAGTCATGCAGAGCGTAAACACCACATCTTAGAGGAAAAGAAGGCCAAACCTGCTTCTTTTTATTCCTTAGAGTCTGTGTAACTCCTTCGGATGTAATCTGATATGCTACCTCTCGGGTTAACAGTTTGTCGGGCATATACAAAGGGAGGACATGAGGCTTGGCCTGGCAGCTGAAAACTCTTACATAGGTGAATTTTTCTTCTCCGAACCATCTCCCTATGGCTGTCAAGTCAATCTTCGCTTGTGAGGAAATTTTCGGAGCAGGTTTGTCAAAAATGGCATAGTCAATGGGTAACATAAAACCATTGCAAACTTGATATAAATGGTGTTTATAGTGGGCTTTCCATAACTTCTGGTGGTATATATGAATGGGCATGGGGTCTTGTGGAGTCCATCTCCACCCCAGCACAGGAAATTCAGAATTAAAACACAGGGTGTCCAAGATGTAGGCACTATAGTAAAATAGGGGAATGAAACTTTCAGTAAAGCGGGATTTGTTTCTGAATTCAAGAACCGCGGTTGCTAACTTATCAGACAATATATTTACCCAATCCATTATTTCGCTATTGCATGCTGCCTCCATCAAAGGTACCATCTCTATAGTGAAGTTTGCGGAATCATGTAACCCCCACAACCTACACATCATTACTCCGGCATAACAATAATGAGAACACAAGGAATCGACAGAGTACTTACCCGAAGACTCGTGCTTGTGTTTTTTGGGGTTTTGCCTCCAATCCCGTATGGGTTCTGATTCAATGTCATTTTCATTTCTGAATTTCTCCAGGAATGCTTTGTTGTACTTCTTCTCCGGTGCAGGAAAATGGTACATTTGCCTCAAATCATCAGGTTGAAACGAACCGAACACTCTTCCGTCCATGGTGCAAAACGTTCTGTTTGTGATTGGGATTTCCTCAATTTCCCATCTCACCACATCTGTATATGGGAGAATTTGTTCTTGGGCTGCTATCCGATGAAGGTAAGAGTCGGCTAAATCCTTTAGAGTAGCATCAGACTTTCGAGTCGGGTCTGCAGTGGCTTGCACTGTTGTTACCTCAGGCTCTTCGGCCTCAATCAGATTGTAGATGTTCAGCCAAGTAGTTTTACCGAGTCCCAAACATGTGGTGTCCGATATTAGTCCCTTTTTGGGTGGTCCTGGATCGGCAATATGTTGTCCTGTAACTGCCGAAGCGGAAGTTGTTCCAGTTCTCTTAGATTTCTTCCCCATTTGGCTTGAATTTGCTGCTTCGAAAGAGCTCTGCACAGGAGAGAAAATGAACGTAATGCGAAGAATTGATGGTGCAAACCAAAGATGAACGAGATATATTAATCAATGAATAATGGAGGATTTAACTTAAGGTGGCCGCGGATACAATCTCTGGAGAGATTTTAAAGCCTTATTGTTTCATTAAATGGTCGTTTAAACCTGTCAATCCTTCAAATGCTCATCATATCGTTTATTGGCGGAATGATTCATTTAAGTGTGGCTTTGATGTTTTGGCAGTTGAGCGTAAGTGAATCACTATTGGGAAGAGAAAGGCCTTTAATACTAAATAACCATAATATATCTTGGCCTTATAAATCTTTTTTGAAATATGCGCTTAGCTTTATCGCAATCGGCGATCGGGGGGAAGCTTAAGTTGTTATATTGGTGTCCTTTCGGAATCCCCGATCGCCGATAGTGATATCGCCAATTCGCATCGGGAGTTTTAAACGAGGGCTTTAGATGCATGCATGGTACATTCCCGATCACCAATAGCGATATTGCATCGGAGCGAAGAGGGGCCTTTTATTATGATCGCTTGCCTTCCCGATATCCGATAGCCACTTGTGCATTGTCACATCGAGGAAAATAAATGGGTCTTTAAGTCATGCATCCTTTGTTATTGTGATATGCGATCTTGCGATCGCTTTATCGCAATAATAAAAGATTATTCATTTTGTATTATAAGACCGATTAAGTGATTTATCAAAAAGGTTTATAATGTTTTATTTATTTTTTGACATTTTGAATAATGATAATTTGATACCAATTTAAATGAAAAGGGACCCATTTCATATTATTGTTTAGAAAAATAAAAATTGTATGAAATGGGGGGGTTGTTGTAGAGCACAACAATTGGCGATTCACTGGGAGAAATAGTCATCTCTGAGAAGTACTTGAAATACTTACACTTTCTTTAAAAAGGAATCTTATCAAAGAGGAAAATTCTAATATAACTAGGTATATATGCATTCCGAATAAAATAAAAACTATCTTTGCTAATTTCTTCTCTTGTTAAAATTAGATACATTCTAAGTTTTAAATTGGCCTCTATTGGTTGATAATGATAAAACAGAAAACCTTTCCAAATCAGCTTTTTTAATTGACTCCTTTGTCATAGGTAGAGCCTCTGTTGCCAGCAAACGTTCATAGTTTCGACAGGGATTCCTTTTAACCATGTTATTGTCCATTATCCCATCCATTTCAGATTATGATTAAAAGAATGAATTCAAAACATGCTTTCATATTTTGTATCTCTTTTTACTTTTCCGTTATTTTGTAAAATAAAAAGCCATTGTCCTGGTTTGGTGGCCAGCTGAGTGACAATGCCATTGACTGGTAGTAATCTAACCGAACAAGCTGGCTCGTGATGAGACCCCTTGTCTTATGATTCTAAGCCATTACCCTGTTTTGGTATGCATTGTTGGTAATGTTGGTTAAACTATTTCCCGATGATCATGGTAATCAGGCTTGTAATAAGACCCCTTATCTTTTATATCAAATATTTTAGAATTACACTCTGAGTAATCACAAACTTTGATGAATGGGATGGACAATTTTCTCCTTAAGAGCGAATAGATGACAGGGTAAGAGTTGAAGATGCTGAAGTTGGATTAGTTTCTGTTTTGATATTGATAACCTTTTTTGTGACCAATTTAAAAACATAAATTGATTTACAATACTTCTAAAACTTGAGAAGAGTTCACAAAAATTGAAATGTGGTTTCAGAATGCGAACATACCTAGCTTCCTAGAAATTGTCCCTTTTGTTTAAGGCTTCTATTATTTAAAAGTAAATATCAACACTACTTCTTTGAGCAACTTTTAAATACAGCAAAGGTCAATGGAAGATACCTTACAAGTTTATTCCCTAATGGTCCTACAAACTACAAATTTTACTCAACTAAAAAAAGTGAGAAGGGGTTACCTCCTCAATTGAAGAATTTCTTTAAGATGAAGCCATTAACAGGAAGAGAATCTCTCTTACCTGATAAATATTGTAATATGAATTCAGAATGGCCTATCTTCTCGCAGATCTAGAATGGTCCAAGCCACATTTTCTAGAACTGGGCGTGTTTTCCTTTATCCTCATGGGCTTTGTCCCATTTCAGAACTAGATCACCGACTTGCAACTGTTTTGAACTGGATGAAGTTGAATCAAAGGATGACTTGATAATTTGTTGATGTTTTCCATGAGTAATTTTGGCTCTTTCTCTTTCCTCTTCTAATTTTAAGATTTGATCATGTCTAAGTTGAATAGAAGAAGAAGGGCTTTCTTCAATAAACTGAACTAGGGCTAGAGAAGGAAGGACAAGATTTGTTGGTAGCACTGCTTCTTTCCCATATACAAGATTGAATGGAGAAGAACCTATGGAAGCCTTTTGTGTTATCCTATCAGCCCATAGTGCGAATATTAAAGATTTGTGCTAGTTTTTATGATTCTGTTCGATAGTTCGCTTAATAATTTTAACTAGATTTTTATTGGTAGATTCTGCTAAACCGTTACCCTGGGGATAGTAATTGGCAGAATATTTCAATTTAAACCCTCTTTTAATAGCGAAATCAAACATAGCATTTCCAGATAAATAAGATGCATTATCAAAAACAAGAGCATTTGGGACACCAAACCTGGTAATGATGAATTGATCTATGAATTCCATAATTACTCTAGAATTTGTTGTCTTTAAAGGAATCGCTTCAACCCACTTAGTAAAATAATCAGTGGCAGTAAGGATATACTTATGTTGTTTGGAAGAATGTGGAGTGATTTCTTCAATGATGTCCAATCCCCATTGCTCAAATGGTTGTTCAATGTTGACTGGTTGCAAAGGGAAAGTTGGCTTTCTTTGTCTACTACTAGAAGTTTGACAACTTCGGCATTTCCTTACATATTCATGAGCATCCCTGAACAGGGTGGACCAATAGTATCCAGCATGAATGATTTTGTGGGCTGTTGTTTCAGCTCCAAAATTTCCTCCTGCTGGTTCATCATGTAATTCCTGCAAAACCTTTTGTGCTTCAGGTTTTTCTAGGCATCTTAATAAAATTGAATCATAATTTTGCCTAAAAAGTACATCATCAATAATTGTGAAGTTTCTTGCTTTTAATATAATGGCCCTTTTGTTTTTATAAGACAGGATAGGAGGTGCATATCCATTTTTCAAATAAAAGATCAAGTCTGCATATTGTGATTAAGAATCAGTAATACTTATCTGGTTGATTTCTTCGATATGTTCTGTATCACCTGGTTGTTGAATGTTGGATGCTCCTGCCAATAACCTGCAAAAACCTTGGCCTCTAACAATCTTTGTTGGCTTGATTTCCAAGTCATATTATTGAAGTGTTGTAACCTAGTTTGCCCTTTTTTCACCTAATTCCCTTTGGATTAGTAGTTGCCTTACTGCAGGAAAAGGAACTATAACTTTTGTATGGGCTTTTAAAAGGAAGGGTCTGTAATGTTTGACAGCTTTATACACAGCAAAGGCTTGTTTTTCTACTTCATAATAATTTAATTCAGTGCCCTGCAGGTTTGAACTATAAAATGAAATCGGCACTTCCAAGTTGTGATCATTAATCTGAGTGAGTATTGTTGCATAAGATGAATCGGATGCGATAGTATACAATGTGAAATGATTAGAAAAATTAGGAGTGTTCAAAGCGGGGGCATTGATTATTGATTGTTTAATGGAATCAAATGCTTCCTTTTCTACTGATCCCCATATAAACATTGAATTTTTCTTAATCATAGTTTGTAGTGGTAAAATGATGTGAGAAAAGTCTAGAACAAATCTTTTGACAAAATTGATTTTGCCTAAAAATGATTGCATGGATTTTTTATTATGAGGAAAAGGGATTTCAGAGATCTCTTTAATCCTATCCAGATCAATATAAATGCCATCTTTGGAAACAATAAAGCCCAAGAGCTTTCCTTGATTAAGAGCGAAGAAGGGTTTTTTGGGATTGAGTGAAATACCGTACCTTCTGCAACGCTCAAAGATTTGATTTAAATCATGCAAATGATTGGATCTCTTCTTAGAAAATATAGTAATATCATCTAAGTAGACAACTACTATTTTTTGATCAATCCTTTGAAAGCTATATCCATCACTCTTTGGAACGTGGCTCCTGCATTAATAAGTCCGAAAGGCATTTTCTGATAAGCATAAGTTCCCCATTTTGTTCTAAATGTAGTTTTGAGTCTGTCATCAGGATGGACCAAAACTTGGTTATATCCTGAAAAACCATCTAAAAAGGACATAAAGTCAGAGCCTGCTACTGTATGGAGTATCTGCTCCATAGTAGGTAATGGGAAATTATCTTTTAGGCTTGCCTTCTCTAGATTTCTGAAATCTATACAAATCCTGATATCGCCATTTTTCTTCCTAACAGGCACCATATTGGAGACCCGGTTTGAGTATCGAACGGGAAAAATAATCTTAGCTTTCAAGAGTTTATTGAGTTCTAATTTTATTTGACTCTCTAAGTTCGGATGTATTTTCATGAGCTTTTGTTGAACTGGTTTTTGTTCGGCAAGCATTGGAATGGTATGTTGGATGAGAGATGCATCATATGTCTTTAAATCGTCATATTTCCAAGTGAAGACATGTTTATTTTTCCTTAACAGTCTAATGAATGTTGTCTTTTCTTCCACAGAAATTCCTAATCCTAAATTAATATTTTGAGGATTTTGCTCAGTGCCAATATTTATCAATTCAAACCTTAAGGTGGAACTTTGGAGCTTTGTATTGGTCACAGGTTTAAACTTGTCTTTAATATCTTAAATATCCTCAAGCTTCACCGCAGGCTTCGGTATGGAGTTTTCCTCGTGCTTTTCTCTCATTTGAAGATCATGCTCGCTTTCCTCTATGATCTGATCATCGTAGGACTTTTCGGAAGTCAAAAATTGTAAGATGTCTTCATCGTGATTGAATACTCTCCAATTAGTGACATTGTCAGGAATTGATGGTCTAAAAAGCAACTCTACTGAAAATCTATCTGGGCTATAATCTTCGGAAGGTAGGAGTTTGGAAGCAACATTGGCTAGCAAGTCGGCTGCTGAATTTTGAGACCTAGGGATGGAAGAAATATTGAATGCTGAAAAGTGAGAGGTGAGTTCTTGTACCAACGACTGATAATGTTTGAGGTGGCTAGAAAGACAATGAATCGTATTTCTGACCTGTTTAATAATAATTTCTGAATCGCCAAACACTTTCAAATATTGAACCTTGAGGCCAATCGCTTTGTATAGTCCTTGGACTAAGGCTTCGTACTCAGCTGTATTGTTTGTGCATTCAAACTCCAACCTACAGGACAGCATTTTTTTTTCTCCCTGAGGGCTAACCAAGATACATCCTGCTCCCAAGCCTTCACTAGAATTAGAGCCATCAAAATATAGTGACCAAAATAAAGAATTATCAACAATTTTATTTACAGTTTCCCCAATATTGTTAAAACATCTTGACCTATCTGTTTGTGAATAATTTTCGATCTGAGATGTAAAATTGTTTACTGAGAAAGGAGATGGTTGGGCTGTGAAGTTGCCAAAGAATGATTTAGATGAATAATTCCCCAAGATATTGTTATTAAATGCTATTGGTTGATTTTCTTGTTCAAATTCTGTAACAGTGTGGGTCATGTGTTTCTCTCGATTGATTTTTATTTGATTTGGCTTTCCCTTGTAGGGTAGCCACATGTGGGACCAATCGGTAGAAATATACCCATGGAGCTTCTCAGACCAATCCCTACTCAAGATTAAACCATAAAATTCAGGTATATCAACGATTAAGATATCAATTCTTTGAACTACTCGTGGATTGGCCGATAACCTGATAGTTACAGAGTTAATTTCTCCCAAAACCTGGACCTTGGTTCTATCTAACTGCACAATGTGGATTGTGGACTTTTGGGGCTCAATGTTTAGTTTGGAACAAACCGAAGCTGGCATTATATTTGAGGATGCCCCTGAATCAATCAAATAATTGTGCAGATTTCGATTATAAATCTCATAGGTTAAGAGGAAAGGAGGAGTATGGGAATTTGATCTGTCTCCAATTAGAATTGTATTAGTAGCTTCAATCCTGCTAGAAGGTGGTTGACCTGAATCATTTGCAGCTTTAGTACTAGGAAGAGGTGAAGAAGGAACAACATTCAATTCTTTGAGAAGAAATTTCTGCTGATGTTTTAGTTTACTAAGTTCAAACATGGTAATGTTTGCCTTAGTTTTCTTCATATCATCAACAATATTGTAATCCATTGAATCAGATACTACCAACGTTTTAGATGTTGAAGGTATATTTGCGGTTGAAGGTTGGTTTTGGGGAACTATTGCAGCTAGCTTTTTTGTGGATACCTTTTCCTTTGTAGTAGTAGCACCAACACTTCTTTTCTTTGAAGTTGCCTGGACGGGTTCATGGGCACCTTTACTCCTAGTAGTGATAGGAAAGGCTTCTTGTTCATTTTCTGTATCAGAGTTAGGCAGTATGAAATCCCACATTCCATGGCATTCAACAACTTCCTCTTCTTCATCAGTTGGTGAAATTGTTTCCTCTTCTTCTTCTTCCTCAGGATCTGAATCTACATTAGATATAATATTTGATGGTTTTGATTCAGTTTTCTTGAAATTTCTAAAGGGCCTTTTAGTTGAGGTTTCTGCGACTTGTTTTTTTATTTCAACCATTTCATTTGACAAAGTCTTAAGGACTTTTTCTAGACCTTCCATATCATATGGATCTTTAGGGGTTTTCTTCCTTGAATCGTCTTTAAAAGAAACTTTTTTGGATTTTCTATCTTCAAGAGCAGCTTTCTTTTCTAGAGCATTAATACGTTTCTCCACAACAAGTGCTTCTTTCATGTTTTCAGTTAAGGTTGGTTTTCCGGCCCTGTCTACGAAAATAGCTATATTGGTAGGTAGGGCAGTTATATACCATTCGCTTCTGATTTGCTCACTTGGTTTGGAGGTCGTTGGGATTTTATTCAAGAGTTTATTGAATCGCGCATTGAATTCTTTAATCGGTTCCCTATGCTCTATCCTAAGATTGGAGAGATAATTTATTAATGTGGCTAAATATCTATCATCACCATATTTAGTGAGACACTGTTCTTGGCAAGTGGTCCAACTAGTAATGGATCCAGAAGGCAAGGAAAAATACTAGGATCCTGCTGATCCTTGCAAAGTATAAGGGAAAATCCTAATGACAACATCTTCCTCTGTTACTCCTTTCAAATTAACTGATAACATGAAGTTATTAATATGTTCCTCAGCTTGTATTCCATCATCTGGGTTAAACTTGGGTAGCCATTTTTCAGGAGCATCAGGTAATGCATGTAATGGTGCAGGCATATTGACCGCACCAGGTCTATTCCATGGATTTTCCATTGAAACACCAGTAGGGGATGAGATGGCTGATGAAATTGCAGATGTTTGGGAAGGACTTGATGTTGAGGATTGAGCAGGTTGGGATGTTGAAGTTCCTAATCCCTGATGAACAACAATGTGTAATGAGGGAGTGGATGGTTGACTTCGCACAGGGGAAGATGAGATGGAGGATGTGGATGAAAATGCTTCACTATCAGATCCTTCAGTTTTCTTCTTTGCAGCTCAGTGGGTTCAATACCGAGCATTCCGCTCTGAAGTCTAGTGAGGGGATGAGGTAGATTGAATTGCGAAGTCTCACTGCTTTGAGATACTTCAGATTTCTGTGGTGTTATCGAGAAGCCTTGAAGTTTATGGATGAGTAATTGAACTTCAGGGGACTTAGGACTTAATCGTTTAGGAGTGTTGTGGGTTTGAGCAGTGGTAGTGGATTCCTCTTCTTCTCGCTTGGATACTGGAGAACCAGCATGCAATTGGGAAGTACGAGGTGATGTGGAGGGAGATTTACTCTCAGAATGGTCTGTAGATTTGGATTTTCTCGCCATTCATAGTTAGGCCCTCCTTCTAGCACCAAAAACGTTGATGCCCCGAAAATCGTTGTATCAACATTGGGGGATAACCACCCCATCCGTACCTTAATACAACTCCTTTTCCGTTTGGGATGGTGGCTTCGACTGGATATAATGGGACCAGTTTCCCAATAATGAATAAAAGGGGATGGATGAGTAATTGGTTTCTAATGAATGATAATGAATGGATGACTTAATCTAACAGTAAAAACATAAATGACTATTCTATCCCGGGAGGTTTCTATTCTTTTAAGTGCAACGCTTGATGATCTCTGTTCATTGATAGGCATATAGATGACTCGACACAATAAACATAGAAATTCATTCACTTAATGATTGCTTTGTTGAAATAGTTGAACAAAGTGATTAACAAAACATTGTTACACTTATCCTTTAATATTACTGATACATGTATGATAAAAGAAAAGCATGCTGTAAACATCCAATAGTGGAAATTGTAAAGAATGTTGTTAAAAACACACGCATATATCCGATAATAGCAAGAGCGATAAAACAACAATTCACATAAACAGAATGAACTCAGACATAGATAGTAGTACCATATGAGCTGCAAATCATTCCCAACATCAATCGCTATTTGAATTCCTTCTTCCGACTCAGAAATACTTTTAAACAAAGGCAGTAGTGCACATCCACATAAAATCTTCGTTATAAAAATTGGAATAATTGGCCCAGTCTTTATAAAAAATTATGCCTGAAGTACAGTAGTGCAACTCCAGGTTTAAGTCATATACAAAAACTTACGACCCTTTCCAATGCATTGAAAGGGTCAATAAATACTTGATTAAAACTAACTAACTATGAAATTAAAATCCTACTTAATTGGTACAACTTGATTTGGAGTATCTTACTCATAGAAATCTGGCAGTCGGCAGCATGATTCATCACTTAGGCTATTTGTCTTTCGACCTGAGTTGGCATATTGCAAGCATTGGTTCCACTTCTGGTGGTTAGTTGAGACGAGAATTGAGTTGGGCAGCATAGTGGCATCTTGTATATCAGGAATGATACACCAGATTGCATCTGTCAGGCACTTGAGGGCGGCTCTCTGGCTGTATGGTTTGACTAGGAACAACCAATAGGTGTCCCAAGTCAAACTGTTAATACCTGCAATCAATTTCCCATTCTTCTCCAGCTCTTGATAACATGACTACTCCAATGTTTTAGCCGATAGTAATTTACCTAGGGTACATTGAGAGATCATGTTAGATAAGTAGAGAGTATCATTAATCAATTCAACCAAATTACTTGTGGTTAACTTGCATCTGGAAACTGCTCTCTCTGCCTTCATTAACTGGGACTGCCATTCCATAAATAGGATCTCTTTATGGGATTCTAAGATTTTTGGCAAATTAGCTTCCTATCCCTCATCAGTGTCTTGACACTCAAGAAAATTGGTCAAGGTCTCATCGGCCTTCTCCAAGTATGTTCTAGCATCAACCGATTTATCAATTATTGATGTTGTTATGTCACATAAGGGTTCTTCTTGAGCGATTTGTTGACATAACAACCTTATTTGTGTTAGCAATGCTTTGTTAATCTGTAATGCTTCGGCTCTGAACTCAGCAGGCTGTGGAATATTCTTTGACTTTTCTATTTGGGCTGATAATTGAGCAATTTTCTCATCTTCAGATTTCCCCCTCTGTTCATGCACTGCTTTCAATTTTGCCAACGCTTCTGACAGCTCTTTCTGCTTTTGAATTGCACTTGAATCAATTCTTTGTTTTTCTTCCTGCAATTGTTTATTCAATTGATTATTTATTTGTTGCTGTGTAGACAAATGCTGTTCAAGTTAATTTGCTTTCTGTTGTGCCTCCAATAACTGTACTTGTAGCGAGGCGATTGCTTGCTCCTTTTCTCTTAACAGATTAGTCACTTCTGATGCCTTGTCCATGATGGCTGCTGAATAGGCTCCAGCATATTGGGACAATTTTGTAAGGTCATCAGAAGGATCAAACTCCTCTTTCCAGACCACATTGGCTGTCACTGTTTGTTCAGGAAATAGGGAAGGTTGATCTGTCCTTCTCCTTTTCCGATGTTGTTTTACTACAGCCCTGTGCTTTGGGATGTAAAAGACATCCAATGTAGGTATCTCCTCCACTTGCAAAACGATCTGATCCGAAGGATCCTTGGGAATTATCTCTATTCCTGTAGAAAGGGGTAGGCCGCTGGTTCCACTTGGAACCTCTTTAGATGTTGTATCCTGTGTGTCAGCCACTTTTGATGTATCGACTTCCTTTGAGCTCTCAATATTGCTTATGATTGAGTCGAATTATTGCCATTCCTGGAGCAATTTCGAGTCAATCTGGGCATCTACATTCACGTCCGTGCTGCTCTGCTCCTGCTCTTTTTTTGGATTTCTCCAGCAATCCTTGATGTAGCAGGAGTTTCATTGGTAAGTCACTGCTCAGGCTCACTTGATTGTGTCATCGGGGTCATTGCTAATAGATCTAGAGGCAGAGTTTGCAACCTCTATTCTCTAATTTTGTTAAATTCAACTAACCCGTCGTCATGATATTTCATTCTGGCTAGTGATTGAACCTAGAATAGCGACTCGGCAGAGGATAAAAGGTCATCAAAATCATCATCTTTATGGTCAAATTTAGTGAGTTTTTCCAGTTCAAGTGCATTGTAGGTGACTTTGTTTGGATCAAATCGCCTGTTAGGAAGAGTGGCGAGATTCAGTGCCTAAATCTTATCTGCTTCTTTCTCTGCATGTTTTAAGTCATGCAGAGCGTAAACACCACATCTTAGAGGAAAATAAGGCCAAACCCGCTTCTTTTTATTCCTTAGAGTCCGTGTAACTCCTTCAGATGTAATCTGATATGCTACCTCTCAGACTAACAGTTTTTCGAGTATATACAAAGGGAGGACATGAGGTTTGGCCTGGCTGCCGAAAACTCTTACATAGGTGAATTTTTCTTCTCCGAACCATCTCCCTATGGCTGTCAAGTCAATCTCCGCTTGTGAGGAAATTTTAGGAGCAGGTTTTTCAAAAATGGCATAGTGAATGGGTAACATAAAACCATTGCAAACTTGATATAAATGGTGTTTATAGTGGGCTTTCCATAACTTCTGGTGGTATATATGAATGGGCATGGGGTCTTGTGGAGTCCATATCCACCCCAGCACAGGAAATTTATAATTAAAACACAGGGTGTCCAAGATGTAGGCACTATAGTAAAATGGGGGAATGAACCTTTCAGTAATGTGGGATTTGTTTCTGAATTCAAGAACTGCGGTTGCTAACTTATCAGACAGTATATTTCCCCAATCCATTATTTCACTATTGCATGCTGCCTCCATCAAAGGTACCATCTCTATAGTGAAGTTTCATGTAACCTCCAAAACCTACACATCATTACTCCTGCATAACAATAAGGAGAACACAAGGAATCGACAGAGTACTTACCCGAAGACTCATGCTTGTGTTTTGCCGGGTTTTGCCTCCAATCCCGTATGGGTTCTGATTCAAAGTCGTTTTCATTTCTGAATTTCTCCAGGAATGCTTTGTTGTACTTCTTCTCTGGTGCAGGAAATTGGTACATTTGCCTCAAATCACCATGTTGAAACGAGCCGAACACTCTTTCGTCCATGGTGCAAAATGTTCTGTTTGTGATTGGGATTTCTTCAATTTCCCATCTCACCACATCTATATATGGGAGAATTTATTCTCGGGCTGCTATCCGATGAAGGTAAGAGTCAGCTAAATCCTTTAGAGTAGCATCAGACTTCCGAGTCGGGTCTGCTATGGCTTGCACTGTTGTTACTTCAGGCTCTTCGGCCTCAATCAAATTGTAGATGTTCAGCCAAGTAGTTTTACCGAGTCCTAGACATTTGGTGTCCGATATCAGTCCCTTTTTGGGTGGTCCTGGATCAGCAATATGTTGTCTTGTAACTGCCGAAGCGGAAGCTGTTCCAGTTCTCTTAGATTTCTTCCCCATTTGGCTTGAATTTGTTGCTTCGGAAGAGGTCTGCACAGGAGAGAAAATGAATGTAATGCGGAGAATTGGTGGGGCAAACCAAAGATGAATGAGGTGTATTAATCAATGAATAATGGAGGATTTAACTTAAGGTGGCCGCGGATACAATCTCTGAAGATATTTTAGCCTTACTGTTTCATTAAATGGTTGTTTAAACCTGTCAATCCTTCAAATGCTCATCATATCGTTTATTGGTCGAATGATTCATTTAAGCGTGGCTTTGATGTTTTGGCGGTTGAGCGTAAGTGAATCACTATCGGGAAGAGAAAGGCCTTTAATACTAAATAACCATAATATATCCGGGCCTTATCAATATTTTTTGAAATATGTGCTTAGCTTTATCGCAATCGGCGATCGGGGGGAAGCTTAAGTTGTTATATTGGTGTCCTTTCAGAATCCCCGATCGCCGATAGCGATATCGCCAATTCGCATCGAGAGTTTTAAACGAGGGCTTTAGATGCATGCATGGTACATTCTCGATCGCCGATAGCGATATCACATCGGAGCAAAGAGGGGCCTTTTATTATGATCGCTTGCCTTCCCGATATCCGATAGCCACTTGTGCATTGTCGCATCAGGGAAAATCAATGGGTCTTTAAGTCATGCATCCTTTGTTATTGCGATATGCGATCTTGCGATCGCTTTATTGCAATAATAAAAGATTATTCATTTTTTATTATAAGACCAATTAAGTGATTTATCAAAAAGGTTTATAATGTTTTATTTCTTTTCGGACCTTTTGAATAATGATAAGTTGATACCAATTTAAATGAAAAGGGACCCATTTCATATTATAGTTTAGAAAAATAAAAATTGTATGAAATGGGGGGGTTGTTGTAGAGCACAACAGGGTCGAGGGTTTGGAATTGATCAATAGAAGCTTCAATAAGAGAAATTCAATAAAGGGTTTTCCTCTCAAGAGTAGAAAGGTTTTTGCTCTCGTAGAGAGCCAACATCTTGTGTTCTTGTTTTTTGTGTTTTGGTAGCAGTTTGATGAAGTACACACATAAGCAATGATAATAATAAGAAGAAGAACAAGCTAACAATAAAAGTAAAAATACTCCACAAATTGTTATCAAGTAACGAAGAATCACACTACACTACTTTTCCCTAGATTCTTCAACATGTATTAGAGCTAAGGTGACACATCAAGGAAAGGGAAACTCAAGAACACTCATAAAGAGGAAGCATCTACAAAGTTGAAGCATCAAGCCTAGAAGTCTCAATCACTTTATGGAAAAGAAGGGTCTACAATCCATCATTCATCAAGGAGGTATACAAAAGTGAGAAGAAGAGCCTTATATAAAGGCACCTACAAAGAAGAGCAGATTGAAGTTGGACCTACATCAAGATACAAGTCTTCAAGCAAACCTCATCACCAAGCAAGTCCACTTGGAAAAGGAAACTTTAAGAACATCAAGATCCAGGGAAGACAAGCCATCAAGCCTTCAAGGAGGAAGAAAATCCATCACATCTCAAAATCTATCAAGTAAGTACATGTCCACTTCTGAATATACATCAATGTCTTTTTGTAAGGAAAACAATAAATTGGTAGGTACCAATAACTTTCTTGCATGGAAGAAGAGGATTGATCTACTACTCAAGGAGAATGAACTCCTAGAGCATGTCAAAGGGAAAATCACTATCCCTGCTAAGGAAAAGACTCAAGCCTTAGCCAAGTACAATAAGGATGAGACAAGAGGTCAAAGAATTCTGATAGAGCCAATCAAAGACTCTCTCATTCCTTATGTCTCCAAGTTTGAGACATCAAAATAAATTTATGATAAGTTAGTAGAGCTATTCTTGGTATCCACAACCAGAGAAGTAATATCTATGAGGAATTAATTATAGAAGATGAAGATAACAAAGGAAGGAATAACTGTCTACTTCATGAAAAATATTTGAAATGAGAGATCAACTTCAAGAGCTTGGGGAAGTCATGTCTGAAAGATAGATGACAACTGTAGTACTCAATGCTCTACCAGGGGAGTGGGGAAACTTCACATCTACCATACATGCCAAGAAGGAAGTAACCACTCTCAGTGAAATGTGGTCTCTATGCAAAATAGAGGAAATCAGACTCAAGGAAAAAGAAGATGTGGGATCAAAGGAGAAATCATTTGATACCATGGTCAAAACAAAGGTTAAATTTGACAAATTTGGTCCATGAAGAACAAACAACAAAGATATGTCCAAAATCCAATGTTTTGGATGCCAAGAATATGGACACTACAAAAGAAATTTTCCTAAGCTTAAGAAGGACAACAACAAAAAAGGAAAGAGGGAAGAAGATCACATAACTCAAGAGATGAAGGAAGAAGGAAATAAGCAAAAGAAGGAAGATCCTCCGAATCTCTACTATGACTAGGTCAAACTCTTTACTTCTAGACTTCTTTCAAAGTTTTGAGTAGAATAGGAGTATGTAGGAATAAATTAAAATTGCATGACTAGAAACATCCTCTAGAATATAGCAGCATGATGTACACAGAGGTCTAGATACTCATGTAGATATAGCATTTATGATAAGAACAAAATTGCATAAGTAGAAATATCTTCTAGAATATAGAGAGAATGGAAGATATAGCTCAAGATATTCATGTAGAAGAAGCATACCTAGTATAGGACTTCATACATAATGAAAGAAAATTGATCATGATAAAAATCTTAGAAGACCTACATCATCAAAAAAAAGGAAAACATTTGCAAGGAAAGGATCTTTAAGATCCTATGATGGAATCTTCAAAAGAAGGTTCATGGATCAAAGCATATTTCTCATTGGGAATCAATGCACATAATCTAAGATGAAGCAATAAGGGCCACACTAAAGGATGATAAAAGGAGAATCAAGATGAGGAATGCATGCATCAAAGTTTAAGTCATGTTTTCATTTGTATATTATTGAGTCATGGGTACATTTCTATAACATGATCAAGCATCAAAGAATCTCTTTCACCAAGAATATGCTCAAAGGCATGTACCAATGTAATGAAGGTCAACAAAATAATATGCTCACATAAGGAGCATAACATTGCTGACTAAGAAGCAAGAAGAAATGCTGACAAGTCCAGAGAGCAAGAAATGAAGGAATGCTCTCACAAGAAGCATTAGATGGTTGACCTATCTGTTTGAGAGGAATCTAATGAAGAAAGAGATCAAGCATGTGAATAACACCATGATGACCATGAACCACTATCTAACAAAATATATCCCTTGAAAAAAGCCAGAACAACTCTGATAAAGGAAGAAAGGACCCTTGACATCTATGAAGGCCTTGGAGATGTAAAAAGTGTAGATAACTATTTCTACTCCACAAATATGTCATGAATAAGAAGCCATCCAAAAAAATAAAAGGAAATGTTGAATCATTATTAGGATTAAGTCATGATGGGCTACTAGGTCAAAATGTGTAATCAAGAAAGTACAATGAAGCATCCATGAGAAGAGTATTTCGAAGCATGGACAAGATGACAAAGGAGTAGCCAAAAATGACAAGAAAAAATTGATAGTCACTTTCCACGAAGCAATGACATGAAAAACCAAGAAGGAAAGTGATCGATGGATGGTGCCCTACCTAGAAGAAGTTCAAACAAAGACTTCATGACATCAAGAAAGGAAGGAGATCAAGTAGCTGAAGAACCCACAAAGAAGAAGTTGTTGATGAAGGAAAAAGTCCCCAGTTAAGAGGGATCTCTGACAGGTCCCTCATGAAGAGGGAGATTTGAAACACCCTTGATTACAAAGAAGTGACAATTGTGTTTTCCATTTCATGGGTCATGCACTAGACCAGGACTAATAGCCATAAGTCTAGATGAAGGCCATGAATGGAAATGTCGACACAATGTAGACACAACATTCTTGTCTTCACTTGGGAAGAAAGAATGGGAGGATTGGGTAATCATCTGGAATCTGATACTCTTTGAGGATGTGTAGGACATTCAAGACAAGAGTAAGCAAGAGGATCGATATTATTTGAGGGTTGGGAACCCAACATAAGAATAGTCCTAGAAGGTCATACTCGGAGAACACCAGTGTGGGTATGTACCTTGAGAGAAAATGAGGAAGGTGTCTACAAATCACTGGTGTCGCTAGCGTTGTATCTCATGGTCTCGTAAAGAGAT
Source organism: Pinus tabuliformis (assembly GCA_031772625.1). Classification (NCBI taxonomy): domain Eukaryota; kingdom Viridiplantae; phylum Streptophyta; class Pinopsida; order Pinales; family Pinaceae; genus Pinus; species Pinus tabuliformis. Next base: position 172,889,190 of record CM062810.1, on the reverse strand, counting down.
GGAGTTGTTAGTCAAGGCCTTGCACTATGAAAATGTTGATGGATATAATGCTATAAAAGATGGATTGCTAATCCAATTTCTCTTATGTGGATTCTTCAAGATTGATAATATCCAAACACCTTGTAATGTTGTATGAATACCTCCATAGTTAACAGGGAGTGTTGAAGGAAAGTGTAACTAGGTTCGGTCTTCATAAATGTGCTTTTGATATTTATATTTATTCAATAAAAGAAATATTATTTTTATAATATATGTCAATGAGTTTCTTTCTCACTGAAATAAGTTTAGAACTATTTAAAGTGCTATAGGTGAGTCAAATAGTCAAAAGAATAAGTTGAAGACCTTAAGGGCATGTTATAACTTATATGTATATGTATTATGGTTAAGAGAACACCTCCATGCAATGTCACAAGAATCCTCCAAGCAACGACATCCCTGAAAGAAGAAATTTGAAGAATAAAAGCAGTCCTTAAGTTGGCTTAAATGCAGTTGAAAAGTTGGCCTAAATAAAGTTGACTAGCTGGCCTAAAAGAAGGAGAAGACTCCTATATATAAGAGTTATTTCACCCTCCAAGAAAGCATAATTCATCTCTGAAATCAGAGGAAAACATAAGTAAGTAAAATGGTAATAAAAGGACAAGAGAAGGAGCCTCTAGTGCAACGTACAAGGAAGAGACTAGACTAAAGTTGAAGGGATTGTTTTCTAGGATAACAGCCACACGTGCAAGAAACATACCTCTTCCTGCAGTCACAACAAAAATATATTTATAGTCACATAATATCTTTGGTTGGGCAATCTAAGAAGGCCTATAAGGCTCCTCACTCAAGTGTAGAAGGGGCTCTCACAAATGAAGAAGGAGGAGGTCTACACCATAAAGAAAATAGTCACACGTGTGAAGGTAAAGAGGTTGTCCTTGCTGTCATAGCAGCCCTCCTATTGTAGTCCTACAAGTTCATTGATTGGTGAAAATGAGAAAAGAATCAACATATGAAAAGGGTCTCGAAAAGGGTCTCATTAAAGGCATCTTCTCTAGAAAAAGTACAACAAGGTTACTAACAAGTTGAAAGAAGACCGAAGTGCCGGAAGAAGTGTCGGGATATATGGTTTAGAAAGGAGTGAGGTCTTAACTTGTGCTTGGAGGATCTCTTAGTCAGGGGTCTAGGGTTTGGCATTGATCAATAGAAGCTTCAATAAGAGAAATTCACTAAAGGGTTTTCCTCTCAAGAGTAGAGAGGTTTTGGCCTTGGAAGAGAGCAAATATCTTGTGTTCTTGTTTTTTGTGTTTTGATAGCATTTTGATGAATTACACACATAATAAATAATAAAAATAAGAAGAAGAATCAGTTATCATAAAAATAAGAAGAAGACTTCACAAATTGTTATCAAGTAATAGAGAATCACACTACACTACTTTGCCCTAAATTCTTCAACACGTTGGAGATAACAGGAGATAGTGAGACAAAAGGAGAAGAGGTGGACACTTCGCAGGATGGCAAAGCCAGTGGAAAATATAAGGAGTAGGATGAACATAATTCAGAGGAGGAAGATCAACATGATGAGGTTCAATAGGATCCTTTTGAGGGAGATTAGTAGACCAAGGAGACAGAAAAGGTAGAAATAGAAAAAATTTCCACAGAGAAGAGAAAGGTAGAGGGTGAAGCTGCCTCGAAGAAAAAGAAGAAGCAAAACGCTAATAAGATGAAGGATATCATGGTCCTTATTGAAGGGTAATTAGATCAAATTAGGGACAATATACAGTTAGCAACAATAATCCTATAACAGATTTGAAGGTCCCTATGGCACGCTGCTGATCAGTGTCATAGAGTGGATTGTAGAATTGAAGATACTAGTGTAGAAAGTCAGTCAACCTACGTAGATAGAGGAAAGGGTTGGAGAAGAAAGTCAGATAGACCCTGCACTTTCAGTGAGGCTAGCACAAATAAAAGTAGGAGCCTTAAAGTTCGACTCCACAGAACTACAACAACAGGTTAAAGAATGGAAGCACATTGTTGTAGAGACTACAAGACCCTCCAAAATTTTTGGCCTGCATCCAAATTTGGGAGCCTTCCTTGGTTTTTCCCCTGATGGTTGCATACACTTAGGCTCATTCCATGAGCTCTTGTTGTGTATTTACACCCTTTTGTCTTGATCGACCACCGGTCATCTTTTGGCATGTTGATTGCTATGTCATGCTTGTGATATTGTTATAGCTATTTTGATTGTTTGTCTTTGTGTGAATGAGTTGTTTCCACTTTGTGAACATCGGTCGTGCTCACACACAAAGTTACAATCACTGTCATGCAAGTGTCTTCACGATCGTTCAAAGATCTATCTCAAGTGTCACACTTGCCACTCTTAACCTTTAAGACACTCTCACTAAGCACATGTTTTTCTTGTTGGTTTGAGGTGCATTTTCGTCAAGTCATGCTAAGTCTGTGATCACAATGTCATGTGTGCAAAAGTTCACTTAGTCTCACACTTAGCCATTTTTCCTGAAAATATTTTGACTGGACAACCCTCCTTTAACTGAACCTCGACTGAGGTGCACTACATAGTCTCAACTCTTAGTGACCCTGCTCTACTGCCCAGAACTACGCAGAGCTTGAGGCTGTCCTCTAGGGCAGCTTGCAATGTGTAGTCCTCGAAGTGAGAAAGCAGATTTTCTTCCAAATCTGTGTAGAATTTGTCCCTAAGTGCGATCCATTATGCACTTCCCACAAGATCATTCATCAAGCTTCCCTCTTGCCTAACGGAAACCTGAACTACATTGTGAACTCGAGTTTCACTTCTCTCCAAAACTACACAGACATACCCAACTACCTACCCGACACTTCTTGCGAAAACTTCATAGTCACGTGAGTCAGGCCATTGCTATGTGGCACTGCACTGTTCCAAGAAATTGTGCAGACCTCACAAGGAGGCCCCTCTGTTGGCTTGCTCTATTGTGTCTCTGAAAATTGCAAATTTTTGACTGGCACTCTCCCTTCTGCCCTGCTTTACACTCATCCCAAAAACTGTGTAGTTGTGTTGGGAAGGCCCCTCCTGTCTATCTGACACTATCCCTCAAAACTGTGCAGTTGTGACCAGCAGCTCCCCATAGCCCGATCCAACCTTACTCTAGAAAACTGCGCAGAAATCTCTACAAGTGCCTCCCACTTCCCACTCTGTCTTACTTGGAAAAATTGTGGAGATTCCCAACTAGACCCCCAGATGATCTTCCCTGTCTTCATTCTGAAAACTGTGCAGAATTTCCCAACAATTCCTCATGACACCTTGCCTTGTCTTCCTCCCATGAATTGCACAGTTCTACCCAACTAGGTTCTACCTTGTAGCTATCACTGTTGTCCCAGATTGCGTAAATCTACCTCCTAGTGACATCTATGCAGTTTTTAGCGATAGTGCTCCAGAGCCTCTCATCCCGGTCTCAGTTGTGCTCTGCGCATTTTCAGTGCCTTGTCCTTCCTTCCGGTCACCTACACCCAAAACGAGAAACAACGCATCATGCTAGACTAAGAGGGTTTTGGATTTGATTTCATCTTGTCTTGAATGATTGCAGGAACAAGTACATTGATGAAACATGGCGCGATGAAAAATGGGATGAAGAAGGAGCGCATGCTAGAAGACTTGCTCGTCGTTGAAAAAAAAATTCGAAGCACATCGAGTAGCAAGCAAAAGGGCCACACATACACATGCACCATCAAGCAAAGACCAAGACTATCAAAGGCCACGCACACTTTTCCATGTGGAGGTGAAGGCATGATACACCAAGAGTACACCCATCACTCAACAACATATGTTGGGCATGGAATCCCCCGAAGGCATGTTTTTGGGCTTAAAGCCTAGGTTTTGACCAAGTCTTTTGTAAAAGCTCCACGAATTGCAGGCATGGGGCACGAAAATATAATAGAGTCACAGGGTTGTCTGCCCTAGTTGTCGTAATGTAATGTTGGCTGGATAGACCTATCCATGGTCCGCAGACCATGGGATTGTATAAATAGAGCGAGGCTCTAATTTGTAAAATAAGATCAATAAGGAGATGAAATAGGAAGAGAAAAGATTGAGTCTAAATGTGTAAGTGTGTCTTTGTGTCATAGAGTAGGAGAAGGCCCTGTAGCTGAGTGCGCAAAGGGCTAGTAGTCCGCAACTGAGTGTGTGGACCCCTGCAACTGAGTGCATAGGGCGAGTCGAGTCTGTAACCTTTTGAAGTATTAATAAAGAGAAGTTTTACTACATTTCTGTGTATTTGTTTCGTGTTTAATGCATAATTGAGTAATAATTGAAAGTATATTGTTTATATGATGCACAAGCTTATTTGAATGTTTTAACTAATTATAACAAAGGCATCCAAATATTTGAGGGTAATTAATTGGGATAAGAGAACAAGTAAGGTCGTAGGTGATAGCCCTGAGTAGCGCTGAAGCTCCACAGTCCCCAATTAGGGTTGTGCAAAGACTGCATATCAAGGTAGTGTATCAGACCACGAGGGACGAGAAAGGGAGTAAGGGCCGAGAGGCATGCGAAGTAACCTGCATGTAGGGACAAATAGTGGACCAGTTTAAATTCTCAGACATCTCAAGGGTGCGAAAACCTGGTTCTAGCACCCTCCCATACTACTTCGGGTGAGACCTCAGTCCGCGCTCTGTGGACTATTGCTGAAAGGGCTAGTAGTACCGGGACTTTTTTGGTTAACTAACTTCGAACCTAGGTCAGTCTTCAATAAGCCAAAAAATGGTTCTGTTGCTGGGACTGGGATCTGCATAAGAGATGTTTGATGTCGTATCATTGGAATCTGACAAAGAAAGAAATTGAAGATTAGTTGGATAGGAATATTCACGAGCTCACAACACAGGAAAACAGGAATCCACGGTTATCAAAAGAAAAGTGGTTAGACTGCTACTTATATAAAAGAAATCCACGAAATTTTCTTTGTGTCCTTCCCCACTGAGTTGTATGAGTGGATCGCGAAGCTAGAAGATAGCCAAGAAAGATATAAACTCGACAAACCGATTGTGTGGACTCTAGAATTAGTGCGCTGACTGTAAGCATCGGAGGATAAGATCACGCACGTTGTCAATCATTGGCTCGATCAAATCATAAGAGGATTCATCACTGAATTCGCGGTAGAATATTCCATCAGTTATAGCAAGGCAGAACGACGCTTCCTCAAGGGACCGTGAGGTAAGTACGTTAAATCTTTAAAAACTTGGATTAAAATGCTACTGTGTGAAAAGTGGGTTATGTGAATAAATTGATGTTTGGGGCTAAGCGAAGTGGGAAAATATACAGAAATGAGGGTAGCACAGAACCAGAAACTAGGCCCTTTGATTTCACCTCCACAAGGGGTGAAGAAGAGCTAACAAAAGTCTCGCCAAGAAGTACGATTAATCTAATAAGACAGAGAATTCCGCACCTACCAACTCCACCTAGGCAACCTCCAGTTTGACCATCTTCACCCTCGTCTTTGCCCATACCAACCCCGCCACCACCGCGAAGTAGTATGGCAAGCGCAATAAAACTACCAGTGTTCAAGGGAATAGGGAATGAAGATCCAGACCAATTTTGGTTCGTGATAAAATTTGTATGGGAAGCACAGGGAGTCATAGATGACAATATAAAGAAGACAACATTGGTCAGCATCCTGTAGCATCACATGCCGACCTGGTACATTAAGCATTCTAATGATAATTCGAATGCAAGGATCATGGATATTCAAGTGGTGCTAAACAAGGAATTTAACAGGTCGAAGTCAGAGGCACAATCAATCTTTGGATTCAACGAGATCACAATACTACTAGGTGAAGCCCCATGGGATTTAGATAAAAGATTGAAGTGCAAAATTCGCGAAGCAAACATGACATTGGTAGATGGGCAACATCGCGAATGGCTTGTAGCATCATTAATGCTGCATTTACAGAATGCGATGTCACAACATAGGCTAACCACTCAGACCGAGGCCTTGGAGGTCATGATGAGATTGCATGAGACCCTGATATAAGATCCTAACCTAGGTGTTTAGCAGATCATGCATAGTTGCGAAACTTGTGCTTGGAGATGCAAAGTTTGAAACGGATAGGACAACCCAGCCAAAGGTGCGCGACGAGGTATGGTGCATAAAATTCAAGGGTTAGGGGCACGGCAAAGACCACTGCCCAGTGTTTTCTAATTGCCTTGTGGGAAGAGGACCAATGCCACTAAGACCAGAGGCACAAGTGGGACCGAGCGTAATTCCTGCATTATGGTGCGTGATTTGCCAGATATGAGGGAAGCATGCTACAAATAATTGATATCTATTATAGAAGTACACTCAGAATTCACAACATTTGTTTTGCAATTTCTGTAGATTCATAGGACATGATGAGCGCACTTGTAGAAGTTATGAACTGATGATGGATTGAACTCCTACTTATAGCGTTCAGGCCGAAACGCGGCCCCTTGACCAGAACGTAGGGTTAGCGCGAACCGAATTTCAGGGGCGTGGACAAGGCCAAGGTGGAGGGGGCCAGGAAGAGGTCATGGACAATTAATTTGCTACAATTGCGGACGGCCAGGGCATTACACCCGCTATTGAAAAAATCAAACGCGGACATCATGTTTGTATTGTACAATGTTTGATCATGAGACATAGGACTATCCCACACCGATAGCAAGTTTGCACGATAAGGGAACACTCCAACCTCCCTCGACCCAGAACCTGCAAATGATGAGGTTTGATTCGTGCGAGGAGGACCCTAATGTAAATATTGTGCTCTGGAGTGGAATTACAATAGGGAATGACAAAGGAAAGCAACTTGAAGAAATTACTTGGGTTCGCAAGGCTCCAACAAAGGAACCAAAATTTGATTTGGAGCGTGCTAAGGAGACTTTCATGGAAGCTAAGAAGAGCTTCAAGGAAGCCTCCACTTCAGGAACTAAAGATAGACTGGAGCTTGAACTGGATCCATCGATGCTTACTATGTTCTTGGAAACATGCATGAAGTTGCTACGTGATAGCAACGCTGTAAGGGGACTGCAAGAACTCATAACTAGATGCATTGGGACCACACCTAGGGAACCGCACGTAGTCTGAAAGCTCGGAAAACACACGACGCGAACAGGAAGAGAGATGAGGTTGACCGCGCAGATTGGGGAATATGAGATGGACCAAGTGATTCTGGATCTAGGATCAGATGCAAACCTCCTACCAAAACAGACATAGGAGCACATGGGCAGGCCTGCGTTGTAATGGTCTCCTATCCAATTGCGAATGGTGAATCAACAAAAGATCCCACCCATGGGGAGATTGCAAGGAATCACAGTAGATGTTGAAGGAGAAAGTGCACTAGTATATTTCAAAGTAATAGAGATTGTTGATGATAGGAATCCATACCTTGTGCTATTAGGAATAGATTGGGCCACTGATATGAATGGAGTGATAAATCTGAAGAAGCCCAAAATGATCTTTGAGAAAAAGTCACTACGCATAGTGGTACCCTTAGACCCTGCCGAAGTATTGCGCTACACAAAGCCAGTGCACGACTATGACAGCGATGATGATATGGACTGCATCTGCAAGATAACCATGCGGGAATAGGACTGGGTGAATCTCTTGGGAGCGTGAAAGCTCCTGCACATTAGATTCTGATGAGGGGATAAAACGATGGCAGAACTGGTTACATGAGGTAACCACACTGACCTGTAACATGATGACGAGATTGTTGTGTTGCATATCAATAGAGGTAAGAGATCTACCTACGTATGATGGGTTGAGTGAGGTGGAGGAATTCCTGAACAAATTTGAAAAGGAAGTGCCAAAACCAAAATGGTTCGAAGCATTAAAATGGGTACTGCGCGCTATGCTCGCAAGATGGTGGGGTATGCACCAATGGATTTTTGAGGAATGGCACAGATGCAGAAGGATGATGCATATACAGTTTGGGAAGCCTCAGATGCGGTTAAAAGACAAGTATGATGGACGGGATGATCCATGTGCATACCTCGCAAATTGGACAAACGTCTATGGAGAAGAGCCATAAACTGAATGGGTGCACCTGTTTTGTCATACCCTAGATATCATACCCATGAATTGGTATATAGAGACAGAGCTCTGCCATGGCATGAACAAATGGGATATCTTGTGTGAAGGATTATTGTTAACGTTCATGTTTGAGGATCGTTGGTGGGATACTGTTGATGATGCGCTACAAGCAGTAAAAGCAGTTATCTTTAAACTACCCCGAGAGTCAATATAAGTGCTTCAGCTTAAATGGGCGACCCAGCTGAGCTGCGCGCTGGAGTGCTACAACGTAAAAATTGAAGAAGATGACGAAGATCCACAAAAAATTAACATTCCAGAAACTGAAGGCTATCGCGAGGTTCAAGGGCCATTGATTGAAGATCCTGACATTTACCGCATTGGTAAAAGCAAGGCAGGTAAACATTGGTATGGAGGCCGAACCAAAGTATGCGACACTCGACGACTACTGGAATGATGCCATGGTGGATAAGGTCGTTGAGTTACTCTGCAAGTACCAAGAATTATTCCTGACCAAGATCATGGACTTAAAAGGGATCATTGGCGATTTAGGGATGATGAAGATCACCCTAAAACCCGAATCGAAGCCGGTTAGGTAGAGGCCTTACTGTTTGAATCCGAAGTACAAGGAAAAGGTCTGCGAAGAACTAGACAAAATTCTTGCAACTGGAATCATTGAGCCAGTGGAAGAATTCGACTGGGTAATCCCTATGGTAGTACAGGAGAAGAAGCAGAAGGGTGAAATAATAATATGCCTGGACCTTAGGAAATTAAATGACGCCTATGTGCACAACCTGTTCCTGACTCTGTTCACAGATGAAGTATTGGAAAATGTCGGTGGGCAAGAAGCATATTCTTTTACCGACGGGTTCTCAAGGTATGACCAGATCCAAATTGCGCAAGAAGACAGGAGCAAGACCACCTTCACGACCAAGTGGTGCTGCTTTCAGTACATCACTATGCCATTTGGGTTAAAGAATGCGCTAGCCATTTTTTTGCGCATAGTTTTTGCAGCATTCAAAGAGTATATCCACAAATTCCTGGAGGTCTATCTGGATGATTGGACTATATTTGGATTGGTTAAGCACCATGTAGTGAGCTTACGCTTAATGTTGGATACTTGCCAATGACACCAAATCATGCTAAACCTCAAAAAGTGTACGTTCCTCGTTCCTTTTGGAAACCTGCTGGGACATGTGGTCTGTAAATAGGGACTGATAGTAGACCCCGCAAAGATTGCAGTAATTCTGAATTTGGAAGCACCACGAAGTGTCAAACAATTGCTTGCTACCTTGGGACATTTAGGGTACCACAGGAAGTGTTGAGATTGCAACAAGATGATGGAGCTTAGTGAAAAGAGTCGCCTTCACTAAGTGGGCCCGCAGGCTATTTTTGGCGCAAGTCTATTTTTAGACTATGTCTATTTTTAGACATATGGATCATGTCTATGTTTATGGATGATTGATCAAGTTGGGAAAAATAGATGGACTTCTATTTTTGATGAAAGTGTGAGTGATCACAGTGTGAGTGATCAAGTCTATTTTTAGACTGGCTGTCAAAAATAGAAAAGTCAAATATTATTATCTCACAATAATATTTGGACTATAAACTTAATCTTATTCTCTTGGAGCACTTCAGTTTGAGCTACGGAAGTGGCACATGCAGCTGTCAGAAGGAAATTCGTTTTTCTTATGAGTCAGTTGAGTTGTTGCATGCATGACTTCAGTTAGAACTCAAGTGAGTTGAGTTTAGTGGACTGGAGGTACAGTTGATGGAGTTGTGTTCAGTTTAACTTAGTTAAACTGGTTGTAGTTAGTCTAACTGCAGATAGACTAATGATGAGTTGTTAAACTAATTATTAACTCATAATACAACTAAAGAATACATCAGTTAACTCAGTTGCATGTCAGTGCATGTTCAGTTCAACAGGGACAGGTGGTAGAGAATCAGATTGCTATCAGTTGTGACTATAGTTGTGCACCAGATCTTGCACAATCAAGGGATTGAGTATGCCAATGAGTTTGCTCACGTATTTGGCCCGCATTTTAGCCTTTGCTCACGTCCAACAAAGAGTGAGTGACTATTTTGCAGGTGAAAATCGAGTTTGGGAAGCTATTCTCATCAGTTCTTGAGCAGGTATTGAGCAGTGGAGGCAGGCAAGCAGTGGAAGAGATTTGGAGATCAGATCTGAGCTGTATTGTGTGTAACAGAGGTGGAGATACTTGTGAGAAGTATTATGCTGTGTAATGTTACATGACTCAATCATTAATATACAGATAGTGTGGGGTTTTTAGCGAGATGCTTTCCCCGTGATACATAATGTGTTAATGTGTGAATGCTCTTGATGTTTTATTGTTATTGATGCTGCTATATTCTTGATCAACGTAGAGGAGCTTATGTATTGTGTATGTTTTCCGCATTAGTACATGATCAGGATAATCTCCATTGAATATGTGTTAAATTATTCAAAAATTCTACAGGAAGTTCATCAAAAGTTATGCCTAGATCACCGCGCCAATGGAGAAACTGTTGAAAAAGGATGTCACGTTTTGTTGGAATGACGATTGCATGAAGAGCCTAGGGGTACTAAAAAAAAAATTAACCTTTGCCCTAATCTTGGTCTTCCCAAAATGGGATGTGGAGTTTCATGTCCATGTTGACACGTCATGTATAGCACTGGGAGCGGTGCTAACACAAGAGGGTGGAGAGGGCTTGGATCACCCTATTACATTCACAAGTTGTAGGTTGTCTAAAGCTGAAAAGAACAATTCCACAATCAAACGTGAGGGGCTGGCTATGGTGTATGCGCTCCAAAAATACCGGCACTATTTGCTCGGAGGACATTTCAAGATGTATACAAAAAATTCTGCGCTAAAATACTTGGTCAACAAGCCTGTGTTGGGGGGGCGCATATGCAGGTGGCTCCTATTGTTCCAAGAATATGACTTTGAGGTCATGGTAAAGCCTAGACGTTTGAACGCAGGACCAAATCACTTGTTGCGAATTGAGATGGGATAGGAACCTACTAGTCTAGAGGAAGGATTACTTGATGCATAGATTTTTGTTGTACGTGTAGCGGATGGACACTTTGAAGATATAATCCACTTTCTAACAACGTGAACTACATCGAAGGAATACTTTTTCCAGCAGAAGAAGGAACTGGTGGTTCACGCTGCTGATTAAACTGTCATCGTGGGGAAATTATATAAAATGGGCAATGATGAGATATTGCGAAGATACGTACTTGAATTTGAATGAACTCAGATCCTTGCTAAAGCGCATGGGGCCACTACAGGAGAACACTATGCAGGATGAGCAACTGTGCAAAATGTTCTCCACGCAGTACTGTGGTGGCCCACCCTTCATCAGTGTTCAAAAGCACACTGTAAGGCCTGTGATATATGTCAACGGACAGGTAACCATCATGGTGGAATGAGATGCCTTTGAATCTGCAAATAATGTTGCAACCCTTTGAAAAGTGGGCAATCGACTTTGTAGGCCCTATCAAACCTCAAGGAAAAATAGGCGTGTGCTACATTATCACCGCAACGGAATCCGTGACTCGTTGGGCAGAAGTGCAACCGGTCAAAGACTGCACGATCAACATGAATGCGAAGTTTTTGTTTGAACATGTGTTGACTTGATTGGTTTGTTTGAAAATCTTAATGAGTGATCGTGGTACACATTTCCTAAATGAAACCATCAGTGCGTTAATGGAAGAGTTCCAGATAGATGATCAGAAAAGTATACCTTATCACCCACAAGCCAATGGGACAGTGGAAGCATTCAACAAAATACTAGAGACTGTGCTAACCAAAGTCTACAATGCGTAGTGGAGTGATTGGGACCCTCGCGTACCTGCAGTACTATGGGCTTACAGGACAATGTGAAAGAAATTGACGGAACAAACACCCTTCCAGTTGGTTGATGGCGTGAAAGTTGTCATGCTAATAGAGTATATTGTACCTAGTCTGTGAATAATAGTGCTCATAGGTATGACGAACCGTGAAGCCCTAGAAGAAAGAGTCGTGCTTTTGGAAGAACTTGAGGAGGAACCGTTCCTGGCTAGCTTTCAGCAGTAGGTGCAAAAGCAACGTGAGAAATCCTGGCACAATCGCCATATTAAATTGCGCCCTTTCAAGGTAAATGATTTGGTACTACGGTATGAAAGTAAGTTTGATAAATTCCCAAGAAAGTTTTGAATGCATTGGCTGGGCCCATACATTGTTAAGGAAGTCATAGATGGTGGCACGGTACAGCTAGTCAAACTAAATGGCGAACCTTTCCCAGGCGAAGTGAATGGCAGTTGATTAAAGCCCTACATGCGTGGCCTGACTATCTGACTAACCGGTAGAAACATATTCTTCGCACTTCAAGGATCCAAAAGAAGGCACGGGACTATAAACACATGCAGGGGGTACACATATAGATGTAGAGAAGCACTTTCGACAATGCGGTCTCAGAATAACATATGTAGCAGATCCAGCAAGCAACAACATAGTGTGCTACCGACCTTACAACGCTCAGGCATAGTTGGAGGGACTCCGAAAAAATATATCCACACCAACAGAGTGACTCGAGGGTGAGTCACGATGTTTGTGGTTGGGGCCTGTTGGGCATCGAATCCCCTTAAGGCATGTTTTGGAGCTTAAAGCCCACGTTTTGACCAAGTCTTTTGTAAAAGCTCCACGAATTGCGGGCGCGGGGCGTGAAAATATAATAGAGTCACAGGGTTGTCCGCCCTAGTTGTTGTAATGTAATGTTAGATGGATAGACCTACCCATGGTTTGCGGACCATGGGATTGTATAAATAGAGCGAGGCTCTAAGTTGTAAAAGAAGATCAATAAGGAGATGAAATAGGAAGAGAAAAGATTGAGTCTAAGTGTGTAAGTGTGTCTTTGGGTCATAGAGTAGGAGAAGGCTCTGCAACTGAGTGCACAGAGGCCTAGTAGTCCACAGCTGAGTGCGTGGACCCCTGCAGCTGAGTGTGCATTGTGAGACAAGTCTGTAACCTTCTGAAGTATTAATAAAGAGAAGTTTTACTACATTTCTGTGTATCTATTCTAGGTTTAATGGATAATTGAGTAATAATTGCAAGTATACTATTTATATGATGTGCAAGCTTATTTGAATTTTTTAACTAATTATAACAAAGGCATACAAATATGCGAGGGTAATTAATTGGGAAAAGAGAATAAGTAAGGTCACAGGTGATAGCCTTGAGTAGTGCGGAAGCTCCACAACCACTAGTTAGGGCTGTGTGAAGACTGTATATCAGGGCAGTGTATCAGACTGCGAGGGACGGGAAAGGGCGTAAGGGCTGAGATGCACGCGAAGTAACTTGCGCCTAGGGACAAACAGTGGACCAGTTGAACTTCTTAGACATCTTAAGGGTGCAGAAACCTAGTTCTAGCACCCTCCAATACTACTTTTGGAGAGACCTCAGTCTACGCCCCGTGGACTGTTGCCAAAAGGGCCAGTAGTACTGGGATTTGTTTGGCTAACTAACTCTGAACCTGGGTTAGGCCCTAATAAGCCAACAACATAGCAGCTGAACATGGACACCACAGTCAGCCAATACATGTCAGAAGTGTCATGATTTGTCTCGTCCACATCATTAATATGGGCCATACTTGTTGTAATCAAATGTAATGTAATGTGAGAGTCCAAGAGACACACACATACAGTTGAAGAGTTATGTAAGTGGAAAATTCATAGGAAGTCAAACAGTCATGAGGGAAGCCAAAGAGTCACAAGGGTCAAGTATTCCCCTTGGCTATATATACCCCCTCATTGTATGAGCGAAGGAATTTTCACCTTGGCTCCTCCCACATAGCCTTGAGAGTCTATAGTCTATTCTTTGAGGAGCGAGCAGTGGGTCCAATGCCCCACTACTGGGGATAGTGATGTATGGTGTATAGATTTTTCTTGGAACTTTTTATTAATTCAGAAGCTTGTCTTAGGCCAACACATTTTCACACATGTTTTGTATCCATTTGTAAGACTATTCTTTAAACATTTGCAATGCATGTTTGCTTAACTTATACTAAGATAGTTGAACTACTTCAGTTATTTTAGTACTTACATTGTTCAAGATGTGTTGTATTTTTAATAATTGTTGTCTCATCCATGTGGACTACTTCATCGGACATTAGACAAACTATTCTTTCTTTCTTGGTTATACGTCCGTCACGCCCATGTGGACTACTTCGCTGGATGGTGTACATGTTTTCCCTTACACTTTGGTTTCAATGACTGTCGCATCCGCTGTGGATTATTGCGTGGATGCTGGACAGAGCCTTATTGTTTTCGTGTGTGTCTCTCCCTTGGTGGTACTAATACCTCTCATCTAGAGGCTCACTTTTAACCTCTCCCTTACAATAAGAGAACCCGAACACAAATTTACATTACGCACTCATTAAGCATACTCACCTCACTTTTTTTAAGTTACAAGCATAACACTCTCATGTGCTGAACAAGAAGAGATAAGACAAATCTCTAAGATAATGTAAATAGGGCCATCTTACTGGATGGGACTCCTTCACCAAACAGTGTGAGGCCTAGTTGGGACTTCATACAAGAGAGATCCCCTGAATGTTGGTGGGACCAGCACCATCAACATTTTTAGCACTACAAGGAGGGCCGCCAGTAGTTTATGGCTGAATGTCCCCTCAACCCCACTTATCCATCATCTGGTCAAGGTAGTACCACAAACTCCCTGTCTCCCACACGACTCTGAAGTTGGTTACTCCTCACCTCCCAGAGCCGAACAAGAAATTTCATATCATCACATCCATGCTATCCATCCCATCACCCATTAGTTTACCAAAGTTGTTAGACTTATTCTAGGAGTACACGCTCTTCCTTCTTCACAAAGGAAGAAAACGGCTACACCCACAAGACTGGTAGTCTCATCTATTGAAGAATCAATCCTCGCCACTCTTGAAGAGCTTGTAGAAGCTGTTGAGAATGAAGAGGAACCTCCTATTTTCCTAGAAGGAGAAGAAGTTAACAACTTACTCTTGGGATCAGGTTCCGGTGGAGGCAGCATATGGGAAGGCATTGGAGGAGGTGGAGGTGGAGACGAACCAACATATTCAAAGGTTGAACTGTCAGATTCAGAAGAAGAGGATGAGGAAAAATAAGAGGAAAATATGGTTGATCAAAATCTAGAATGGATGACACAGGGCCCATTGGCACTCCCGGGTGCCTTACACAAGATGCCAAGACACACAGAGAATTTGTTAATGAAGTATGACCCTGATAGAACAGTGAAGGCAGAAGACCATCTAGACACGTTCTACCTACATCTGTAGACACTTGAGGTACTTTATGACGATGTTGCATGTAGTCTGTTTCCATGTACCTTGGATGGAAGAGAAACTGTGTTATGAAACCAGCTCAAGAAAAGATAGAAAAGATAGATCAATGCCTTAGAATTCATCCTCTTCGAGGGGGAAACCTACTTTACATTACATTAATGAACAATTCTTGGATGATTCAAATGACAAAACCTGCTTTCTATATATAGGAGTGTAAGCAGTCAAAATATAACCCAGCCGACCTAACAATAATAATATAAAGCCACAAAAATAACAATAGATGGATTCTATGGGGCACAGTAATAAAAATATGGGGACAATAGGGGCACAACAATATTAATAAGGGATACAACTACAATAGTAATGGGGTAATCACTAGTATTATAGGGACCTATCATGCCCCTCTCCTTCAAAAAAGTGTTGTCCTCAACGCTTGAGTAGTTCTGGATGCTTCTGTATAAAATTCTCATCCTCCCATGTGGAATCTTCAGCGGATAAGTTCTTCCACTTGATGAGATACTCCGAGATTGATCGATTTCGTAGCTATCGAGTTCTTGTTTCTATGACTGCTTCCAGTTCCAATATAATTTTTCCTTTCTCGTCAAGTTCTGGCAATATTGTTTGAACTGGGAGCTTGTCACCTATAACCTTCTTTAAACATGAAACATGGAAAACTGGGTGCACTCGAGACGCTGCAGGAAGCTCGAATTTGTATGCCATAGTACCAATCTTTTGCAACACCTTGTACGGACCATAATACTCTGGTGATAATTTATTATCCTTCTTAGCTTGCTTGAGGGACATTTGTTTATATGGTTGTACCCGTAGGAATACCCAATCGCCTACATCAAAACTTCTTTCGCTGTGATGTTGATCGGCCTGTTGTTTCATTCTATTCTATGCCAACACGAGGTTATCCTTTAAGAGTTGGAGGACTTGTTGTTGATGTTCAATGTGATGTTCCACTGCTTGAACCTTAGAATTTTCTCTTAAATATGATGTGATGGATGGTGGCTGATATCCATAAAGTATCATAAATGGGGTCATTTTTGTTGTTGTATGGAAGGAAGTGTTATACCACTATTCAGCTAGAGGCAACCATTTGACCCATTGTGTTTGTTTATCATATACAAAGCAACGAAAATATCCTTCCAAACATTTGTTTACTATCTTATTTTGCCCATCAGATTGAGAATGATAAGATGAGCTATGAGCTAACTGATTACCAAGATAAGAAAATAATCATGTCCAAAAATTTCCAGTGAAAATGGGATCTCTGTCACTTACAATAATCTTTGAGTTTCCATGTAGCTTTTGAATTGTTTCCATAAATGCAGTAGAAACTGTACTGGCTTTCAATGGATGTGATAATGCACAAAAGTGTGCATACTTGGTAAGTTTGTCAACTACCACCATGATGACACTCTTTCCCTCAGACTTGGGTAAACCTGTGATAAAATCCATTGAAACCTCCTCCCAACGTTGGCTTGGAATGGATAAAGGTTGTAATAGACTCGGGGTCTTAATTGTTTCAAATTTATTTTGTTGGCAGACCAAACATTCCGCCACGAACTTTTGAATATCTGATCTAAGGCCATCCCAAAAAATTTCCTTCTTAACCCTGTGGTAAGTTTTTAAAAATCTTGAGTGCCCTCCTAAGGTAGAAGTGTGCAATTCCATAAGAATCTTTTGTTTTAGTTGCAAATTCTTACAGAGGTATAAGCGATCTTTGTACCATAACGAATCATTTTTCCAGCTAAATGTATAAGATGTACTGCAATCTTGTTGTAACTTTCGAATAAGTGCCCACACTTCTTCATCATTCTTCCACTCCTCCCTTTCTTCATTTATCCAATCTGGTTGGATAATAGAAATGGCGCACAACAACGCTTCCACATCCTCATCCTTTCTTGAGAGTGCATCTGCCACCACATTTTTCTTCCCTTTTTTGTAGATGATTTCAAAGTCATAACCCAACATCTTTGTGACCCAATTTTGTTGCTCTTCAGAGGATAATATTTGTTCTAAAAAGTATTTAAGGCTATCATGATCCGTTTTTACCTTGAAGTGTCTTCCCATTAGGTAGGGTCGCCATTTCTTAAGTGCATGTAGTATTGCTAACATTTCCTTCTCATAAATAGCTTTGTGTAAAAACTTTCCCTTGATTGGACGGCTTTCAAAAGCAATGGGTCTTTCATCTTGCATTAAAACAACACCAATTCCATTTCCTGAAGCATCAAATTCGACAATAAAGGTCTTTGTGAAGTCTGGTGTAGCTAAGACCGGTGCTTGGCACATTGCGTCTTTAAGATGTTCGAAGGCCTTTGTTGCTTCTGGACTCCATGAAAATGAATCTTTCTTCAATAATGTTGTTAGAGGTGCTGCTATTCTCCCATAATTCTTAACAAACTTGCGATAATACCCTGTCAACCCGAGAAATCCTCGGAGATGCTTTATGGATGTGGGGATTTTCAATTCCTTAATGGCTTTAATTTTTCTAGGGTCTACCTTAACTCCTTCATGAGATACAATATGACCCAGATATTCCACCTCTTGTACTCTAAAGAAACATTTGGATCTTTTTGCATATAATTGTTTCTCCTCCAATAGTTGTAGCACCCTGTCAACGTGTTCAACATGATCCTTCCAAGACTTACTGTAGATTAGTATATCATCAAAAAATACTAACACAAATTTTCTAAGGAAGGGTTCGAAAATGGAATTGATCAAACCTTGAAATGTAGAAGGTGCATTGGTAAGGCCAAAAGGCATGACCAAAAATTCATAATGACCCTCATGAGTTCTAAATGTTGTTTTTGGAATGTCTTCAGTATTCATTCTGATTTGATGATATCCTGATTGAAGATCCAACTTGGTAAAGTAAATTGATCCATGCAATTCATCCAATAATTCATCAATGATAGGAATGTGAAACTTATCTTTAATAGTGAGCTTGTTGAGCTCCCTATAATCCAGACACATGCGCCATGATCCATCCTTCTTGTGCACCAACACTACTGGAGCAAAGAAAGAACTTTGACTAGGTTGAATTATACCAGCCTCTAGCATTTCTGCAACCATACGTTCAATTTCACTCTTTTGGGCATAGGGATATCTTTATGGCCTGATGTTTGGAGGAACACTTCCTGGAATCAGATGAATAGCATGATCATGATCACGAATAGGTGGTAGACCTTTGGGAGTCTCAAATACCTTGGAATGATTTTCCAATACTTTTTGGAGATCTAGAGAAATAGATGATTCTGATGTGGAAACATCTAGCGAACGTAATTGTGCAATTACACCTCTTTGTTCCTTTTTTAGAAGCTTTGTCATACTGTTAGAGCTGATTATCTTTCCCGGTTTCCCTACAATACCCTTAATTCAACTTCCTTTCCTTCCGTAGAAAATTTCATGAAGAGTTCTTGAAAATTAAAAGCTATTGTACCCAAGGATTGTAGCCATTGGACTCCTAGTACAACATCAGCACCTCCCATTGGAATGGAAAGCATTGGGCTAGTCAATACATTGTCTCCCATAGATAGCTTGATATTATGGCACTTTCCAGAGGAATTTATCGTTCCTCCATTTGCAATCATCACTTGACACTCTGGTGCTGGATATAGGAAGCAATTCAATTCCTTTGCTACCTTACAATGAATAAAATTGTGGGTACTTCTTGAATCAATCAACACTATTAGATTTTTCTTCTTGATTTGTCCTTCTATCTTGATGGTTTGAGGAGTAGTAATTCCAGCCAATGCATTACAAGATATGGTCGGATTCATTTCTTCTTTATCTAGGCTTTGTTCCTGGAGTATATCCTCTTCCTTTAACCTTTCTTGCTCCTTTTCTTCTTCCTCTTCACAATCTATGTAGAATAATTTCTTCTCAGCACACTTATGACCTTTAGTGTATTTGCTATCACAACTGTAACAAAGCCCTTTTGCTCTTTTTTCTTCCAATTGTTGTGGTCTCAACCTTATAGGCTATGGAAGGCTAGGGGTAACAACACTTCCATCTTTATAGTTGTGACTGGTATGCTTCCTGGTTGCCATAATTTTGCTTTCCATTTTTCTTGCTAACCTGGATGCCTTTTCTAATGAATCAGGTTCCCAAAGGCGAACATCATGTTGGATATTATCCTTTAAAGTCCCTATGAAAACATCAATCCTATGCTCCTCTAGAATATTTTTTACCCTTATGTTCAATTTTTGGAACTCCTCAATGTGCTCCATTATTGAACCCTTTTGTTTGAGACTTATCAATTGGCTAAAAAAAGTGTTGCTTTTTGTATCCTCATAATGTGCTGTCAATTCTTCCGTAAAAATTGTCCAAGTGATAATTTGTTTACGAGAGCAAAGCCATTGATACCATACAAACTAATTTGGTTCCAAATATAAATTTGCCATACGTACTTTTTGTGTATTTTGCACATTATTGAGATCGAAAAATTGCTCCATCTGTAATATCCATGTTGCGGGATCCTTGCCATCAAACTTCCTCATATAAATTTTTAGAATATGGTGGGTCTTCGATCCAACATTAGAGTCTATGGAATCATGATTAACATTTCTTTTGTTCTCATCATGCATTTCCTTTACTACCCTTTCACCATTAGTGACCATTTCTTGTAGCAACTTGTTCATATTTATCTTCAATTCTTCCATGTTTGTCTTCATATCTATCTTCAAATTGTCCATCTTAGCTTCCACGTCATTCATCTTAGCTTCTATGTCTTTCTTTAAACAATCCATCTTAGCTGGTAGTCCCGGTTTTGGGATCCAGGGAAAAATCTCTGTGCATATGTGTTTTATGGGTTATGCTCTCACATTGTTTATTTTCTTTGTTTAAGAATTCGTATGCAGGTAATTTCTGTACAGGGTTAAAACCTACATTTGGTATCAGAGCTGTTTTGGCTTCAAGGGGACGCCTTTGTTGCTGAGGGGTTTCGCTCGGGCCTGTGGTAGACCCTGTTCAGTGGGAGATCTGCGAGATCGATTCTGGTGGTGAAAGAAGATGGCGAGCAGTGGAAAGATCGAGATTGAGAAGTTCAATGGTCAGAGTTTTGAGTTGTGGAAACTCAAGATGGAGGATCTGTTGGTCGATAAAGATCAGTGGATCGCGGTAGATCCGGGTACTAAACCATCGGGAGTGACCGATGAAGAATGGAAGAAATTGGATCGGAAGGCAAAGAGCACAATACGATTGTGTGTCTCAGATTCAGTATTGCTGAATGTATCAGGGGAAGCTACGGCAAAGGCTTTGTGGGTCAAGTTAGGGACTTTGTACCAATCTAAGTCTCTAGTGAATAAACTGTTCCTGCGGAAAAAGCTGTATAACCTGAGGATGAAAGATGGAGACTCGGTGACAGAGCATCTGAATGCGTTTAATACTGTGGTAAGTCAATTATTATCTGTTGATATTAAAATTTCAGATGAAGATAAGTGCATCAGTCTATTGTGTTCTCTACCAGATTCGTGGGATAGTCTGGTTATTGCAATAGGTAGCAATGCAACTGCTTTGCAGTTTGATGAGATAGTCTCAGCCTTGCTGACGGAGGAGATGAGACGGAAGAATATGGACAACCAGAATGGTGATGCCTTGTCTGTACGAGGACGGTCCTAGAACAGAAACAAAAATAATTCATCGAGTGGGAGATCTAAATCTAGAGGGAGATCTAAATCTCCAGGAAAACCTACAAAGGTGGTGTGCTGGAAATGCGGAAAGTAAGGGCACTTCAGAAGGGATTGTAAATCTAAAGCTCCTGATAAAGGAAAGGGATCTGATGATGCTCCTTCTGCAGAGGCGAAAACCACCTCAGATGAAGGTGGGGATGTGTACTTGGCTTCTTCAAGTACACATGTAGATCATGAGGCATGGTTGATTGACTCAGGTGCATCCTTTCACTTCACTCCCCATAGAGAGTGGTTCTGCGAGTATGAGAAATACGATGGTGGTGATGTCTTCTTAGGAGATGATAGGAAGGCTAGAATCATTGGTCGGGGAAAAGTAAAGTTGAAGTTGCAAGGTGGAAGGGTTAGAACACTTCTAGGTGTTCTACATATTCCTGCATTGGCCAGAAATCTGATTTCCGTAAGC
Source organism: Pinus tabuliformis (assembly GCA_031772625.1). Lineage (NCBI taxonomy): Eukaryota > Viridiplantae > Streptophyta > Pinopsida > Pinales > Pinaceae > Pinus > Pinus tabuliformis. Next base: position 172,867,753 of record CM062810.1, on the reverse strand, counting down.
AAGTTGGATGATGCAGGTGTAAAGATGGTGTTCGAGAAAGATACCTGCAAGATGGTTCGAGGAGCACTGATATTGATGCGGGGAGTTCGGACTGGAACTCTGTACAAACTGCAAGGTAGCACTGTTGTTGATGGGTGTAATAGTTCTATGGTTCCTGAAAATGGAGTAGAAAATCTAGTGGTCTCTCGAGAGAAGACCATGTTGTGGCATCAAAGGCTTGGACATATTGGAGAGAAGGGCCTTCGAATACTTCATGGTAAAGGTATGGTAGAAGGTATGAATGATAGCTCTCTGGATTTTGATTTCTGTGAAAATTGTGTGTATGGGAAGCAGAATCGAGTGAGTTTCCCCTCTGGTGGTAAGAGGACGAAACAGATATTAGAGCTTGTGCACAGTGATGTGTTTGGACCTGTGAAGGTTCCATCACTGGGTAAGTCTGTGTACTATGTATCATTCATAGATGACTTCTCAAGGAATACATGGATATATTTCCTTAAGAAGAAATCTGAAGTCTTTGACAGGTTTAAAGAATTTAAGGCTCTGGTGGAAAATCAGACAGAGAAGAAGATAAAGGTGCTGAGGACAGATAATGGTGGAGAATTTTGCAGCAAGGAATTTGAAGAATTTTGTAAGAAGTGTGGTATAGCATGGCAGAAGACTACTCCATATACACCTCAGCAAAATGGAGTCGCAGAAAGAATGAACAAGACGTTGATGGAAAGGGCAAGAAGCATGCTCAGTGGTGCCGGGTTAGGACAGGAATTCTGGGCAGAGGCGATGGATACTGCACGTTACCTGATCAACAGATCACCTCATCAGCGTTGGGGGATAAGACTCCACAAGAAGTATGGACTGGTAAGAAACCCTCTCTTTCACATCTGAGGGTATTTGGATGTGATGCATATGTACATGTTCCAAAGGAGAAACGAACCAAGTTGGATAGTAAATCTGAAAAGTGCATCTTTATTGGGTATAAGGATGGTTTAAAGGGTTATAAGCTTTGGAACCCAGTCACACGGAAGGTTGTGTATAGCCGAGATGTGGTGTTCAGAGAGGTAAAAGATGTTATTCAATCTGAAGTCCAACCAAAGGAACCTGAGAAGATAGAGTTAGAGCCAAAGGAGGAAGAATCAGACTCTGCAGCAGAGGAGGAATCAGAAGATGAAGAGCCACAAACTCCGGCTGTGAGAAGATCAGGTCGAGAAAGAAGGCAGCCAGAAAGGTATAGTCCAGCTTCTTTCAGTTCAAATTTTGCTTTGTCTGTTACTGATGATGATCCCAAAACTGTGAAGGAAGCAGTGGATTCAGAGGATGGAAAACTCTGGAAAGAGGCCATGGTTGATGAAATGGCATCTTTGCACAAAAATGAGGCTTGGGATCTGGTAGAGTTGCCGGCTGGAAGGAAACCCATTGGCAGCAAATGGGTGTTCAAGAAGAAGACTAATGCAGAAGGAAAGGTGGAGAAATACAAAGCTCGGTTAGTAGCAAAAGGTTATTCCCAGGTGCCGGGAATTGATTTTGGTGATATTTTTTCTCCTGTTGCCAAGGTAGCTTCTATTAGATTACTTTTATCTGTTGCTGTTGCTTTTGATTTTGAGGTAGAACAGATGGATGTGAAGACAGCATTTCTTCACGGGGATTTGGAAGAGGAAATCTACATGAGGCAACCTGAAGGCTTTGCGGTGAAGGGTAAGAAAGAACTGGTATGCAAGTTAAAGAAGTCTCTGTATGGGTTAAAACAGTCACCAAGGATGTGGTATCAGAAATTTGATACATTTATACGGGGACTTGGCTTCACCAGAAGCAAAGCAGATCATTGTGTGTATTTTAAATTAATTGGTGACCGTGTTATTTATCTGGTCTTGTATGTGGATGATATGTTGCTGGTTGGAAATGACAAAGAAATTATCCAGGATTTGAAGACCCAATTGTCCTCCAAATTTGACATGAAAGATCTTGGTGCTGCAAACTATATTTTGGGCATGGAAATTAAAAGAGATCGGGCAAAGAGGAAGCTCTGGTTAAACCAGAGGAAGTATGTCGAGACAATACTGCAGAGGTTTAATATGCAGGATAGTAAACCGGTGAAGGTTCCTATTCCTGTAGGTGTGAGGTTATCTGCTGAACAGTGTCCCAAGACACAAGAAGCGGAAGAGGACATGTCCCGTGTTCCATATGCAAGTGCATTCGGTAGCCTGATGTATGCAACGTTCTGTACTATACCAGACATTGCACATGCAGTGGGAGTATTGAGCAGGTTTATGTCAAAACCTGGGAAGGAGCACTGGACAACAGTGAAGCGGGTTTTCAGGTATTTGCGTGGCACTAGTGATTATGGTTTGTGCTACCAAGGAAGACCAGGATTGGACAGAGTGTTGGATATTCATGGTTTTGTTGATGCAGATTGGGCTGGAGATCTGGATCAGAGAATATCTACAAGTGGGTATGTGTTTAACCTATTTGGAGGTGCAGTCAGTTGGATGAGTAAGAAACAATCTGTAGTGGCACTATCAACTACAGAGGCAGAATACATGGCAGCCACTCATGCAAGCAAGGAAGCAGTTTGGTTGCAGAGATTGTGTTCAAGTATGGGGTTAGTACAGGGAGCTATAAGAATAGACTGTGACAGCCAAAGTGCAATTTTCTTGGCAAAGAACCCTGCTTATCATTCAAAGACAAAGCACATTGATGTTCAGTATCACTTTGTGAGGGATATGATAGAAGACAAAAAGGTGTTGCTGGTAAAGGTGGACACTTTGAAGAATACTGCAGATGCATTGACAAAATCTGTGAGCTCTGAGAAGTTCTCTTGGTGTAGAGAAACAATGGGTGTTTCAGGTCTGGAAAAATGACTAAGCTCTCCTGTGGCCCCCTGTGGAAAGAAAACAACAAGTTGGGCGAACCTACCTATGGTTTTGTGCATGATTTTCGCACATGGTATTGGACGCGATGGTTTTTCGGTTCATGGTATTGGATGCTTCGGCATGTATAAATATGTATTGTAACATTGAAAGGAACATAATGAAAAATCAAGCTGGTAGTCCCGGTTTTGGGATCCAGGGAAAAATCTCTGTGCATATGTGTTTTATGGGTTATGCTCTCGCATTGTTTATTTTCTTTGTTTAAGAATTCGTATGCAGGTAATTTCTGTACAGGGTTAAAACCTACACATGTTACATTTCTTCCTCTTCTTCATGAGTCATGCTAGAGCTTTCAGGTTGCCTACTAGGTGTTTGCATTTTCTTTCCCCGGGGCATCAATTACTGATAATAATGCTTTAATATGCTCTTCGAATTCCTTCAACTAATTTTTCAAACCAAGCTTATGCAAAAATTTTAAAAAACTACACACCTTTTTTCACTTTGTAGGAGCCTGATATTGAATCTGATGCATCTCTGTAATTTCGGATCATCCAGTTCTAAAATTGAAACTTGTAGTAGCCCTCTACATGCTCTTTCCAATGCCACCAGTATGATCCAAATTGAATTCTCCAAGAAAGAGTTATGCACAATCTCCCACAGTGACCTGATTATAGACTAGTTCAGTAGAGCGAACTTGTACGACATGCCACGAGTCACTGTTTCGACTTTTGGCTCTAGAAATATATAAAAGAAACTACAGTCTGTCCTCTTTCTGTACCTTCTTATGAAATTTCAATCCAATTCTTAGAAAGAAAGTTATGATGATTTTTCCTAGGTCACCTGTTTGGAATCTAATTCAGGAGTCTGCAAAAATACCAACTTCCTCAAATCATATCTCCGCAAATATAGTGCAAAAAAGCTCTGAAATTTGTACCCGATATTCAGCGTGATTTCTTCTAAAATGGGTTTTTTTAGCTTCTGAAACATCGCAAAAAAAAGGTTATAGCGAAAATGCCACGATGACCTGTTTGAAGCAGCAAAACCCTAGAATCCAAAGCTCTAATACCAAATGTTATGAAACCAGCTCAAGAAAAGATAGAAAAGATATATCAATGCCTTAGAATTCAGCCTCTTCAAGGGGGAAATCCTCCTTTACATTAAATTAATGAACAATTCTTGGATGATTCAAATGACAAAACCTCATTTCTATATATAGGAGTGTAAGGAGTCATAATATAACCCAGCCGACCTAACAATAATAATATAAAGCCATAAAAATAACAATAGAGGGATATTATGGGGCACAGTAATAAAATATGGGGACAATAGGGGCACAACAATATTAATAAGGGATACAACTACAATAGTAATGGGGTAATCACTAGTATTATAGGGACCTATCAAACTGTATGGTACCATAGCCTTCCTATCAACTCCATTCAGATCCGGGTGATGTTCAAGATAATTTTCCTGGAGAATTTTGCTGAGGACAAAGCCCTCGCCATGTTGTTGAAAGAGTTGGGTAGTCTCAAGATGGAAAAAAAAATAAAAAGTGAAATATTTTAACCAGATTTTTAACCATATCTTGAAAAAATTCACTGCATATACTAAACCTCATGACTCCATCACTGTTGACTATTACACGCCTGCACTACCGACCAACATTGCGCAGTTCGTCAAGCGAGCTTCGAAACCAACACTTTTAGAAAATTGCAAAGAAGAAATCGATGTGGAGAAAGACCTGTGTGTTATTGGAGCCATTGTAGATGGCAAACCAACTATGTACTCCAAAGAAACGGGCAAGAGGTCTCATACCTCTGTGAGTAAGGTAAAGGAAAAGGAAGCAAGTGAAATTGAGAACCTTACTCGTCTCCTCAAGTTATTGACAACCGAAGTATCTGAACTTAAGCAACGGACGATTGAGACAGTTGTGAACAGCAAGCCTCCAATATTTTCATAGAGGAAGAATGTGACATTAGGTAGTGTGGTGAAGTAAAATTATAAGTGCGTACACAAACAAATTCCTCTAGCCCGATAATGGGTCTAGCCACAAAAAATACATTTTGCGGAAGATTTCCTTAGGTTAGAACCAATTAAGAGGGCCTACCTCTTAGTACGCTTATCCCGTTTGATGATTTCCTTGCTTGCTCGCTCCAGCTATCTCTCACTTCCTTCTTTAAGCAACTGAAACAAGTAAACAACAGCAAACAACAACTGTGATAATAGAAAAATTTTAATTCAACCTACTTCAAAAGTCAATAAACATTAAGCCATGAATATATAAGATGAAAAAACATGTAGGAAATCAATCGATAGTTGCATATATATTGATATCAAAGAGAGATCACAACCATTGTCTTGATGTTGTGGTTCTCCTTTGACAAGACCAGGTTCCCACACACTTCTACTAGCAGTCCATGATGGCATCAATCAACAATAGTTTTAATGCTCTTCCCTTTAGGCTCCACTCCAAACCAAATCACACTTCTCCCTCACACAACTATATAGCTACAATTATGAATAGATTTCTTTTTACTCCAAACCAAAATAGTACTAGCACACCAACATTAACACTCTAACTCTAACACTAGCTTGTGCTTGGGAAAAAGGGAGGTTTATATAAGATGAATGGATGGGAGATAGATCCTCTGCTCATGGGAGAAGGTCTTATCCCTTGAGGTATTTCCATCATTATAGGGGAAAGGAACCCAAACTGACATCCTCGACCCCATCCGGCCAAACCATTTACCAGACTTCCATTACGAAGCTTCTAGAGCTGGAAGCTTCGACTTCTAATTTAAAAACATTCCATAATAAGACTGGCGTGATTGGAACACAACTCAGTCGCTCCAGTTGGTGCTAGGGATAGTGATAATCTCTACATATTATCACGGGGAAGAAAAAGGTCACTAGCCCCTGATCCGAAAATGGAATGTACTTGTTTAAGGGTGCAAGGTATCCATTTCCCATAATTTCAAATGTGAGCTATACACTCCAAGTGACCTCTGAAAATGTGAAAACTTCTTATTTCTTATACAGAGATAGACTGTAGGGGCATTCACCGGACATGTCACCTCTAAAGAGAGGATGAGTTCCAGAGGCTACCTAGCCCTCTACAGGGTCTGCCTAAAGAAATAACGAAGTAAACACTTAGAAGTCTTTGACATACACATACTTGAAGCTTGATGTCTTGCGGAATAAGACAAATAACTTTCTGCAGATGAATAGGTGATTATGTGTGTATGCAAGTTATGTATATTTTTTGTTTAACACTTTATATCAGTTTTTTTTAGCATATCATCTTCAGCAAATAAAGATGAAGCAGTTCACCCCTTCTGGGCTACATCTGCTGGACCAAGCCTCTCAAACTAGGCTTGTCCTCTTGTATTAAAAATGATACAAAGGCTAATACAAGAATATGAGTGTCTTGAAAGACAGATCTGACTGTAAATACAAAATCAGAAGATAGGAATTAACTAAACATGCTCTTTCCCAAACACTAAACAGTGAAATTGTACCTTATACAGTACTTTCCCCAATTGGCCCTAGTGGCCCTTTAAACTTGCATGGAGAATTTCGAGGTGCATATGGCCTAAATTGGTTTTGAAACCTCTTCCATTAGACTCAGAAGGTTGAAAATAGCAGACATAGGCTTTTGAATTGCCAAAAATGGATGAACATAGCCCCCAAACAGCTCAAGCACCGAAATGGCCCTAGTGGCCCTGAAAGCTTCCCTGAAGCTAAACAGTGAGAAGAATGCCTCAAAAGGAAAAACAAGCTGTAGAAATGGATTTAGAATGTTGAAAAACTTCAAGAATGACCTTCGTTCCACATTCAATGTCTGCACAATTCCCAATGCAGCTCCCAAACTGATTTGGCCCTGTTGGCTTCTGGAACTTCCACGAAGCAAAATCACCTGCAAACGACCTCAGATGGTTGTGAAACCTACACCAATGGCTTCAAAAGGTCGAAGAGACCCAAAATATAAAAATAAAAAATAAAAATAAAAATAAAAAAAAATTCGTCCAAAAAGGACTTTCCTAGCCAATGTTATGGCTCATTAAATTTTCGCCAGTCTGCCCTAGAAAAACTCCAAATAAAACTGGATAACTGCGAGATAACCTCGACAAATAGGAAATTCCGCCATTTTTGGAGCGCTCCGCCAAAAACTCCGCCATCTCAACTACTAACCGTTAGTTAAAAACTGCATGTGAATGCATTTCCGGGCTCGGCGGTTCTACGTAGGATTCCGTGCAAAACGGTTAGTGGAACTGGTTCTTTAACTCTGCATTTAACGTTTAAATGTGAACATGTTTGACAGCATTTAAACGTGACCGTTGCAATGGTGCCGGCGGTTAGGGTTAGCACTTGGTTACGGGGCTAGGGTCGTGTGATATTAGGGGGCTGGCCCTTAGGGGTTGGCCCCGTTCAGGCCCCGCCCAAATGAAGTTTAAACTTCATAAACAAATTTTGCCGCCTTCATGCCAAGTCCTTCCGCCGTGGTCTAGTGGTAAGACGTATGGCTTGTGGTAAGGAGGTCGCGGGTTCAAACCATGCACCGAAAGTGCTGATGTCACCTTGGCCACGTGGCGGCCTCCAGGCCTGCCATGTGGCAGCCTGCCATTCATTTCCCTGAACGAAATATTCCAATGAATATTCTGTAGAATATTCTCTTTTAAATTTTTTTGAAAAATTTCAAAATTTCAATGTTATTGGGCAATTCTTCTTTTTGGCATAACTTCCTCATACGGAGACCGTTTTTTGAACCGTTCACAGCACCAGAATCAGGAAGACGAGCTCTATCCGGTCATTCAGGTTCAAATCAGTTCTAAGCACTTTCATTTTTGACCATTTTACGACACTTGGTCCTGAGCTCTTGATCACACCTCCCAAATGAGAAGGCTTTTGGTCCCCAAAAGCTTACTGAATCTCTGAACTGAACTGTACAACACTTGAGAGAACAAAAATATCCTCTTCCAGTCATCCAAAAGAGCATACTGATGCCAAAATGTCCTGCCTTATCAACTGTCACGATGCCCATCCATGGCACATCTGCTCTAGAAGAAGAGCTGCCTCCCAAATGAGAAGGCTTTTACAAAGACGAAATACTTCATCATTTCTCCTCTTTACAATCTTAGAGATCAAATTAACTTTTTCCAAGTCAATATTACATTACATGCATGGTTAAAAACAAAGTAATCAACCCTTCAAGTTAATCACACATACATGTTTAAAATACAAGGAAATCATCATGATCCCTGTGCTCATGCATATCATTCTCATGCATGTAGTTTATCCTTCAACTTTCTCTTAAATACAATCATAAGTACAAGATCCTCAATCACATCTACATGTACTTTCAAAGCTTAAATGAATATAACTTTCGCTGCGATAGAGTGAGTCTCATACTCAGCTTTTCCATCCTGCAACTTGCATTCCCTTAACAAAGAAAATGCATTCAATCAAAAGACATTCAACTTTAATTGGATAAGAATTCTAACCATTTCTTACCAATCCATTTCAAAGGTGCTTCCTTTAACTCCACATCAATTTCAACATGTGTATCATCCTACCACATATCAATGATGGAAAATTCCTTCCCATTCTTGCCATACTCTTTCTCCAATTTCTTCAATTTTCGTGGAAGCATTGTTGGATTCAGAGTCCAACACCTTTCAACAGTATGTCTTTGCTTATGGAAATAAGTGCAACACATGTTCATCTTCTTGACGGCATGATTTTCATTGTTCAATGGAACTTTGGCTTCTTGCCTCCTTTCCTTCAAAAGTTTCCTGTATGTTGCCATTCTTTTCCAACATTTAGAAACACTATGGTTAACCAAACCACAAAAAAAACATGCAATTCTTTTCCAATGCTTATGTGGAAATTTTCCATGCTTTACATGATCAAAGGAAGTGTGATTGAAATCAGATTTATACCTTTCTCTTTCACCTTCATTACCTTCATGAGGAGGTGAATCAAATGAAGAAGAAGATCAATCCATTCAATGGTTTTAGAGCTTTCACAATTCTCTTATTCAAGTGCATTCTTATGCACACCTTCTTCCTGCAAAGCATGTTTAAAACTATTGCATTCCTCAAGGATACAACCTTTACAACCTTGAGATAGAGAACCTGAAATGAAACTCCTTCTAGGAATTGTTTCAATTGCCTTCATGGCTGCTTTGGAACTTTCTCCATAAGATTGTCCATAGCCAAGACCCAAATTCTTAGGCCTTACCTCAACCATGATTGGCTCAACTATACCCTGTGCATGTTTTCCCAATCCTTTTCCTTCATATCCCATTTTGGACATCCACTTGGACCCTATTCCTCTGGTATGTTTCTCAAAAGAACCAATATAAACATTGTTATAAGAATTTGAAGAAAAACTAGAATTGTTTACCTTTTCTTCAAACTGATACTTGGCTAAGGCTTCTTTGGCAGCAAGGAGTTGTGTCTCCAACTCATGCATCCTTTCTAGATTCATGTTTGTAATATGAGTTGGCCTTCCATTTCCTGCAATTGTTCAGAAAGCAACTGCTTCTCTTCCCTCATGGAATTCAACTATTGTTGAAGTCTATAGCTCTTTCTTTCATCCTCATACATTTCTCTCACCATATTCATCATGATGAAAAATTCTTTCTTCAAGCCTTCATCAAAGAATCTTGTGAAGGAGGATGATTTTGAGAACTCACTTATGGAAGTTATCATTATAATGTCAATGAACAAATTAACTTCAACAATCTGCTTAAATCTTTTCAAAACAAGTGACAAAGCTTTCTACCCAAATGTCTTTACATACATCACATTCAAGCAGCAAACAACAAATCAACTCAAGAAAAATTCTTGGAGTGATTTTAAGGTCCTTTGGGGTAAGGAAAATACCTTCTATTCCTTTTTGTCTTCTCCAAGACTTAGCTAATCAGTAGCTATCCCCAAACTTCAGCAAACTCAAACAACATGCAGTTTGCAAAATAGTAAAGCAGTCAATCTTCAACACTGCTTTAGACACCTTTCAAACTACACAATCAAGCTAGTGATGTCAGTCAAGCAAACCTAGTGCTCTGATACCATCTTGATCTAAAAATGGAATGTACTTGTTTAAGGGTGCAAGGTATCCATTTCCCATAATTTCAAATGTGAGCTATACACTCCATGTGCCTCTGAAAATGTGAAAACTTCTTATTTCTTATACAGAGATAGACTGTAGGGGCATTCAGCGGACATGTCACCTCTAAAGAGAGGATGAGTTCCAGAGGCTACCTGGCCCTCTACAGGGTCTGCCTAAAGAAATAACGAAGTAAACACTTAGAAGTCTTTGACATACACATACTTGAAGTTTGATGTCTTGCGGAATAAGACAAATAACTTTCTGCAGCTGAATAGGTGATTATGTGTGTATGCAAGTTATGTATATTTTCTTTTTAACACTTTATATCAGTTTTGTTTAGCATATCATCTTCAGCAAATAAAGACATCAAAATGATGAAGCAGTTCACGCCTTCTAGGCTACATCTGCTGGACCAAGCCTCTCAAACTAGGCTTGTCCTCTTGTATTAAAAATGATACAAAGGATAATACAAGAATATGAGTGTCTTGAAAGACAGATCTGACTGTAAATACAGAATCAGAATAGAGATTTCTGATGTTGTATCATTAGAATCCAACTAAGAATGAAATTGAAAGCTGGTTGGACAGGAGAATTCATGAGTTCGCAACGCAGGAGAACAAGAATCCGTGACTGACAAAATAAGAGTGGTTAGCCTGCTACCTGTACACAGAGATCCACAAAATCTTCTTCACATCTTTCACTACTGAGCTATACGAGTGGATCAAGAAGTTACCAGATAGAAAAGGAAGGTGGAAGCTCAAGGGTCCTATTGTGTGGGCCCCAAAGTTGGTGCGCAGACTGGAAGAATCCGAAGATAAGATCGTGTACGTTGTTGATCACTGACTCGATCAAATTATAGGACGATTCATTACTGAGTTCGAGGTAGACACTTTAGTCAGCTATATCGAGGCAGAGCGACACTTTCTCAAAGGACCACGACGTATGTACATAAAGTCTCTCAATACTTGGATTAAAATTCTATTATGCGAAAAGAGGATTATGCAGTTACATTGATGTTTGGGGCTACACAGAGTGGAAAAAATTACAGAAACGAAGGGAGTAAGGGACCAGCGAATAGCCCCTTTATTTCACCTCCATAAGGGGACAAGGAAGGGCTGACAAAGATCTCTCCGCGAAGTGTGGTCCATTTGATAAGGCAGAGAATTCAGCGCATACCACCCCCACCCACACCGCTACCAGCACCGTCATCACCTCCATCTTCACCCGTACTACCTCTGCCACCATCGTGATTCAATATGGAAAGCACAATAAAGTTGCTTGTGTTTAAGGGATTGGGAAATGAAGATTCTGACAAATTTTTGTTCATGGTAAGAGCCATATGGGAAGTGGAGGGGGTTACAGATGACAATATAAAGAAAGCAACACTAGTTATCACTCTACAAGATCGTACACTGACCTATTACTTTAATCACCCAAATGATAATCCGAATGCGGGAATGTGGATATCCAAATTGTGCTAAATAAGGAATTTAGTTGGCCGAAGTCAAAAGCATAGTCGATTATTGGATTCAAAGAGATCACAATGCTACTAGGCGAGACTCCTTGGGAGCTGGATCAAAGGCTGAAATGTACAATTCGTGAAGCCAAAGCCAATATGAATTTGACGGATGGGCAACACCATGAATGGTTTGTAGCATCGCTAATGCCACATTTGAGGAGCGTGCAGTTGAAAAACTTATGCCTTGAGATGAAGAGACTGAAACAAGACAGGATAGCTCGACCAGAAGTGTGCGAAGAGGTATGGTGCGTAAAATGCAAGGGTCAGGGTCATGATAAGGACCACTGCCCAGTGTTTGAAAATTACCTTGCGGGAGGAGGACCAATGCTGTTAAGTCCAAAAGCACAAGCAGGACCTAGCGTGACACCTGCTTTGTGGTGCGTGATTTGTCAAATAGGTGGAAAACATGCTACGGATAACTGCCATCTGTTATAGAAGTATACACAAAATTCGCAACAGTTGTTCTATAATTTTTGCAGGTTGGTGGGACACTATGAGTGCACTTGTAAAAGCTTTGAGTTGATGATGGATAGAACTCCCACCTACAGAGTTTAGGCTGAAACGCAGCCCTTAGATCAAAATGTAGGAGTGGTGCGAATGGGATTTCAAGGGCGCGGATGAGGCCGAGGTGAAGGAGGACTTGGAAGAGGTCGCGGATAGTTGATATGCTACAATTACGAAGGGCCATGACATTATGCCCGCAATTGTATGAATCCAACACACCCGTCATGTTTATATTGCACCTTGTTTGATCATGAGATGGAAGATTTCCCTATGCTGATATCTAGGATACGCGACAAGGGAGTGCTACCACCTCCCCCGCCTTAGAACCTGCAGATGATGAGGTTTGAGCCATGCAAGGAAGATCCAAATGTGAACATTGTGCTCCGAAGTGGAATCACGATAGGAGATGATAAGGGCAAGCAACCAAAAGATAGTACTTGGGTTCGCAAAGCTCCGGCGAAATAAGCGGAGTTTGGTTTGGAGCGCGCTCAGGAAACCTTTATGGAAGCTAAGAAGAGCTTCACTGATGCCTCCACTTCAGGAAGCAAAGATAGACAAGAGCCAGAGATGGACCCATCTATGCTTACGATGTTCCTGGAAACATGTATGAAGTTACTGTGCGACAGTAAGGCTGTAAAAGGATTGTAGGAACCCATTAACAGATGCATTGGGACCGTGTCAGGAGAACCACACGTAGTCTGGAAGATTGGAAAGCATAAGATGAGGACAGGGAGAGAAATGAGGTTAACCGTGCAAATTGGAGAATATGAAATGGACCAAGTAATTCTGGATTTAAGATCGGATGGAAATGTTTTTCCGAAGCAGACATGGGAGCACATGGGGATACCTATGCTGGAGTGGTCTCCTATTCAGCTACGAATGGTGAACCAGCAGAAGATAATACCCATGGGGAGATTGCAGGGAATTACTGTGGATATTGAAGGAGCGAGTGCACTAGCAAACTTTGAAGTGATAGAGATTGTTGATGACAACAATCCCTATCCCACGCTCTTAGGAATTGATTGGGCCACTGATATGAATGGGGTGATTAATCTGAAGAAGCACAAGATGATTTTTGAGAAGAAGACTCTACGTGTAGTTATTCCCCTGGACCCTATTGATGGATTGCGCTATACAGAGCCAGTGCATGACTGCAAAAGTGATGATGATTTGGACTGCATCTACAAGATAACCGCGTGAGAGCAACACTGGCTAAATCCCACCGCGGATGGGTGAATTTCATGGGAGTGCGAGATCTCCTGTACTTCATATTTTGATGAAGAGATAGAGCAATTGAAAATTTGGTTACATGAAGTAACCACACTGAACAGTAATATGATGACAAGATCACTATGTTGCGTATCAAAAAAAGTGAGAGACCTACCTACTTATGATGGGTTAAGTGAGGTAGATACTTTCTTTGATAAGTTTGAAAGGGAAGTGCCTAAAAAGCAACATTTCTAGGCCTTGAATTGGGTACTGCACACTACGCCCACAAGGTGGTGGACTATGCACAAAGGGAGCCTTGAAGACTAGAGTGAATGTAGGAGGATGATGTGCACATGGTTTTGGAAGCCTAGAATGTGATTGACAGAAAAATACAATGGACAGGATGGTCCGCACGCACATCTAGCCAGGTGGATGCAGGCATATGGACAACAACCTACGCGGATGTGTATGAACTTTGAACTAAGAGGTATTGTCAATAAGTGTGTGTTGGGGGGGAAGATGTGCAGTTGGCTCTTAAGGTTGGAAAGACATTATGTAGGAAGAACAATTGTGCAGAGGGTTACCCACACTAAAGTGTTCAATAAGGTATGCAAGATGTTGAACAAGGTATACAATGCGCGGTGAAGTGATTGGGACCTACACATACCCACAATATTATGGGTTTATAGGACCACATGCAAGAAACTGATAGAATAGACACCTTTTCGACTGGTATATGGAGTAGAAGCCATAATGCCTGAGTATATTGTGCCTAGTTCGCGCATAGTGGCACTCACCGGTATGACAGACTGCGGAGCCTTGGAAGAAAGGCTCGCGCAATTGGAAGGGCTCAAAGAAGAATGGTTGGAACTCAATGAATAGATCCAACAGGATGATCTTATGCTCCAAGAACTCATGGATGAAAGAATTTGGTTGAGGGAGAAAAGCGCCATGGTGGAAGCAGAAGTCAAGAAGCTGGAGGAAGGAATAAAGAAGGACTTTCTTGATAGAAAGACTATGGTAATAGATCAGGATGAGCTCGATTACATTGAAAAACCTGGGGACAATCGCCAAGATTTTATCAGTCTGATGCATTGGATGGGACCATATGTTATTAAGGAGATCACAGATGGTGGCGCAGTGCAGTTGGTGAAATTAAATGGCAAACTCTTCCCACGAAAAGTAAACGGTATTCGGCTGAAGCCATATACAGGTGGCCTAGCCATCTAACTAGCCATAAGAAGCATAGTCTTAGTGCTCCAGGTAGCTGAAAGGAGGCACGGGACTATAAACTACTCTGCCTGAAAACACACGATGTCAGGATTGTGCACAGTAGTGAGGTGTCATAGGGTCCGCAACAACACAAGGGTAGTTACGCTGCCACGCGCATTGACTGGAAAGTGACTATTATAGTCACTATTCACAATGTGATGCTTGGTTTGAGACCAAATGGAGTGGGAGGTAAGCATTTAAGGCAAACTTTATGGGCTAGATTTTGGGAAAAATCTGCCACCAAGGGAGCGTTAATGGACTAGATTTGGGGGGAACGGTCGAATTTGAATTCAAAAGGTGCTATAAATTGCAAAGGGCTACCTAGCAAAAAAAACTTAGCCAATTGAGAATTGAGTTGTTGCGTGCCCAAAGATTTATGAACCCAAATATATTTATTCTTTTGAAGTCAAAGGCATTGTTTGAGCACTTACATGAGCTGTTGAGATATTTGTGGAACAACAATATGGCAGCGTCTGATGAAGCCATGGATATCAGAGAAATGACCACTAAAGAGGCCGTGCAGGCCATGACGAAAGGAGATGCCCCAGAAAGCATCAGGATAGTCACAGAAATCCCTAAATCGCCACATACGCCAATACCCAAGAAAGACAAGCAGCCTATGGTTTTGGTGCACATGTCCCCTAGAAACCCATTGAGAACTAAACTTACCATGGAAGCAAAGGGAAAGGCAGTCAATTTAGAAGCCAATTAGGAGGAGGAAGACCTTCAGGAAATCTTGATAGAAGAGGAGGAGGACAAAGAAATGGAGGAGGAAACCCAGGGTGCGGACCCTCTGACCAGGCTGCCTGCCTATGTTCCTTAGCAGAAGGGGAAAGCAAGGGTGCCTAAGGACCTAGATGAGAGAAAACGCTCTCTGCAGACTTCGCTACTCCCCGATGATATCATTTTTTATGGAGCACACTTGGGACAGGTGCCAGTTCTAAAATTTGAAGACTGCGATCTCGCAGACCACAAGAAATTCCCACATTTGGCAATTGTGCAGCTCATGCGCAAAAACAAAAACACACCGGCGGGAGTAATAGAATTGGAGCCACAAAAGTGGTTGCGATGAGTAGAGAAATCAGGGTTGTTAAACCCGCTCTGGTTGTTGCATTACCATCGCACCCCAGTGACTATCTTTGTCATCAGGCAGCTGCTCTTCCTAGTGCATGATGGGTGTTTATGGCTAGAGGAGCCCATCCCCATCACAGACCACCTAATTCACATAACTACCCGACTCCCTTGCAAAGGGGAGGACCTAGCGATATTTTGGAGGGTAAGAGTAATGATTTAGCCATCGCGGAGGCCATGAAGGAAAAGTTCGAGCTGGAGAAGAAGAAGAGAGGATACACAATCTCCAGTATCAATAACTCTGCAGTCAGAGTCGCGACGCAGATATTGGCCGAAAAAGTGATGTGGAAGTGCCACATGGATGAGGTGCTCGCGTCGGTGGTGGCACTTGCCGCGCAGCGCATAGAGGGGGTCCAGTTTAAGTGGGTGGATTACTTGTGCATGGAGTTCCTCGAGAACTGTCGCAAGGCACAGGAATAGGGGAAGACTTTCCACTATGCATGGCTTCTACTATCCATAGTGTTGGTGGCTTGGGAATTGCCCGAGGATAGCCAGTTCCCAACAATTCCGCAGGATCTTTTGGAGGAAGTGATGTACGCTTCACTGTGGGCAACTAAAGATGCATAGAGGATCAGAGAAAACAAAATATTATGTGTGTTCATGGAGATGAACATCAGAATGGGGATTAACCACAAGCCGTAGTTATCTCCCCTATCTATAACAGTCTGCAGAGCTTCATGGAGTTCAACGCGAAATTTCATCATGTGTATATCAGGGCGCACAAGGACCCTGCGAAGAAGTGGAATGAGATACCTTACATGGCCACAAATGATGTCATATTCACCATGCTTGAGTCATGGCCACAAGAGTGGCGCACTCCAGCTAGCTCTGCAGTGGAAGCATAGAAGTTTGCTGTGCAGAAGAAGAAGGAGGAGGCAAAACTGTGGATGGCACAGTTGGCAAAGAAGAGAAGGAATGAAGCAGTAGTAGCAAAGGCCCAGGTAGCATGGGACACTATGAAGGAAGAAGAAGAATAGCAAAAATCAGCAGAGAAGGAGCGCAAGGGTCAGAAGTTGCCTTCTCCTGAATAGGAGACAGAAACATAGGAAAGTGGCACACACCCACAGAGAGCATCCACACAGCTGAAGCGATAGTGCCCGAGAGAGCAGGTGGGGCCGCGGAAGAATTCAAAAGCCTCCAAGACTTCTTTCGACCTGATCACCCTCACTGAGGGGGTTCTCCATGACATAAGGGAGACGGTGTGCTATGTCACCGCGGAGGCCCTCCAATAGTTCGCGGAAGAAAACCATATGGTGTTGGGGGCCCTCCGGGTGCAAATATAGGAGTTGCAGGTCCACACTCCTTAGGCTAGTACTCTGTCAACCAGCCTCGAAGTAGGCACGACTACAACTGAGGAAATTTTGCGCACCTGCATGACCAACACTATAGTGCTGCCATAGGGGGCACTAGTTAAAGAAAATGAGGCTGACAGGCCTATGGTCAGTGCATTAAATGAATTTAGGATCAACATGGATGCGCTCCCTCGGGAGATGCTCTATGTTCTACAAGACAGAGTGACACACTCAAGGTGATGAGCGAGCAGCGAATTAATATTGAACAATTGAGCCTGTATCACGCTGAGGTCATGACACAGAATAGACAGCTAGTGCAATTGGTCAAGGAAGCCTGCCAGATGGTCCCTGAGTTGGCCATCCCAGCAAAGGAACTCGCGAAGGCGTGCATCGAGAGACTAGTAGCAGGGGTATGCAAGGTGAAAGAAGAGATGGCTACAGCTCACTTGGAGCTAAACCTTCAGATAGTTGAGTTGCAATTGAAGGCACAGCCTTCAACTCTGCTAGAGGTGAAGGAACAACGCACTAGCACCATTATAGTGAGAATAACGGAGATCACCAATATAGTGAAGGACTGCACCAAGCTATTTGAGGAGTCATTCTAGGTTCTCACCACTCTGCAAGAAGACTCGAACATATAGTGCTTAAAAATAGAGGTGCACGAGCTATAGCAAAAGTATGATGAAATAAAAGGGACTGTGCAAATGGTGGCCCTTACACAGAGGCTCGCGTGGATGCAGTAGGCAAAAGCGCTCAAGAAGCAGGTGGATGCTGCTCGACATAAGGAAGTTTTCTTGAAGGCACACATACAACCATGGCTTGATGAGGCATTCATCATTACCACTTTGATTGAAGCCAAGCTTGCGCAGATGCAAGGAACGCAGGAAAAGGTGTAGCGCAGCAGTTTATATACAACGGCTTCTAAACAGTGCATCCAGGAAGTGCAGCAGGTAGCCGCTCAGTGCATTGCTGATCTTGCAGCAATCCAAGAAGAGTTGGTAGGTCTCCACGTGAAGATCTCCGCACCGAAAGAGTGACTTGAGGGTGAGTCACGATGTTTGTGTTGGGGGTCTGTTGGGTGCAGGATCCCCTAAGGAAAGTTTTGGGGCTTAAAGCCTAGTGTTTTGTTTAAAACTTGTAAATCCGATGTAAAGGCTCCGCATTTTGTGGGCGCAGAGCGTGAAGTTGTAAATGAGTCATAGAGTTGTCTGCCCTCAATTTTATAATGTAATTTCAGCTTTAGAGATCTATCCATGGTCTACAGACCATGGGATTGTATAAATAAAGTGAGGCTCTAAGTTGTAATTCATTGAAGTAATGATGACGGAATAGAAGGATAGCGAAAGACCTAAGTGTAAAGTCGAGTCTTTGGGTCGTAGAGTAAGGGAAGGCTCTACAGCTGACTGCACAGAGGCCTAGTAGTCTGCAATTCAGTGCACGAACCCTTGCAGCTGAGGCAGGGTGAGTCGAGTCTGTAACCGTTGAAGAATTAATAAAGAGAAGTTTCGTACTGTTTATATGGTGCGCGAACATATATGGTTGTGTTGATTAAGTAAATGTGAGATAAGGTATCTGTTTGCGTGAAGTTAACTAACATTTGTAAGAAGATAAGCAAGATACGCAATGTAACTTGGGAAAATAGTGTAGATCGCTTCCCTAGCAACGCGAAAGCACCTCTGTCCCTAGTTAGGGCTACGCGAAGGCGATTATAATAGATCGCAAAGGTATCACACGTCAGGACAGTATGCGAAGTGACCTACACAAAGGTAGGCACAGTTGGACTAAACCGACACCTGAGACATCTCAAGGGTGCGGAAACTTGGTTCCAGCATCCGCCCATACTGCTTCGAGTGAGACTTCAGTCCGTGCACCATAGCCTAATGCCGAAAGGGCCAATAGTGTAGGGATTTGTTTGGCTAATTAACTCCAAATCTGGGTCAGGCCCCAACAAGGCAATAGAAGAGGAACAAGATCCCATGTATCATTTGCCAATAATGAAAGATATTCTTCATTCATAGTTGTGTCCCAATCTAGATGGCCTGAAGCTTCTACAAATGGGTCATGATCAGAATTCATTGAAGCTTGAGCGAGTAAAGAAGAGGCTCTATCGAATTGAGAACCTGTGCATTGCTAATCTGTAAGATCACCTGCAAGAGCACCTCCTGCATCCTGAGTAGCACAGACCCATTTTGGAAGTTGAGGAGCTGAAGGAGGATCTTGAGAAGGTTGGGGGGGATTTTCATCCTCGTTGTCATCATTTAAAGAATAAATGTTTTCAGAAGTAGAAGGGATAGTGAGAGGTGGCACATCTGCCGAACTAGGCTCGTAGGCCGATATATTTTCAACAAACTTTACATCTCTTATAATGATAAAAATTTTGGACTTAAGTGCAATAAGTTTGTATCCTTTGACATCTTTGGAATATCCAACAAAAATACATTTTTCACTCTTAGATTCTAAAGAATTATGTTTCTCATCTGGAATATGGGCCATGCTTCACTTCCAAAAATACGAAAGTAACTTACATCTGGTTTAATTGAGCTCCATTCTTCTCCTGGAGTGATATTATTTAAAACCTTAGTAGGAGTGTGATTTAATTTGCAAAATTAATTGCTTCTGCCCAAAATTAAGACTAAGTCCTTTATATTGAAGCATACAATTAGCCATTTCCTTTAAGGTACGATGCTTCCTTTCAGCTACACCATTTTCTTATGGAGTATATGGAACAGCATGTTGCATTTGAATTCCATGCTCAGTGCAAAAGTTGATGAATTTGTTGTTACCATATTCGTTGTTATTATCAAATCTTAGCGTAATAATTTGATGTCCAAATTGTTTCTCAACAAAGGCATTAAAGGCCAGGAAAATGTTAAATACTTCACTCTTGAGTTTTAAGAAGTATCCCAAGTGTGTCTGGAGAAATCATCAATGAAAGTTAAGAAATACTTGTAGCCAGAGAATGAAACAACTAGAAGTGGACACATAAATCACTATGCACAAGCTGTAAAGGGGTTGAGGCATGCCAAGAGGCATGTTTTTCAAAACTATCCCAATGAAGTTTTTTGAGTACACATCCAGAACAAACACCATCTCTGCAAGATACCATAGGAAGACCTGTCACCATATTTTATTTACATATATTTTGAAGGGAGCGATAGTTTAAGTGACCAAATCACTCATGCCAAATTTTTCTCACTTCATCATTATGAGCAACAAATATTGAGGGAAGAGTTGATGACCCAAAGTTGTTAAACTTATACAACCTTGTAGAATCACCAGCAATGCCAATAGCTAAAATTTGTCTAGGATCTCTTAGGTACTTAATTACAACATCGTGAGGTGAAAATTCAATGGTTTTACCTTCACCTAAATGAGTTATCTGATAGATAGATAGAAGGTTTCAGGATAAGGTTGGAACACATAATACATCATTAAATTAACCATTGTCTAGAAGAACAGTTCTAGTCCCTACAACACTAAGAGATCTATCATCACCAACATATATATTTTTGGTGTTACAATCATTTAAAGAAGAAAACATGGCTTTGTTTTTGGCCATGTGATAAGAAGCTCCAGA
The DNA here is from genome assembly GCA_031772625.1 of Pinus tabuliformis. Classification (NCBI taxonomy): domain Eukaryota; kingdom Viridiplantae; phylum Streptophyta; class Pinopsida; order Pinales; family Pinaceae; genus Pinus; species Pinus tabuliformis. The sequence goes on along the minus strand of CM062810.1, from coordinate 172,847,275 downwards.
ATCAATAAGCCACTCATGAGAATGAGAAGAAGAAGACACATTTAGTGCATAACCAGACCGAGATGCTTGAAAACCACATGCAACAAGTGTTATTCTTGAAGATGAAGTTGAAGTTGAAGATTGTTCCAAATGTATGTTATGCTTCTTCTTTGTTGCTTCCAAGGCTTCCATATTCTTAAAGGATTTGGATTCTAAGTAGCCATATCGATTACACAAGTGGCAATGTCTATCAATTTTCTTCCATTTGTTTTTATTTTCCTTTTCATTTTGTTGATACTGAAAGTGCTTAGGACCCTTTTTTGGTTTAGGACCATTCTTGTTCTCTTATTAAAGAATCACAAAAGGCATAAAAAGAGGGGGACCTGTAGTCTTGTCCTTGAGAAATAAAGGCTTCTCTAGTAGAATGGAAGGTGCAAACAAACACAAAGTAGGTTGGTCCCAACTTAGTAAGAATAGAATAAATAAGGCTACCATCTTCTTTCTTAACGTTAAGGCCTTTCAAGAGAAGTCTAAGGGTCTTGAACTTGGACAAAAAATCTTCAATGGAATAAAAATTATTGGGGTCCAACGTAAGCAACTCATTTTTGAGTTGATGGGCTCTAATTTCATTTTTAATTCTAAAAACTTTAGTAAGTTGTTTCATTGCTTCATTAGGGGTATCAAGTTCTACGATATGGAATTTAAGGTCTGGAGAATAGACATCCCTATCAACCCACATGCTTGATCTTGCCTATTTTCCCATTTGGCTAACTTATCTTCATCTTTAGGTTTAGTTTCTTGGCCTGAGGCTATTCTGTAAAGACATTTATTTCTAAGTAAATCGACAATGTATGACCACCACTGGAAGTAGTTGGTGTTGTCAAGAATAACTTGGCATGGACTTTCCATCTTAACAGAAATTGAAGCTGTAGATGTTGAAACTAAGTGTTCCAATGGGAAGATCTCGAAAAATTAAGCTGATTAAAAAAAAGGGCTTTAGATGAATAAGTTATGTCTTTTTGAATAAAATTTGTTGAAGATGCCGACAAAGTGCGTGAATGTGTAGAAGTGAATGATTATCTTTTATATATATATATATATATATATATATATATATATATATACATATATATATATATATATATATTTTAAATCTCCCCCCACCCTTTTCCAAGCTTAATCTAATTAGCTCACTTTAAAAAAAATTATGTGACTCACTTTTTATAATGGGTGAGAACACCTTTTACATAAAGTAACTTTAAAACATAAATTACATGTGCTTTTTGAAAAAGTAACTCAACAAAAAGAAAGACTTGAACTCAAGACCTATATTCTCATAAAGTAACTTTGGACCAAGTAAGCTAGTTTAAAAGGTTAGTAAAAAAAATTTTTTTAGTCACTAAAGCTTTAGGGTGCCTGATTACTTGAAAAAGCTCTTTTTCCTACAAAACAAAAAACCACACAACCCAACATGGACATACAAAAAAACCAAACCATATGGCTTGAAGTTAGCTTTTGCCAGAAACTAAATATTTTCCTCAATGTTTCTGATTTTTTGAGATCACACTAAGGCGCAATGGAAAAGAGCATACGCATGAGAAAATCCTTCCTCTCTGTTTCTGATTTGCCTAGATCACATAGAGTCGAAGAGTAAAGGGAATACACAGAAATGAAAGGTATAAATCCAGTAATAAAAAACAGAGAGATAAATAGAACGAATAAATAGAGAGATAAATAACTAAAAATGCAAATAAAGATTGTATACCTCTAGATCTTAAACATGACGTAGCTAAGGCTACCGGAAACCTTTTTGTGTGAAATGAAAGGGTTCCTCACTAGAACATATGCTTCTAACGCAATAGTGTATTCCTCTCAGCCCGAAAGTAGTCAAAGATAGTAGATCTAGGAAAAAATTGTTGGATGCAGTTGTACTGGCATCAAATTTGGATCACCAATGGATGCAGCCCTCAAATAGCTCCGATATCATGTAGGAATTTACAGGGTAAGTTCTTCAGATAGAACACCAAAGGACACCGCTCACAAATAGATCACAGAGCAATACACCGGTGTTCTTGACGTGGTTAAAACCCTCAAAGAGGGAAACAATCCATGGTTGAGCCAACACGGCCACTTCAGGAAATTTATTAATAAAAGAAAGAATATTTACATAAGATTTTCTCATGAACAGTCACCTTACAAATGACCATCCATGCTCTTTAAATAGAGATCATGGACCAATTGGGTGTTAATCCATGGATCAAGTGTCGGTAACACCGAGGAGAGAATGAACCATCGGATCACTTCATGTCTAGAACATATCATGACCGTCGAATTGTAACTTACAAAATTACATAGTAAAGAAACACACTTTACCTAACTCTATACTAGACCAAATTATACTTAACTATTTCCTATGTATCGGAATATCCTAACACAAAAGGATTAATATTAAATAATAAATCAATAAGATATTATGGAATTATGGCACCGATTATGGAACTCCAATGATTGAGAAAATATAAGAATGTGTTCCCTACCATTTAATGCAGATTCCTAGTATTGGGAACTAGGTCCACTAATCAAGAGATTTTGGTGGGGAAAGATTCCTCCTTTCATGGGGAATGATTCCTAATCATTTTGTATAAGTACCAAGTTGAATTTTCTTCTAGGGGGAGATTTTTATTAGTCTTCTTGTGGAGATAATTCGTATTTCTGCAGCTCCATTGTATTTTCTTACAAGGATGTAATTGTATTAATGAAAAAAATGAAGATTGGTGTCATGTTCATCTTTTAAAACTTGTTCTCTTCCATATGTCTCTGAGTTTCCTTCGGCTTGGCCATCCCATGAGCCTCAGATCCCTTTTGTATCATTTTCTTTTCTTATTTTTGCTTCTTATTCACATGCATCTCTTGTTCTTATTTCTTTCCATTTCTGCATTTAGTATTAATGATTTCTTGTTGTAGGATTGGGTTAAATTGTTGATGTAAGTTCTTTTGCAGGATCACAAGCATCATTTCATCCTTGGAAAATCGTTGGAAGGTCATAGTAATCATTGAACTACTTGGATTAGTCTTCTTATTCCCAAATCTAGATTTTTGTAACTCCTTTTTAGCAAATAATAGTAAATTTCTGATATTTTTAGAGCATTCTAATGAGATTCAATCGAGTTGGTTCCACTTACATTAGATCAAAAAAAAAAATCTATTTAATAACAAATTTTACCCCATTTCATTTTCACTTGATTAGGTTAGGCATTTGATAGATTTACGAGCTCACTAGTTCTCAATTTTCTAATATTTAGACTAAGTAATTTTTTATTATTTAATAAATCTTTACCATGTATAGATGAATTTGTGAATAGATGCAAACAATAATTTGTGTTGTTGTATGAGCTTCTACATTTCAGGGAGACCTCATCTTGTTCGCTTCATCCAAGCCTCATCCACCCATGTCACAAAAGCAAAATTTTCCATTTCCATTGAGCGAATCTACCCGTCTTGAAGCCCTTGCTTGAGTTCTGGGTATTTTCCACCACCTCCATGCCTTATTCTTCTATTATCCACCTTTCCAAATCTCCATTCCACCTTCTAGAACACTTCCTAAGCTTTTGGCCTTCTTTTTGTAATAAAACAGGGGATCCTGTAAACATCCTGTAGTGGCATTATTACACAACATTTTGTCACTGTCCCTGTACTCACCATTCCTTGATTCTAGAGGACCTCTACAGTGACCCTCATATGTTTCCCTTCCATGAAGAACATGTCCCTACATCCCTCTTTGTCTGCAGAACATTTCTCTCCTTCATCATTTCCCAAGAATCTTCCTTCAAGCTCAGCTTTCAAGACTGACGCTAGTGCTCAGTTCTTCCCCTATATCGATTTGCGAGTTTAAAACTATGCCTAGCGATGAATGGCACAAGTGAGAATTTCATCACTTGTGCCGACCCTATTTTGGCAAGTTTCTAAAAATGGAGTCGAAGCTTCTAGCTCTAGAAGCTTCGTGGAACAGAAGTCCTGTAAATGGTTGGGCTAGATAGAGCTGAGGAAGTCAATTTGAGCTCCTTTCCCCTATAAATATGGAAAAAACCAAAGAGATAATCCCTCTCCCATAATAAGAGGAACCATCTCCCCTCCATCAAAGCTATATAAACCCCTCCTTTTCCAAGTTGAACTAGTTTTTTTTGGAGCTTGAATAACCAGCAAGATATCTATAGATTTTTTTTTTCTAGTTCATGTGTGTAAAGGGAGAATAGTGTGTTTGGTTCGGTTTGGAACTAAAGGGAAGAAGCCTTAAACTCCCACTGTTGAGGCTAACCATGAGATGTTAGAAGAGGTGTTGGACCCTGGATACATAGGAAGAGACATGCAACGTCAAGGATTTGGTTGTATCTCTTTTTGAGCTTTATATCAATACAACTAATGATTTATTTCCTACATTGAGTGTCATATTATATTTAATGGCTTAAGATTCCTTGAGTTTTTAGGTAAATTGAATGGGATTGTATGTTATTACGTTTTTTGTTGTCTCTTGTGTATTAGTTTCAGGTACTTGAAGGAGAAAAACTCAAAGGAATTCGAAGCAAAGGACCGAGGTCATAATCAAAATGGAGTAGCGTTCTAAGAGGTAGGCCACCTTATTCGAATCTAGTTTAAGAAAGTTTTCATTAGGTTGTTCTGTTTGTGGCTAAACCCACTCTAGGGCGAGAGGGATCACCTCTGTCCACAGAGGAGATTTACCTACTCCACAAATTGGAAACTCCACTGGGGAGCCATCCCTCTCTTTTGATTGTTGTTCATTTCGTGGTTTGTGTGAACTGTTGTTGTATGACCCTTTGCCTTTGGTTTTATTTGCTTTGCCTAGTTTATTGCTTTGGTTCTGAAATTTAGAGTGACAGGTATGGTTTTGATCTTTGAAAATTTTTATTTTTTCTTTTAAATCCTCGATTAGCACGTTTTATTTTCTGACAATCATTCCAACCAGCGTGAATTGCTCTTAAACAGTCACGATGTACCCCCTTGTGGCACCTGTTGTCAGTTATGAAATCACACTGATTCCTGTAGGTGAAGATCAGGGTTTCTCTTGAATCATAACCAGTGTGTATTTCCCTCATAATTTCTACCTCTTAACTTGTTTTCTTTTGTTCTCCCTAGCTAGAAAGCTTCATTAGCTTGTTTTTTGTGCTTGTTTGGTTTGAGATTTCCTTATTTGATTTTTTGAGTCTTTGGATGGTTTATGGCCCTATGACATCTAGGTCATCATCCATTCAGCTATTTTTTTTCTCATCAAGTCAATTTTTTGGTTAGCCCACCCTCTAATGTGTTAAGTTTGGCCCTATGTGAAGTTCTTTTTTATTTTTTTCTTTGAATCCCTCGATCGGCGCTCTTTTTGGTCAAACAGTTGCACCGATCATGCCTATTAGCGCTAGTTGTAGCCTAGTCAGTCATGTTGGTCATGCCGATCAGCGCTAATTTCAGTCCAAAAAGCATGTCAGGCTCTAAGTTAAGAAAAAAACCAGAATTTCTCCCATTCCAGTGCCAGTGTGTCTTGACCCTCAAACTCTCTTCTTCAGCCCAGAAGTGACTAGAATGCTTTGTTTGTTGGTTTTGATTGATTGATTGGCCTGAAGTTTCATTGCTTGATTTTTTGATTTCTTTGGATGGTTTCTATGACCCTAGGGCATCTAGGTCACTTATCGTTCATTTGTTTGTTTACTCATTGTGTCAAGTTTCTGATTTGTTGCTTCATTCAATCCGTTTCAGTCGCAACATCTTCATTACTTCATTTTCTATTGAATAAGTGAAAGAGTCTCGTTTGTTCTCTTATTTCAAGTGTTTCTTTTCTCTTTCCGAACATAGATTACATTGCTTGGTTTTTCGATTGAAGCATTTGCATGTTTGGTTTGTTCGATTCAGGGAAGAAGTTGCTTTTAGTTTCATTATCATCTTTTGGATTTGATTGATGCTTGTTTGTTCGGAAATGTGAAATTTTCTTTAAAAAATGCTCTATGTGAAAGATTCATTTTTCATTATATGAAAAGAAGAACATCATTCTAGTTAACTTAAGAGAAAATATTGCATTAGTAGCATCATTGAGAAGCTAGAATTGCATCATCATAAGCATTGGATCTTTTGTTTTTAAGGGAATATTAAGTGCATTTAGGACATGTATTAGTGAAAGATTTCATTCTTTGATTGTTGCATATATTATGTGCTATCTATCCCTCAATTAGTGTTAACTTTCATCAAAGACAGAGATTTCTTTTCTCATAAAGCTGCATATAGGAGTTTTGCCAGATGATAGCGGTAGGGCCTTGAAATTGAACCCTAATTCAATATCAACCATTAAAATTTGTTAAATTAACCTAAGGAAGCATTGAAACTTAATACTCATATTTAGAGGTCTAGGCTAGAGACGTCTTTAAACCTAGCAGTTGTCGTTCGCTTCGGCACTAGACAACACTAGTACGGACTTGTGCTCCCTGTACCATCGCGTATATAAAGGGATACCCCACTAGGCTTGCAATCCTTTACCCATAGGAAGCCGAGTCTTCCGCCTTGTAAACATGATACACCGAACACAACATTCGGAGAGATTGCATGCTCGTACTTTTCGGTTCGCTAGGAGGTATTTTGCAGTTCACAGTTACCTGGTAATCCTTTTGCTTAGATTATCCTAAGCAGTCATTTTGGTCTTTTTGACTCTTTAAATTTAAAATATCATCGAGCACTTGTCCTTTCGAACTCATTCAAACCAAAAGTGACTAGAGTCATCTTTATATTTTTCTCGACTCTTAAAATATGAAAGGGAAAAGTTTCGTTTCTATTAGGTTCCTATACCAATAGGAGTCATAATTTTGAATGACTGAGATTAAATCTTGTAATATTGTACATACCTTTGCTTTTGCAAATGTTTTCCATATTCAAAAAATTAAAAAATGTGAAGAGGGTATGTCCTAAAAGAATAATCAAAGGACAAAAAGAACAAAAAGGTCAAAAAAGATGAAAAATATGAACCCCAAGAAAAGAAAAAATACCATGAAAGTGAGCAAGTCAAAATGCCACTCCTATTTATTTTTATGCATAATAAATGATTATGTGCAGCTTGTGATCTTTGCCACAATCCATGATAGTCAAAATGTTTAAACTTGGCTATTTCATGTTTTCAATTTTATGTCTATAGATAGAGAATAAAAATCTGACCAAACAGTGTAAACTTGGCAGATAATTAGATAGGTAGAGTAAATAAAGGAGCTCAACTGTTTAATCTGAGCCCTTGGATGTTATAAGGTTAAAAGTAGATAGTTTGTTATTGTAAAGAAAAGAAAAATATTGATAAGGGTTTGCTAGCTCAAATGCACCCTAATAAAAAGAAGTAAAAATGGTAGGGAAAGTAGATGGGTAAGTAGGAGAAATGTTGCAGAAGTATGATGATTGATTACACAAAGTATATTTATCATTTTTCATCATAAATTTCCATAGATGAATGGACAATAAAGCATGCAATTGGATTTCAAACTTAATTAATTAACTTCCCCAATTCATTTCACCTTTTACTTAAC